>CAWUFW010010223.1:0-510000 GCA_963921515.1 Calotriton arnoldi | reverse complement strand
GTCGCCACCCGACCCCTTCTGCTCGGGTCGGGCCACGGGGGACACGAGCTGCCGGGGCTGCTCGGCCTTCGCTCTGCTGGTTAGGGTGAAGGGCCTCCCGCCAGGTAGCAGGCCCTCGGGTCGGACGGTCCATGCAGGGTGGAAGCTCTTTGCTTGAAACAACAGCCGAGGCTGGCCAAGCAGTCCATCCCTAAATGGACCGAGAGTGCCCAATCGATCAGAATACGGCCGGGGCATCCCCTGGCAGGCCGCCCTGCCCCGAGGATGCCGGCTTCGTGTCCATGCCTACTCCCGGGGCGAGCAGGCTCGGAGGAAATGCCCATCGGGAAGGGGCTGAGAGGCAGGGGCGGGCCCGGGCCCCTGGGGGCCCCGGCGGGCGTCCCGGGTCCTGCCTTCCCCTGTCTCGGAATCGCCGGCCCTCATGGAGGTCTGACTGACCCTCTCCGTAGTTATCCGTAGGAAAAATACCCCCCTTTCTTGTAATCCATGCACACAGGGTGACAGAGGGGACCCAAGGCGCGAACGTGCCCGATCTCCTGGAGCCCTCGCTGGGAAAGGGGAGGCAAATGAGCCCACATCGGGACTTCCAGGGAAGCCCGGCCATCTGGTCGCCCCATTGGAAAGCATTGCGCGCGACCAGATGGCCGAGGGGGAAGGCGCGACCAGATGGCCGGGGCCGAAGGACGCCAATCTGCCCGCCCTGAGCCTTCGCAGGAGGGCTCCCACCTGCCCATGCAGGGCTCGGGGCTCTGCGTCTCGGGGGCTCGGAGACCCCGACTGGGCCTCGGGGCTGCAGACGGTGGTCCCCGACGGACCTCTGACCTGGGGTCCCCCATGCACCTTGACAGGCGGGCCTGCCCGGGCCCAACGGACCCCCGTCCTGGGACCATGACAGAGCAGGGGGACAGAGCCCGGTCCCCTAAGCCTGGCCGGAGGTCTCGGGCTGGCATGGGCAGGGGAGGCCTCCTCAAGGCCTGCGTCCTGGGCGCCCTGCCACATGTCAGGCCCGAGGACAGAGCCCGGGGTGGGGAGGGTCCCCTCCACCCCAGGGCCAACAAGGGCCCCTGCCGAAGCTCCTGAACCCAAACCGAGCTGGGGAATGCCCGACGGGCCCTGGGCCCATGGCAGAGAGGAGGACGGAGCCCAGTGTAGGGAGCGCCCGGTCAGAGCTGTCAGGCCCGGACGCCAAAGGGAGGACTGCCCAGGCCCGATGGAGCCTGTCCCGGGCACATTGCCACATTGCAGGCCGGAGGAAGGAGCCCCGGACAGGGGGGAAGGTGGTGCCCGGTCCCAGCCCATCTGGTCCCCGGCTGAGAACCGCCAGCCCGGGATCGGTTCCGGCATACCCTGTCCCTAGTAATCCGGAGGAAAGCTATCCTTCTTTCTGGTAACCCGTGCGCACCGAGTGACAGAGGGGACCCAGGGCACGGGCACCTGACCTTCTGGAGCCCTGGCTGGGATCGGAGAGGCGGGCGAGCCCTCATCAGGACTTCCAGGCTGGCCCGGCCAACTGGTCGCCCCATTGGAAAGCATTGCGCGAAACCAGATGGCCGAGGGGAAAGGCGCGACCAGATGGCCAGGCCAGAAGGATGCCAATCTGCACGCCCTGAGCCTTAACCGGAGGGCTCCCGCCTGCCCATGCAGGGCTCGGGGGCTCTGCGTCCCGGGGACTCGGAGACCGCAGCTGGGCCTCAGGCCCGGGGCTGAGAATGGGGGTCCCTGGCAGACCTCCGACCTAGGCCCATGGCAGAGCTTAACCCAACCCTGGGCCTGCCTGGCGGTCCCGGGCCAGGCCATGTGGGGGAGGCCTCCACGGGCCTGTGTTGGGCCACCAAGGGCCCCGGCCTATGCTCCTGAACCCGGCCGAGCAGGGGAAGGCCTGCCCGGGCCCAGGGCGTGGGACGGAGCCCGGGGTGGGAGCACCCAGCCAGAGCTCTCGGGCCTGGATGCCCAGGGGAGGACTGCCCAGGACCGATAGAGCCCGTCCTTGGCACTTTGCCCCGCAGCGGGCCAGAGGATGGAGCCCCGGGCAGTGGGGAGGTGTTGTCCGGGCCTAGCCCATCTGGTCCCCGGCTGAGAACCGCCAGCCCGGGAGCGGTTACAGCATACCCTCTCCCTAGTAATCCTGAGGAAAGCTGCCCTTCTTTCTGGTAACCCATGCGCACCGAGTGACGGAGGGGACCCAGGGCACGGAGGCGCCCAACCTCCTGGAGCTCTGGCTGGGATCGGGGAGGCGGGCGAGCCCTCTTCGGGATTTCCAGGCCGGCCCGGTCATCTGGTCACCCCATTGGAAAGCATTGCGTGCGACCAGATGGCCGAGGTGAAAGGCAGACCAGATGGCCGGGCCCGAAGGATGCCACTCTGCCCGCCCGAGCCTTTGCGGGAGGGCTCCCGCCTACCCTTTGGAGTGCTTGGGGGCTCTGCGTCCCAGGGCCTCATCAGAGCCCTTAGCTGGGTCTCGGGCATGGGGCTGCAAGGGGGGGGGGCCCGACGGAACTCTGACCCGGGGCCCGCAGGTACCTTGACACGCAGGCGAAATGGGGGAGGCCTGCCCTGGCCCGATTGACCCCAGTGACGGGCACCCAGACCCTTGGCTGGCCACAGGACATGGGCTCCTGCACCCCAGGGAGCCCAGGCCCTGGAACCGGTCCCCGCTTCTGAACCCAGCCAGGCCGGGGAGGGGGGGAGCCTCCCCGGGTTCCAGGGACCCCTGTCCCAGGCAGACGGACCCTTGGCAGGCCGCAGGACGGGGGCTCCCAAACCCCAGGCCCTGCCCGAAACCCAGGCCCGGGGCCCGGTCCCTGCTTCTCAACCCAGCCAGGCCAGGGGGATCTGGGAGCCTGCCCGGGCACGAGGGACCCCCTTCCCGGGCACACAGACCCTTGGCTGGCCGCAGGACGTGGGCTCCTTTTCCACTGAATTTTTTCATAACTCCGTGGAACTCCGCGTAGTGGCACTACGCTAACTCCGCCCAGGGTTAATCAACATGGCATAGCCATCTTCTCTGCTTTCACTTGACATTGATACTGAAGAACTGTCTAACGAAGATTTAGATGACGATCAACTTCATTTAGTGTCAATTTGCCTCAGCTGATGTGGTCTCTTGCCCTTGTGGGCATGCATCAAATGTTGCTTCTGGAACATTTGGGCAGCCATTTTGTCTTTGCACCATGATGCACTTGCCTTTTCCTTCACTTTTGAAACTGTTATAAAATGGTTCTCCTTGCCACAGCCTTTGCAGATCTGTCCAATGGTGGGACATTTACCTTCATGTGGAAGCAAAAACTCATACCTGAAGCACAACTTCTTTTTTTGTGAAGAAATCTCTTTGTGTTCCTCTGCCCTGTGCTTTGGCTTACTTTTCATGTTCATGACTGACTCTCTTGTAGCACCTACTGCCTCCCTGCCAGAAGCTTGTTGATCAGCATGCTCATCAGCTCTGGCAGCCATGAGAACTCGCTCCAGACTATGAGTTTTTCTCAGCATTTGCCGTCTGAATGAATCTGACAAGCATCCGTCAATCACTCTGAGGCATATATATTCTTTATCAATAAATTCATAGAGTTTATAGTGTTTGAGGAGCGTATCCAGTTTGTCAACAAATTTGACTGAAAATGTATCTTTCGTAATCTACATTTGGCATTGGATTGAACTTGAGATTCAGGGCTGTTTTGATTTGGCAGCATGTAATGTCATCAACATACTGCATTTTCTTTATGACCTCTTTTGCACCTTAACCAGCAAGATTCTTGAGGTATTTCATAATCTTCTTGTTATCGACTTCTTCTATCAAATCAATTAAATCATCAAATGTTTTTATCCAGGCAGTCCATCTGTCATCAATATCCAAATTTTGGGTGGTATCGAATGGGGGGGGTGATTTCAGGAAGGCGGCGGCATTGTAACTGTTGGTGGAACTCACTAATGTTGAAATCAGTGTTCTTTACGACGCTGCTTCGTGATCTTGTTTATGCAAACCATCTCTGAGGCCTTACGATGTGCTGGCCTCTGGGTCACCTTTGATAATCACAGGGAACCTGACCTCTTTCCTGGCCTCCATTGAAAAAGCAAACTTTCACTATTCTGATCGTCGCTCTCTGCTTTTTAATTTTGGTGACCTCTGTAATTGTTCTGAGCCCCTCTTGGCAGCTTTGGGGGTGCGCTGCTTTGGGTATGGATGGCTCCGCCAGCACAACGCCGGGTCGTTCCTCTAGGGTCACTTCCCTCAGCGCTGAGTCATGATGACTCTCTTTATTCAGTTCTGATAAGCAAATAACCATTTCTTGTATCTATATCGCTTTGCCTTTAGGCATCTTTTTGTAATGTCTGACACCTGGTTGATCTTTACCTTGCAGCACTTCTGTTCACAGCGGTATCTTGCTAATTTGCCATCACTATTTGATGCTCTTTCAAAACCTGGTTGCATCCACCTTTAGCGTTATCACTCTGTATGATGTATAACTTCAGGTTGCGTAGTAGCGCAGTACCTCTCTCTGCGGCCTTACCAGTGATCCAGCGATCTGGGACTAACAATTTTCCACAGACTAGCCCCAATTTCATTACCCACAAGCCCCTTCACGCTGGGTTAGTGAATTACCAAACAAATTACCAAAATCCAATTTGTGTCTTCATTTCTAATATACCAATTGTGGCAATGCGATCTTTATATAGTTGACAGGGTTTGGCAAACCAATACTTGTTTCTAGAATACTCATAAACTAGAAAAACACCTCTAATAAAGACAGACACATTTGTATATTCATTATGTTTATCTAAAATAATGTGAAATAAATGCTCATCAATACCAAAATACAGTACAAATCATAGATAATCACAGAGCAACAATATCAGAGAAATAGTGATAAATACACATCTCAAATTGTCAGCGCATAAAGGAGTGGAAAGGCGGAGAGACAAAAGTTTCAGAGACAAAATACATTTGCAAATGATTATGCCAATTCAGTTTTCTGTCTATACTAACCCAATTGAATAGGAAATCTACTCACTGGCCATGAGAGCAGTAAGGCCCCTCAAGAAGAGTTGAAGAGGCAAAGATTAAGTCAGGAATCAGCAGATAGGAACAGCCAGCACAAGAATAGGAGACAGCATAGAAGGCCTCTCCTCACGCAGATAGGAAAGCAAGCCACTAACAAACTCTCAACAAAGCCTCCAACAAAGCCATAACCCCTCCTACCAGGAACCTCAATTATACCCTAAAAGCCAAATGTCCAACCCACATTTGTGTCAGAACAGAGGATTTCTCTATACATTATTGGTTAAGGAAGGGGGTGTACTGTCACACCACTCTCATCATGTCCATCTCTCTCAACTCAATGTCTTATAGTTTATTTATTCTGCATATCTACTTCCACCCCAGGAAATACAAATTCGAGCCTCTGTCATAGCATTCGTTTCCTCCATCCAAGGCATGTAGCAAATTAGGTGTCGCATTTATCCGTTCGTGCCGCACGAAGAGGAAATGTTCTTTCACTCAAGGAAAATGTTGTTTCTATCAGCTGTCTCTTGGCAGGCACACAGGACTGGCGAAGGACACTTGTCTTCTACTGTCATCGTCTTGCTCAGTTCTATTTTGAAGAATTTATTTTATTTTCATTAACCTTGTGTTTTCCCGCAGAGCAGAAAACCATGCTTCTATGAAAAACAAACACAGGCATTATTAATCACATATAATGCTTTTCATTACGCATCCACCCCATGTTGCATCTATCCATGCGCAACCCATGTTAATATTATTTTTCTAGCAAATGTTATTAATGTGCACAAAAGCAGCATTAGTCTTTTATTTTTCGTTTGTCAAAAAGCATTTGTGGCCTACTTCAGTGCTTTAGTACGCGCTTGCACAGTAGCATTTTCCCTCAGGTTAGGCTCTTTTCCACATTAGTTTTTCACCACACACAGTTAGTAAATGTTACTGAGGGTTCAATTCGAGCAGGTTTTATTTCGTGAAACCCTGCTCCATCAATCCCCCCTTTGATGGCGTTTTGAGCCATCACCAAAATACCCATCAATAAAAATGATCATTTTAGACAGCACTTGTTCTCTCTCGTTTTACCATTATTCCATAATAATTCCCTTTCTTGTCCTCTAATTCTATCTCTTCTCTCTTTCTCTTTCTTGCTCTTCGTTTCACATCAGATGTCTCCTTTCTGCATCTCAGCATTTATAAATCAGAAAATCCTTAGTATTGCTGTAGCTACTGCACTAATAGGCGTTAGTATTCCCCTAATACACTATTCCCAAAGGTAGCAAACCAATTACCCAAGGAGGAAAAACTCTTACTAAGTTTCTCCCAAACACCGTCAACCTTTAGTTCAGCCAAATCTTCCTAAAGATTCGTAATGTTCTTAATATACCCCTCCAAACTCTTACTCTTGTCAGGTATATAAGTACAACATTGTTGAATCTTTAACATATTACATACTCCACCCTCTTTGGCCAATAATACATCAAGTGCAAGTCTATTTTGTAAAACCATTGACCTAATCGCAACCATTTCAGTATCAATCATCAAGAAACCACCAGCAGTGTCTGTTGATAAACGATCAACCACTGTTGACAATTTTCTAATTTTGTGCGAGTTTAATATGACTCCAACTGAAGGTATCAATGCTCCAAAAATATCTCCCACTATTTCTGAAAAACTCGCTCCTCTCTTATTACGTATTAATCCATTCTTTATTTCATTGATTCTGTCATTTTTATCCAAGTGATACACCTTAGGAAATACCATGCCAATATACCAGCTTCAATACCAATGTGCAGGCAACCTATAGTATGCATTCTTACCACACACGTAATAGATCCCTGGAAAGACAGGATCAGTTCCTCCTTCTATTCCCCATCCTCACGTAATTAGGAAAGTATGTTCACTCTCGCTAGAACCAATGGAATAATTGTTATAATCAGTTTTTAATCTAAGCAAGCAAAGCTTCCCTCTATGATGCCAGTCCAGGGTCATGGCAGTGTATGTCTCACCCTTTTTATAATCATCTTCTCTGAAAGCCCATGGAGGTAAATGAGACTTTTGCTCAGCAGCTTTTCTCTTGAAATCTTGCCTTCTATCTTCTACCATACAAACTGCAATCTACATGTTAAGTTATGTCCATGAGCATATACTATATCAATTGTTTTTGTTGGATGGGAAAATTCCCCCATTTATTCTGCATTTTCAGCACTACTTACTCTATTCATGTTCTTTCTAATAGGAATTTCTGAGAACACTAAATCCGTGTTAGAATAATAATATTGTAAGCTACCTCTCTCATAAAATAGACTCGTTAGAACACTACAAGACACTCCGGGGGATATTCACAAGAACGTGCGTAAACATCGACAAAATAGGTTAACACAACTTTTCACATCGCCGTCTATCGCGGGAAAATAACTCAGTGTTAACGTCATATTTTGAACACGGCGGTATCGTGCGATAGTCTCCCGATAACGCGCAAAATGTCCGTGATAACATTACAGGGACGGCGATGAAAATCCAAACCCGAACGCGAAAAAAGTTGCGATGGGCCCAACCACGATAAGACAATCAGCGAAAAGCAGCGCCATGCCTGCGATTCACACACGTCAGGCGGGAAATACCACTACAAAAGCACCAAAAAAAAACACAAAAAAAAACAAACAACAGCGACGCACAATGGAGGCAGCCGGAGCAGTGACAGAGAACGGCCAGAACCCCACAAGCCCCCCGGAGTAGCAGGCTGGGCCCTCGGGGACAGGGAAGGGAAAGGACAAGAAGAAGAGGAAGACGCGGTTCAGTCCGCAGGAAAACAGGATCCTGATTACGGAGGTGATCGAACACCATCAACATCTGTTCGTCACCTCCACTGTGTCATTGGCAACAAGAAATGGAATATGGCAGTCCATCGTGGACAAGGTGAATGCAGTCGGAGTGCTGAGGAGGACAATTTTATTTATTTTATTTTAAAAGTTTTATATAGCGCTGGCTAGACCCAGAGGTATCAGAGCGCTTTACATGAGAAGATAATATAAAGCAAACATGGCATACAAGTAGATAAAAAGATAATGAAACAACATATGAAATATACAAAACAAAATAAATATACAGGTGCAAGAGCTATACACTTCAAGTAACTAAGTATATGATGTTCGCGAAATGGACAGATAATACTGGACAAAATGTAACATGGTGATTGGAGATCAGGTGCAGGTCACAGGTTAGGACCCCCAATAATAATTGGGCCAAACATGGCGTATAAGTAGATAAAAGATAATGACAACAACATGTGAAATATACAAATCAAATAGATAAACAAATCAAACAAATAGATAAACGAATCAAATAGATAAACAGGGGCAGGAGCTATACATATCAAGTAATTAGGCCGATGATGTTCATGGAATGGACAAGTATTACTGGACTAATATAACATGGTGAAATTGGAGATCGAGTGCAGGTCACAGGTTAGGATCCCCAATAATAATTGAGGAGGTGGATTTTGAGGTCTTTTTGAAGCTGAAATAGGAGGGGTTGCAGCGCAGGTTTTTGGGAGGGCATTCCAGATGATAGGGGCATTACCAGAGAAGGAGCGTGATTGTGTGGCTTTCTTTTTATGCAGTGGTGGTATAAGGAGGAGGGAGTTGGTGCTTCTCAGGGGTCGTGTGGTACCCGCAATGAGGAGTTTCTTGGAGAGGTACTGCGGAGTGTTTTGGTGGAGGACTTTATGAGTGATGCAGGCAGTTTTGTAGGCAGATCTGCCTTCAATAGGGAGCCATTTAAGAGATTTGAGAGCCGGGGATATGTGATCGAAGCGTTTGCAGTCTGTAATGAGCCTGGCTGCAAGGTTGAGCACTGCTTTGATTGGAGCAAGGTGGACCTTGGGGATTCCGTTGAGGATGGCGTTACCATAATCAATGCGTGAAAGAACAAGTGACTGAACTACAAGTTTAAAATCATCGGTGGGTATAAAGGGTTTGATTTTCTTGAGGTGACGGAGAGTGAAGAGGGCTCCTTTAGCAGAGTTTTTGATGTGGACGTTAAGGGTCAGGGTGTTGTCGATAGAAATACCAAGAGATTTGACGGAGTTGGACAGGGTGAGTGAGCAGTTGAGTGCGTTAAGGTCAGAGATCCATGATTGAACGGAGAGAGGGTTGTTTTTAGGGGAGAAGAGAATGATTTCAGTTTTATTAAGGGTTAAGTTTGAGATGATTGGAGTGGAACCAGGTTTGGATCTTGGTGAGGGTGTTGTTCAGGTGTAAGATGCCGGCATGAGTTTTAATCTTGTAATAGATTTGGGTGTCATCGGCGTAGAGGTGGTAGTTGATGCCTGCTTGTTTAAGAATGAGGGTGAGGGGTTCCATAAAGAGGTTAAAGAGGGAGGGAGAGAGAATAGACCCTTGGGGGACTCCAAGGAGACAGGAGTGGGTTTAGAAAGACAGTTTTGAATTTTGATTTGCTGAGTTCGGTGTTGTAGGTAGGAGACGAACCATTTGTAGGCAGTATCATTGAGGCCGAAACGGGTCCTAAGCACATTAAGTAGGGCTGAATGGTTGACTGTATCGAACGCTGCGGAGAGATCAAGGAGGATAAGAAGGCAGGTTTCGCCATTATCAAGTGAGTGGTGGATGTCATCGACGACATTGAGCATTGCCGTTTCGGTGCTGCAGCCTTTCCTGAAGCCTGATTGAAAGGGATCAAGTAGGTTGAAGTTTTCGATGTGTTTGTCTAGTTGTAGTAGGACACATTTTTCAAGGACCTTTGAGAGAAGGGGGAGGTTAGTGAGGGGGCGGAGATTGTTTAGGTCATTGGGGTCAGCATTGGGGTTTTTGATTATGGGAGAGATTTGTCCAAGTTGAAGGGAGGTGGGGACACAGCCAGTGGAGAGAGAGGTGTTGATGATTGTGGTCCAGTATGGGGTGATGATGTGCTTAAGGGCAGGGACAAGGTTAGAGGGTAAGGGGTCTTTTGTGTGGGAGGACGGTTTAAGATTACCAATTATATTAAGGACTTCTAGCTCAGTCACGGGGAGGAAGTTGAGCAAGGAGGCATTGTTCTTTAATTGTGATTTAGGGTTGTTGGTTTCCGGAGAGGTAGCAGGGTCAACTGGTCGAGGGGATGTGGAGTAGGCATTTGAGGTGAGGACGGGTTTGCATTGGGAGTTGGAGGGGAGCTGTGTGGAACGGAAGGATTGATCAATTTTGTCTATTTTTTCCGAGAAGAAGTGGGAAATTTCTTCACATCTGGCTGAGGAGGCGATCAGATTTGGAGGTGCAGGGAAGTTTGGTTACGAATGATTTTGAAGAGTTCCCTAGGTCTGTTTTTGGCACGATCAAGTTGAGCGCGGAAGAAGGATGCCTTTTCCTTGAAGATGTGTTTTTTGTACGTGGATCTAGCGTGTCTGAGGAGTGCAAGATGGGAGGGAGAGGGATGGTGTCTCCAGGTTCTTTCCGACAGTCTGAGTTTCGGCGGGGCTAATTGGTCAAGAATACCAGTGACAGTATTGTTAAAGTGTTCAGTGAGCTCATTAGCATTTTGTGAGGGGGGAATGAGAAGAAGTTGAGCTTGGAGTTTAGACTCAAGAACACCCGGGGGGATATGTTTTAGATTTCTGGTCAGTTTCTTAGGTCTGTTCATTTTGGAGGTGGGGAGATTTGTATTGGTAGCAATGGTGAACAGTATAAGGTGATGGTCAGACCAGTCAATGGGGACGATATTTGTCACGGAGGCCAGATCTTCGTTGGAAAGAATGGCGTCAAGGATGGCTCCTTTGGTGTGTGTCGGGGACAGGCATAGTTGTTTGAGTTCATTGATCTCAAGTAGATTAGTGAGGAGGAGATAGTGGGATCATCGGTATCGTTCCAATGGAGGTTAAGATCCCCAAGAAAGAGATTTTTTGAGTTGGATAATGAGGATTGTGTCAGGAGCTCGGATAAGTCCTCGATGAAGGGCTGAGGGGGGCACGGAGGGCGATAGATGTTGTGTAGACGAATTGGGTGGGAATTTTGGGTTATCAGTTCAGCTTCCAGGTATTCGCAGGAGGAGTAGCCAGAATTATTGACAAGGGATAGCTGAAGTTCATTTTTAAAGATAATGGCTAGACCACCCCCAACTCTGTCAGGTCTATCTTTTCTAAGAATAGAGTATCCCGGGGGGGAGAGTAGGTCAAGTATGCTCGTTGAGTGGTCTTTGAGCCAGGTTTCTGTGAGGAATGCAATGTCAATGGATTCACTCAGGATAGTTTCCGAAATTTCCGTGGCATGTTGGACTGCGGAGCGACAGTTGACCAGCATACATGTAAGTGGTGTGGGGTTGCATATGGTGGGTGGGCAAGTGTGGATCGACGTGAGTTGGGGTGGTGGTCTGGGGGAAGCGGGGGAGGAGGGGATTCTATTAGATAACAGGGATGTGGGAGTAGGGGAGTGGAGAATTGGTGGTTGGTAAGCTAGGAAGGTAAGAGTTGCATAGGTCGGAGAGGTCGGACGGGGAGAGATGGTTCGAGGTGCAGTGAGGTCTATGTATACGGCAGCGGAGAGGAGTCGATCTCCAATGATTGTGTTTGGTGTTAGGGATTTTCGGGGGAATTTTTGGGGGGATTTTTGGGCGGGGCTGGGTGGGGATTTTATGGTGAGGGAGGGTTCTGGAGCTGTGGAAGATAAAGTCTTTCCTGAATTGAGAGAGTTTAGTAATCAAATTAGATAGGTCAAGTTCGATGTTGTGTAGGCTCTGGGCAATTAAGGTGAGGGGAGGTACCGAGGGGGTGGTCTGGGTTAGTTATGGAGGGTGGACTGATGTGTGAGGGGGGAGATAGGGAAGTGGGTGTGGAATGAGGGGTGACGGGGCTGTTAGGTGTGAGGGGTTCGGTAATCAAATTGGATAGGTCAAGTTCAGTGTTATGTAGGCTCGTGTCAATTGGGGTGGAGGGGGGTACTGAAAGGGCGTGGGCGGGGGGTAGGGAAAGATATGGGTTAGTTGCAGAGGGTGGACTGATGTGTGAGGGGGGAGATAGGGTGGTGGGAGTGGAGTGAGGGGTGACGGGGCTGTTATATGGGAGGGGTTCAGTGATCAAATTAGATAGGGGTTGGAGTTGGGCTAGGTTAGACATGAGGTTAAGAACTTCAGGAGATGTGGTCAGAGAGGATAGAAGGGCATAGAGTGAGTGGAGAGCAGATATATTAGGGTGGAGGGGTTGTGTATTTATCAGGGGTTGGGATAAAGGATTGGGAGGCGGAGTTAGGAGGGCCTGAAGGGGCAGGATAGGGGGATGGGGAGGAGAAGCGGGTGTACGGGATGGGTAGGAGGAGGGGGTGAGGAGTTGTGTTAGGGGATTGAAGGGCAAGGACGGTGGAGTACATGAGTAGTTGGGTAGGGGGGAGAGAGGTTGTGGGGTCAGGCAGAGGCGGGGTTATGGGAGGGGAATGATAAGTAGATGGCAGGGATTGGGGGCAACCTTTTTTGGTGGAGGGGTCCGAGGAGTGTGAGTTCCGGGTGTTAAGTGGAGAGAGGGAAATTAGAGGGGGATGAGAAATAGGTAACGGTGGTTGGGGGATGTCATTTGCTGTAGAGAGGTCCAGGGAGGGTGATGGTGAAGTCTATTGTTGGAGGATGGTGTTAGCTGGATGGTTGAGGGTGGAGGTGGAGTGAGGGGGAAAGGGGGCGGGAGAGGTTGGAGGGGCGTTATTCAGTAGGGGAGGAGTGTTAGGTGCAGAGTGGTCGAGGAGGAGAGACATAATGCTGAAGTGGTGTTCGAAGATGGAAAGGTGGGATACCGTGGCTTGTATGAGGATTGTTACCTGTTCTGAAGATGGAGATATCAATAACACCCAGAAAGGCTGGGGAGGGAGTGGTGGATATTTTGAATCCATATGGTATTTTGGTTGATTTAGAGATTGGGAGGTGTTGTAGGAAGATGCTTTTCCATTTGGAAGGACGTATGGAGTAAAAGATGTAGTTGGTTATAATGGGGGAGGTGAGGCTGAGGTAGTTATCAACAATGAGTGTTTCAGGGTTACGGATAAGGAATGGACAATGGACGAGGTCAAGAGGCGCTGTAATGATGTGAAGTGCAAGACCAAGCAGAAACTCGCCAACAACCAGAAGGCAGCAATGCAGACTGGAGGTGGGAGTCCAGCGCCACAGGAGGAGCTGGATGAGATGGAGGAAATGGTGTCCACAGTCATCAGTGTGGAGACGGTGGCAGGAGTTGGGGGACCGGACACTGCTCAACATGACCCGACCCAACAGCAACAGGGTGAGTAACCACCAGGGACTGTGGGGACGGCGGGAGATGGGCACAATAGCACACATGCACAATGGAGTATAGCACACTGCACACCCACAATGACTCTGGATCATGTCCCTGAACCCCTTGGCACACTGCAGCACACATAGCAACAGCACGTAGGCCCCCGTCGACTATGTGTCCAGAGGAGGCCGGCCCACACATCACTCATCTCACAACCAACCCATGCACATGTGCTGAAGCCAGCAAAGCTGCGGGTCCGTGAGCCACACTGACAATGCAGGTGACACTGCATGACGATTAGCATGGCTGCAGTCCAATCATCATGACATGGTGCACACCACCACACTGAGGTGGCGGAGTGTGGACCACATCCACAAAGGAGCAGGTCACACTCCGACACATCCACCTGCACAAACAACCCCTGACGTCAACTACACATCTGCGGACAAACCATGCCCCAGAGTCCCAACTGCCACCAAGACCCAAATCCACCCTAGTCTGCAACATCTCAGCACTGTATGGGCACAGAAGTCAAAGGCACACCGCCTGAAAGGGACAAGGGCAGCAAAATCAGAGCTGCAGGGGCGACCCTCCCAAAATGCAGCACACACACATGACATTCAGAGCACATCAGCATTGACAAGAATGTGGTACAAACTGCAACACGTCAACAACAGGACAAAGGACACCACAGGTGCCGCTTGGGTGTAGAAACTGGCCAATCACATTTGGCATAGCAGGGAAATGTGAGATGTCAATGTACAAGTACAAACACATATCCGTGATGTTGTCGAAAGGTCCACTGTTCCGCATCAAATAGGCAGTTCCTCCTGAACAGTCACAATGTACATTGCCATGCAGTCTGTATGTGAACTTGTACAATGCGTCAACATACATGTGAACACAATGTAATACTGCATCTCCCCTTCACACTGCAGAGGGAGCATCAACACCTCCTGCAGAGCAGCCCCAACAACTCTTCACTGATGACGAGGATCACATTCCCGACATCGACACCGAAGCCCTCCAAGTCCTCATTGACAGCTTCGGCACCCCACCTCCAGGAGCAGGGCAGCCCAGCTGCATCAAGGAGACCCCACCCCCTGCACAGACCACACAGCAGGACGCACCTACCACCCCCGCCGTCTCCCAGGACCCCCACGAACAACACATGGCCTTCCAACGCCGTGTGTTGGAGGGCCAGGAGAAGATGGCTGATCAGGTGCGGGTGGGGTTCGACCTCATGGCAGCCAAACTTGATGCCATACATGGGTGTCTGATTCCCATCAGGGACCACATACAGTCCCTAACGGACACCCACAGTCCGCTCCATGCTCTCCAATGATCCATGGCTGACATTGCTGGAGTCATGATACTGAGACAAGAACAACTGTCCAGTCAGAGTGGCTCCAGCGATGTCAGCCGGGAGTTGGGACAGATGCGGGGGCTCATGGAGAACATGGAGCGGATGACGGCGGAAAGAATGGCTGCCACGGCTGCACACCAGCGAGTTGTGGCTGGGACCTTCCATGCCCTGCAGCACATCGTCATGGCATTGCTGCCTCAAGGCCTTGCGCAGATGAATGCTGCTGCTGCTTCTACATCCACATCTCCGTCCCCTGATGTGTCAGTGCCTCACAGTGCGGCAGGCAATCCACCTCCGGCCCCTGATGTGTCAGTGGCACACAGTGCCAGGCAATCCACCGGCCCCTGATGTGTCAGTGGCACACAGTGCAGCCGGCATTCCACCACCACCCACATGTGAGACACATGTGACATCAGAGGACGAAGATGCGGGTGAATCAGCCTTACTGGTAAGGAGGAGGCAGTAGCATTCATCTCCGCCATATGGCCTGTTTCTGCTTGGTTCTGCCCTTTGCATCATCACCGTCCACTGTCCCCCGATGCACTCTGCGACACTCACCTTGGACCTCGACATGGACTGCCATATTCTGTTTGGTTGCCAATGACACAGCGATCAGACTGCAGACTGAACTCTTCCTCTTCCGATGTACTTGTCATTCCCTGAAGGACTCTGGCTGGCCCTCCACGGGCCAATACTGTGAAGTGGGGTTTGCATGGCCCTGTACTGCTCCAGCTGCACCACTCCATTGGATGTGAATAAAACATTCAGAATCGCACAGATGTTTCATGTCTTTGATCATTCAGGTATGAAAGTATGGATGAATGTAGGGTCAGTGATTCCCCCTTACGTCCATGTTGCTCATGTTGTGGGACTTGAGTCACAGGGTGCAACATTGCCGATTGCGGTCCGTGTGGCGTAGACACTACAACAGAGACACAAGCATCAGTTACTCTCTTGTCCAGCCCGGAACTGAAGCACGCCCAGAGCCCTGGGGTCATTGTTCCCACCCCTACGCTGGCCCGGCATACGCCAGGCCAGACCACTCCGCTTACGCTCAGAGGGGGGGACGACAAAGCTACATGTCCCAGGGCTTCCCTGTAGTGATCTGCTGATCACTGGTCTAGTTGTCAGCATGCCACAGCCACTGCCTGAGGGCTGGTTAACACCCACACCACACCCATCCAGCACAGGCGTCACAGGACATGTGACCCTGCCAATAAAAGGGGCCTAGCACATCACATTCCCCACTGCCGAAGATGACATGATGGCGCCCACACCACGTGGCTCAATCATGAAGGGTCCATGATTTGTGGCGCACGAAGTCAGTGGCTCCAGATGCCCTGCGGCCCTGCACGGGCCTACCGCCACGAGACGACGACTTGAGTTGCACAGGGTTAGTGGCACCCACTGCACTGCGGCCCTGCACGGGCCTACCGCCACGGGACGATGACTTGAGTTGCACAGGGTTAGTGGCACCCGCTGCACTGCGGCCCTGCATGGGCCTACCGCCACGGGACGACGACTTGAGTTGCACAGGGTTAGTGGCACATGAAGCGCTGAGCGGGTGTACAGCCTGCAATGATGCAGTAGGTCTGGAGGCTGGATGGTGACTCATGGCGCACTGAGGTAGTGGCACACGGGGACCAGAGCCTGGCCCGGGCCTACCACCACGTGGCGATGACTTGCAGTGCACTGAGTTCGATCCACCTGAAGAGCTGAGCTGGTGTACAGCCTGTGATGATGCGTAGGCCTCGATGAGCCATCCTGCTAATCGTGCTTCGATTTGAATTGTGAGCCCTGCTGGACCGTGGTGCACGCCGAAGGCAGCAGTTGGCATACACATGACTCCGCGGTGCGGTGCTGCAGGGTGTGCTGGGGGCCTGTGGCGCGGGCGTGTGGTGGGCCCTCTTGGAGACACGCCAGTGGCGGCAGGAGGGCATTGAGGTCTGGGTGCGCACGGGCGGCCAGTCATCGCTGGGCGGCGGACCGGTCTGGGGACCAGGGTTGGGGTGCAGCAAGCACACAGGATCGCTCAGGCACCACCGGTCACGGCGGTGGCCTCGTGGCTGGGTGGGGGGCGCAGCCCTGGCAGGCATGACCCTGCATGCGATGAACAGGTTGGTTTGGGACGTAGCCACCTCGTCTCCAGTGTGAATCTGCCCGTTGAAGGTGGTCGGCCACGTGTGTGTAGGCCTATGGACAGGTTATGGCGGAGACTGAGACACACGCAGTAGTCACTTTGGTGGTGGATTTGTGACGTGTGCATTCCCACAGTTGTGAGTTGTGGGATTGTGGAGTTGAGGTGTGTGGTGTGTTCAGTTGGTACTTGCTGATGGGCAGTGCATTACCATTGGTGCCATCCTCAAAGTGCTGGTTGGTGGCGGACTTGCGGACATGTGGGAATCATGCACACTGCCTGGGGTGTTTGCGACGGCATTGGTGGACAGGCCACGGTGGCCACTTTTGTCTGCACATTGATGGCATGCATGTGGTTGCTGTTGCGGTGATTGTGTGCAGTGTTGGGAGGGGTCACAAGTCGTACACGTGTGCTGTGAATTGCCCCCAACATGTGCATGACGCCAGCTATGGCGTAGTTCCCTTGCGTGGTCTCAAGATGTTCCTGCGCAGTGTGGGGGGAGAGAGGGGCAGGAATATCGAGCTGAAACACACCGTGATGCTTTCAGGTATGATGAGTCCTGAATGATGTGACCGTAACAGCAGTTTGTGTGGTCGTTACCTTCCTTTTCATTCCTACGATGGTTACGGCCACATGAACTTCTGTTACGGTCACATCATGCATGATTTATCATGCCTGTGAGCATTCCGGTTTGTCCAAGTGCAGTACACTGTACCAGATTAGGCATGTGACTATACGGAAGTTTGACCATTGTCACCATTTCTCCCACAGGTTTGTGATGACACGTTGCCCTGTTGAGGTTCCCCGTTGGGAATGGAACGCTTTGGCTGAGCTTTTCGTTTTGTTTGTTTGTGTATTTGTAATAAAGTTCTGTTTTGACACTACTGTTGACTACTGGACTTCATGACCTGGCGCACCCACATTTCGGTTACTACGATCTAGGGTCTGGGGCACGGAGGCGTCTAGCACGGCTGGCGTTGGGGTTGGTTGCGCAGGTACACTAGGAATTGGGACTATCGTGTGGTGCGGATACAGGGGACCGCCGTTGCTTTTGTGGACATGCATCCATGACATGTGTGAGGGAGTTTAATGGGGCTGGCTGTGAAACTCCTCTGACTCTGGCAGTTGTTGGTTGGAAGGTACCAGGGGCCAACAGGTGCAGCAAAGCCAGCTGCTTTGTCTGCAGGGGGATTTTGGTTGTCCGCTGTGTTGGTACCGTCAGCCTGTGGGCAATGTGGGTCAGGATGCGGAGGACGGTTGTCCTATTGAGCCTGTGTTGGCCAATGGCTTCCTCTGGCATTGAGTCTCTGGGGCTGGTGCGTTTAGGGTCGTCCGCTGTCCTGCGCTGCCTAGGTGGTAATCCGGGGGGTGGTCCGGGGGGGGCCTGGGAGTGGTGGCGGTGGGTGTTGTGGCCCTCTTGGTTCTCCAAGCTGCATGATCAGTAGCTCCATAGCATCTGTTGGTCTTCAGATATGGCTCCGGGCTGGGCTCCCTTTCATACTGCAGGTAGTCGTCCTACTTAACACCAGCAAAAGGCAGGTGTTAAATCCCTGCTGCTAACGCGCCTTATCGCCTGTTCTTGGTTCGCATCGCAGATCTGACTGGTCGTTGAGAATCTCACGAAGTGGTGTTTTCGTGTGTTTTTGCACGGGAACGCCTACTCTGCATATCATTAGCGTTAGTTGTCGCACTCATCCGTGGTGATGTGTTTTGCGGTAGCTATCGCAGGGAAACCAGCGATGTCGGCAGTTTGCACCAGCGTGTGAATGGGGCGATTAATCTATCGCAGCTTTTGCGGCGCTAAAGTGCCGATAAATCAGCGATAACTCCTTGTGAATATGCCCCTTCATATGATAAAGGTAGGTAAGTCACCCCCTCTGAGACAGACAATGGTATGCATGCACACAACAATCTCTCTCATCCATCGTATCAACATCCTCATACAACAACTTAGTAAAAACATTTAACGAAAAGTCATTAATTGATTTATCTTGATGGTAAATGCTGACACCTTCTATTTTTTCTATATTAGTATGTGAGATTTCTTTAAGACTTTTAGAATCTACTTTCTCACTCGTCACACCATTAGTATTATTTTTATGGTTAGTTACCATTAAGACAGGCACAATAACAATTAGTGTTAACCACACCAACATTAGTAATAAAATACTAAATAAGCAAGCATTAATACATCTGCGTTTAAACCTACGATTTTGATATCCAGTTTTTGCTAATTTTGCCATATTTAAGGAAAAGATTTATATCAATTCAAAAAGAAAAAAAGAAAAACTATAAAAACTAGGAAAACTATAAAACTATCTAAGTAGTGTATCCAAACACTTCAAGCCTTCTTCTTCTTCCTTTACCCCCTCTTTTTTTTTTTTTTCACAGCCTTTGCTTCAATTTCTACTTTAGTTCTCTTTTCTTCTCTGAATGAATTCTTTAATTTTCTGCACCCTTTAGTTTACACAGTTCTTTTAGGGTGGTTCAAAACCATTTGCTTCACTCTGTTTTGTACCAGTATCGTCTTTGCTCTGATCTGTATGCTCAATTTCTTCCAATACAACATATGTCCATTCTGGAGCTGTGTATTTCCTGTTCAGAACTCTTACTCCATTTGTTTTCTAAACTAATTCTTTTTCTGACTCACTTTGTTCTGTTTTGTTTGGTACTTTAATTCAAACCTGGGCGTAGTGTGCTTAGTGGGGCTACGCGGAGCGCCACGGAGTTAATAACCAACTCCGTGGCGCTCCGCGTAGCCCTATAATAACAAATGCTAAAGTTTAAAAAAATAAGTTTAAAGCAGCTTACCTTATCTGCGGCGTCCCCGGCTGGCCTCCTCCTCTCTTCATCTCGTTCGCGGTGAAAACTGCGCATGCGCGGACGTCCGCGCATGCGCATTTCTTGCGGGTGGGAGGTGGGGGCAGGCCAACTCCGCTCCGTCGTGGAGTGTGCGGGGTTTTGCCTACTCCGCGTTCTCTGCGGAACACGGAGTAGGCAAAACTCCGCACACTCTGCGGGCGGAGCGGAGTTCTCCACCCACGGTTACTTCAATTATTGTGTCTGGTATTCTCTTTTTCAGAGTGTATTTCAGTCTTTTCACTCCTTTTGGCCACACATCACCTTTTCTTGCTTTCTTAACTTGCACAGTTCCCTCTGCTTCAGTGTAAGTTTGCAAGTTCTTTTATTCAGTTCTTTTCTCTGTTGCACTTGATTCTCATTTAACACTCCTCCATCATCATTTTCAACAGCAGTCTCACAAGACCCAGTAGCTAGTGCCCACTTTATTCGACTTTGTTCTCGATCATTCACGTGTTCAACACTCTGAGTCTGTAGCTTCAGACTCTATGGTTTCACGTTCTACAGCTTCTGGCTCTTCTTGACTCTCTGCAAAGTCTCTGCTCTTCTTCTTCTTGTCTTTCAAGTGGACTTGGGACTCTCCTTGTGTGACTAGCGTGTATCCAATTCGGCCAGCCTCCTCACTTCACTGCTGTCGTTCTCCCCAGTATTACCTGGTATGGGCCATGCCATCTAGGTTCCAGACACAACTTTCTCACATGTTTCTTCACCAGGATCCACTTTCCTGGACTTAAATCATGTGCTTGCTCTTGCTGTGTTGTGGTTGCACTTTCTCCAACCTGATGAGACATAGAACACACCACATCAGCCAATCCTTTGAATAATCAAGCACCAAATCATCAGTTATATTCATCAGTTGGTTTGCTGGTACAATCTGCTTTCTCATTGCTCTCCCCATTATAACTTCATGAGGGGATAATCCAGTCTTTTTTATCAGGAATGCTTCTCAGACTCATTAATACCAAAGGTAAAGCATCTGGCCATTTCAGTGCTGTGCATGCACACACTTTTAACAGTCTTGATTTAATAGTTCCATTAATTTGCTCAACCACACCTGAGGCTTCTGGTCGATCGGCATAATGCCGCTTTTGTTCAATTTGTAATGCTGCGCAAATCATCCAAATTATTTCATTATTAAATGAGTACCTCTATCCATTTCTAAAGAGACTGGAAATCCAAATCTAGGAATGATCTCTCTCAAAAGCAATTTAGCAACTGTTAAACTACAATTTTTTCTTGTTGGATATGCAACCAAGACATATTTCAGTCCATTACAAGGAGGAAGCTCTATAAAATCAGCCTGTAGTCTAGTAAAAGGACCTGCTGCTTTTCCAATCTGCCCCAACTGACAACAGTCTTTCTACCTGGATTCTGTTGTTGGCACACTACACATCTCTGGCAAAGACACTCTGCAATAACCATGAACTTTGGATTGTACCATGACTGTTTGAAGAGCCTAATCATAGCATGTCTTCCCACGTGTGTCACTCCATGGTACATCCTTGCAAATTGTGAAAGTAAACAGTCTGTCATTACTGGTCTATCATCCACATACACCCATATTTCATCTTCTGGTCTCTTTGTACATCCTGATTTAATCCAAATTTCTTTCTCTTCTCACTTGCTTCTTCTTGCAATTGTCTAACTTCATCGCATGTTTCTACAGAAGAGAACATCAAGTGCCAATTCGTATTCTTTTTTTCTGCTCCTTTATTAATCGATACCGAATTTTGTGCACAGAAACGAGCCACTTGGTCTGCTTATCTGTTGCCACTAGTCACATAATCATTTCCTGATTTATGTGCTTGGCATTTGACCACTGCAATTTCTTTAGGCAATTGTAATGCATTCAGCAAATCTTTTACATCTTTTCTGTTTCTGATCGGCGATCCTGACGAAGTCAGAAATCCACGTTGCATCCACGATTGACCAAAATTGTGCACCACCCCGAAACCATATTGACTATCCGTAAGTATGGTTATCCTCAAATTTTTGCCAATTATGCAAGCCCTGGTCAAAGGGACCAATTCAGAAATTTGAGCTGAATTTATCCCTCTTAGACAAGATGCTTCAAGAACCATGGCCACTGTACATACTGCATATGAAGCACGCAATGCACCCTTTTCATCTCTCAGACACGAACCATCTGCAAACATCCCACAATCTGATTCTGGCAATGGTGTATCTTTTATGTCAGGCCTTGGTTTTGTACACAACTCTGTCACATACAGACAATCATGATCTGCTTCATCCTTTACTTCTTCACAACTCGAACTCGGCAACAAAGTCACTGGGTTCAGTGTCGTGCATCTTGTTACTGTCACATTCGCAGCACCCAAGATCACTCTCTCATATCTAGTCAAACGACTACTTGTGTAATCTCGTCCTTGGTAGCAAAATCTCAACAGAATGTGGCACATACACTCTCAATGGATGTCCCATCAAAATTGATTCACTCTGCTCCAGACTCACACAAGTACCAGCCACTGCTTTCAAACAACCTGGCAACGCAGCAGCCACTGAGTCCAAAGTAGCAGAGAAATATGCCACTGGACGACGCGCCATTCCATGTGTCTGCTTCAAAACTGAAACTGCACATCCATCCTTTTCACACCAGAACAATGCAAATTCTTTAGAATAGTCTGGCATTCCCAATGCAGGTGCTCGACAAAGACTATCTCGCAACTCAACAAAAGACTTCATGCTTTCTTCATCTAGTTCGATCGGATCGACTACATCTTTGTGAGTCAATCTATGTAATGGCTTGGCTATCAGTGAATAACCACTGATCCACTGTCTGCAGTATCCAACCATGCCAAGAAACATTCGAACTTCTTTCTGTGTTCTGGGAGGACCCATTTGCAAGATCACAGCAATTTGATCTTGTGATACTTTCTTAACTGTTAGAAATGGGATTTCTGGTTGGCTAGGGCATGCGCCTAAGCCAGGCAGAAACCACCACTCTAGTCAGGGCAAGGGAGTTACACGCTGAAGATAACCCCTGCTCACCCCCTTTGTAGCTTGGCACGAGCAGTCAGGCTTATCCCAGAGGCAATGTGTAAAGCATTTGCGCAACACACACACACAACAGCGACACACTACGCACACCACAAAAGAAACTCCACACAAGGTTATATCAAAAATAGCCTTTGTATTATCATAAACACATTAGATCATAACCATACATATACACTGTGCCAACTGGCACCAGTTAGTAATCTACAGGGGATTATATACATGACAGGGCCAATCGGGCCACTGTCAGAACCATTAGAAAGCACAAGTAGCAAATATAAAACAACCAGTAACTACTGGTAAAATACTGTACTCAGCATCATCACAAACAACATAAACGCATTATGTCTGCATCACATTCGGCATAAACACATTATGCATTACATTTGGCATAAACACATTATGCATTAGCATTAGGCATCATCGTGGGGCCTTGCGCCCTGCCAACACCATAAAAATGACCCCAGGCCTTCCTCTGGGGCCCGTCTGGGCTGTCCCCAAATGCCCTCTGTCCCAAAAGTCAAGGCTCTCAATTATAGGGCCTTCCACTGGCCCTCTGGCTGCCAATGCAACCACCACAGATGTGCGCAATGCACTGGGGCGCGGGGTGCGTCTCACCCCTTCCTCCTTATGACAAGAATTGCCCCCGTGGTTGCAGCAGCCCGCGCTCTGGCGGTGCAGCTGGAGAAATTTAGCCTTGGCACCACGGTGCCTCTTGAAGCCCCACTCCGGGACTTCCAAACACAAATGCCCCTTCGTTGTAGCTGCCCGCGCTCTTGCGGTGCAGCTGATGCAAAATGAGCACTGGCACCACTGTGCCTCTCAAGCCCCACTCCAGGACTGTGGGAACAACGTGCCCCCTTCACCGGGGCTCCTCTGGTGCCACGCCGAGGCACCAACAGTGCCCAAGTTCAGCCCCACTCACCGGGCTCTTTGTAGGCTCCTCCGGTCTCTTTGGGCAAGGGGAAGGCCCCAACAATGTGCCTCGGCAGGCCCCCACTACCGGGGCCTCTCCTCACTTCGCCTGGCGATGCAGGACTTCGACAGGGAGCCTGCGAGGCTCCGATCTTCAGGCAACCCGCGGGGTTCCCACCGGCACATGGGGGGCCCCGCCTTCTTCCAGACACGGGCTGCCGTATTGCCGCGTCGCACTGCCTCGCCTCCGGCCGGCCGTCAGTTTCCTGGTACTGGCCCGCCAACAGTCAGGCAATGGGCGCTTGTGCCGGCGTCTCTCAGCACTAAGAAAAATGCGGGGTGGGCTCCCGCTCCGCTTCTCTGGACCACAGGGGGATTAGGGAGGGGGGAGCACCACTCGGACACAGCTCCTCCCTCCTTCCTGCACCGGACACCGAAATGCTTCACTCCTGGAAGCACGCCAATGCGGGGTAGGCTCCCGCTTTACCTCCAGCAGTACAGGGGAATCCCCACGCCGGGATTCCCTCTGCTTACTTCGCAGCACAGCGTTGCAGGTCACAAGCCCTCCTCCCGTCTTGACTAAAGATATAGCGCTCACGAGGCGATAAGTCCCTAGAGTTCAGAGGGGCAAAGCTGGGCCCAGGCAGGCCAGCTCACAGGGCCCTACAGCAGAAGGCAGTCCCTCATGGCGGTTCCTCCCGGGGCCCAGCAGGTCCAAACAGCACCCCTAAACAGCACAAAAACATGGGGTCACAGTCCCAATATTTATACAGGGTTTCTCTTTGTTCTGCCCTGGCACAGGGCTTGGGAAACCAGTCTCAACTGGTTCTGGGGGGTACTGGAGCACTTTGTGTACAGTTCTCACACCCTCCTTTGTCAAGTGGGGGCTTGGTCCTCAGACACACCACAGGGGGGCGAAGCCAGCATTGAACAAGCCAGGCACAGACCTATTCAGGGTCAGGGGCTACTCCTCGCACTACTCCAAATGCAGATCTGCCCATTCAGCCTAGCGCTGACTCACCCTGCCCTCCCTGGAGCCAAACACCTCACCAGCCCCTGTCACTCCAGAGCCAGACATGCAATACACATCAGGCAGGCAGAGACATAGCACACAGAAATGCCAACTTCTAAAAGTGTAATTTCTAAAATAGTGATAATAAATCTGCGCACACCATTACGCAGCATTTATTATTACTATTCCAAACATACCAAACTTCACCACGCTGCTCCTCTCATATCAGGAATTACCACTGAAACACTTGTCAGGGAATCCCCAGTGCATTCCTATGAGAGGGCAGCCTCACAGCAGTGAGAAACCAAAATGGCTGTTTGTCACTACTAGGACATGTCACACACTTAAGGTACATGTCCTACCTTTCACCTACAATGCACCCTGCCCATAGGGCTAGCTAGAGCCTACCTTAGGGGTGACTGACATGCAGTAAAAGGGGGGGTCACAGACGTGGCACACACTTTAGGTGTCACGTCACAGCGGCAGTAACACTGCGCAGCACAGGCCCTGCATTGGCAGAGGCCTGAGACAGGATTGAAAGGCTACTTTGGTGGGTGGCGCAATCAGCGCTGCAAGCCCACCAGTAGCACTTAATTTACTGGCCCTGGGTATCTGAGATACCACTTTACAAGGGACTGACAGGTAAATTAAATACGCCAAACAGGTGTAGACCAATCTTACCATGTTTACCACAGAGAGCACAAGCACTTTACACTGGACAGCAGTGCTAAAGTGCCCAGAGTCCTAAAACCACAAATACCAGGTCAGAAAAAGTCTAGGAGTAAGGCAAAAAGTACAGGGATGACCCTGCAAAAAGGGCCAAGTCCAACACAACCCCCTTCCAGCCAAAAACCAGGGTAGACCAATCATTACCTTGATGGGCTTCCCTGCTTGGGGCGATAGAACACGGACGCGGGCCCGCAACTGCAGGGGAACACTCCAGTTCTACGCCAATCTGAACCCATGTGGTTCCCTCTGTCAAAGCTCCCAGGACCAACTAAGCTACCCCACTGGTACTCCCTAGTTGTCCGTGGCCAGGACCAGGCCCTAGGCCACCCAGATGTCTCTGGTCCTTGCCATCTCACAGAGTGGGGGGCAGTAACCCCTGGTACATAGTATCCATTCTCCACTCTTCCTCTCATCAGTGCAGTTCTAAACTGCCACTGATCCTCCAACCTAGGGTCCGCACCCTAAGGCTGACCAGAGGTCTCGGGCGAGGCTCTCCTCCCCTTACCTCTCCTTCTGGGGTTTCGCACTCTCCTCCTAGGAGAGGCACCCTCAGAACACAACTCTCCCACCAGTACAGGACCTCTCTCCTGCAACTGGTCTCCCAACCTAGGATCTAAACCCTCAAGTTGAACCGGGGTCAGAGGCGAGGAATCCCTCCCTCTGCACCCCCTTCCAGAGTTCTGCACCCTCCCACCTGGAGTGGTACCCCCAGAAGACAAAACGGTAGGGACACTGGTTACAGATGTCCTTCCCCCCAGGTCAGACAGAACCTGAACCTGGCCTCCCAACCCAGGGACTAAACCCTGCGGTTGAACCGGGGTCAGAGGCGAGGACTCCCTCCCTCTGCACCCCCTTCACGAGTTCTGCACCCTCCTATCTGGAGTGGTACCCCTAGAAGACAAACCGGTCAGGACACTGCTTACAGATGTCCTTCCCTCCAGGTCAGGCAGAACCTGAACCTGGCCTCCCAACCCAGGGACTAAACCCCGCAGCTGAGCACCCGCCTGGCACACCAGGACTTCCTGGGGAGCACGCATGCCCCCCCAAGGGTAACACATACCTCATGTGTTGCGTGATAGTCTGCCTGGTGCTGATCTCCCAACCCCTGTCCATCTGACAATGCACGGAGATCCCCCAAAACAGAAGTGGTGTCACCATGGTCAATCCTAACAGGCTCAGCCCTTATGGCTGGCCCCTGACCCACTGGTTCTCCCACTGGGGAACGGATCCCCCTCTCACCCCTCAATCTGGACTTCAGCACCCTCCACTTAGGAGCGGCACTGCCAGACACCAGAACCGCTGGAGCTCTGCTTACAGACGCTCCACGTTCTCCTGACACTAAGAGATCCCCCTCAATGGACGGCCTACCAGTAAAGCCTAGGCTCCCTACCTGGTGTTCCCTTAAGGAACCCTCCAGGCCCTGAGACTGAGTTTCAGGCACCTTGGGATGCATCCCATTCTCACTCCTTCTCCTTGGAGACAGGACGTGAGTCCCTACACCCCTCCCACTACACCAGGACCTAGCTGGGCTACTCTGAACCTCTCCCACCACTCTGGGCTGGGAAATTCCTGAGCCACTCCTCTTAATGTCACTCCCCAATGCCTCTTCAGATCCTCTGGCAACCACCCAGAGGTCTGCCTCCCATGCAAGCTCCCTGGGATCAGAGAACTCACACTCCAACAGGTGTTGGTGTAACCCCGGAAAACAATTACTGAACATGTGCTCTCTGACAACCAGATTGAACAGCCCTTCAAAATCGTTTGCCGTGCTACCCATCACCCAATTTTTCAGTGCATCACAACATTCATCCACAAACTCCCCCCAAGACTGGTGAGACAGTTTTCTACTGCCCCTGAACCTCAACCTGTACCCCTCTTCCTGGGAACCAGGCACCATACTCTGGGATCTGGGAGTGAGACTTCCTGCACTGGACTCCATATTGCTGCCACCACTGGACCCCACCCTCACTGGTGAATCCAGACAACTAAAACTGCACTCAAGGGACATATCCTCAAGAGCTAGTTTCTACCTGGCGAAGGCCCTCTCTGCCTCCGCCATCCTCTCCTGCGCTAGGACCCTTTAAGTCTCTAGCTTTTTCTCCTCCTCCGCTAGCTGCGCTAGCTCTGCACCCAGCTTGGCATGCTCCAATTTGAGCTTCTTTAACTCCAGCTTGTGCTCCCATTCTTCCCTCCTATCTACCCACTCCTCTGGGGACAGGGAAAGGGATGGGGCACTGCCCCCGGCACTGGACCCAGCAAGGGACTCCCTATCTATGGGGTCCTCACTACCTACTGGCGTCCCTGCTCTGTCATTTTCTTCCTCCTCTCCAGACTCTCTAGGCCTTCCTACAAAACCACCACCTAGGTATGCAGAGGGATAATCAGACAGGTCCCCATGGCGCTTTAAGTGTTCTCCCCTAAGGAGTGCTTCATAAAGGAACAGTTTTCTGCGGAAGTTGCCTATTATTGGCATCCTCCTCTTTCTGCAAAATTCCTCTAACTCCTTCAGGGTGTACTCCAATAGGTCATCCTCATTATAGATTAACCCCATCTTGGCAAGATACACAACCCACAGTGCAAAACAAGGGACCTAGGCGTCTGAGCTGAAGCAGGTATATACAATTCAAAAATGACACTTTTGAGGAGAAAAAATAATCAGGAGAAATAATCCCCAAACCTGTGATTATCTAAATGCAGAGTTTGTAGTGCAACCAGTTGTCGCTGTGGTACTGCGCAAATGCAAGTCCTATCCTCACCGCTGACAACCAATGTTAGAAATGGGATTTCTGGTTGGCTAGGGCATGTGCCTAAGCCAGGCAGAAACCACCACTCTAGTCAGGGCAAGGGAGTTACACGCTAAAGATAACTCCTGCTCACCCCCTTGGTAGCTTGGCACGAGCAGTCAGGCTTATCCCAGAGGCAATGTGTAAAGCGTTTGCGCAACACACACACAACAGCGACACACTAGGCACACCACAAAAGAAACTCCACACAAGGTTATATCAAAAATAGCCTTTGTATTATCATAAACACATTAGATCATAACCACACATATACACTGTGCCAACTGGCACCAGGTAGTAATCTACAGGGGATTATATACATGACGGGGCCAATCGGGCCGTTGTCAGAACCATTAGAAAGCACAAGTAGCAAATATAAAACAACCAGTAACTACTGGTAAAATACTGTACTCAGCATCATCACAAACAACATAAACGCATTATGTCTGCATCACATTAGGCATAAACACATTATGCATTACATTTGGCATAAACACATTATGCAATAGCATTAGGTATCACCGTGGGGCCTTGCGCACTGCCAACACCATAAAAATGACCCCAGGCCAACTGGCCTTCCTCTGGGGCCCGTCTGGGCTGTCCCCAAATGCCCTTTGTCCCAAAAGTCAAGGCTCTCAATTATAGGGCCTTCCACTGGCCCTCTGACTGCCAATGCAACCACCACAGATGTGCGCAATGCACTGGGGCGCAGGAGTGCTTCTCACCCCTTCCTCCTTATGACAAGAATTGCCCCCGTTGTCGCAGCTGCCCGCGCTCTCGCGGTGCAGCTGGCAAAATTTAGCCTTGGCACCACGGTGCCTCTTGAAGCCCCACTCCGGGACTTCCAAACACAAATGCCCCTTCGTTGTAGCTGCCCGTGCTCTTGCGGTGCAGCTGATGCAAAATGAGCACTGGCACCACCGGGACTCTGGGAACGACGTGCCCCCTTCACTGGGGCTCCTCTGGGGCCACGCCTAGGCACCAACAGTGCCCAAGTTCAGCCACACTCACCGGGCTTTTTGTAGACTCCTCCGGTCTCTTTGGGCAGGGGGAAGGCACCAACAATGTGCCTCGGCAGGCCCCCACTACCGGGGCCTCTCCTCACTTCGCCTGGCGACGCGGGACTTCGACAGGGAGCCCGCGAGGCTCCGATCTGCAGGCAACCCGCGGGGCTCCAACCGGCACACGGGGGCCCTGCTTTCTTCCAGACACGGGCTGCCTGATTGCCACGTCGCGCTGCCTCGCCTCCGGCCGGCCGTCAGTTTCCTGGTACTGGCCCCACCCACAGTCAGGCAATGGGCGCCTGGCTTCCGGGTCGCTTGTGGCGGCGGCTCTCAGCATGAAGAAAAATGCGGGGTGTGCTCCCACTTTACCTCCAGCAGCACGGGGGAATCCCCACGCCAGGATTCCCTCTGCTTACTTCGCAGCACAGCGTTGCAGGGCACAGGCGCTCCTCCCGTCTTGAATAAAGATATAGCGCTCACGAGGCGCTAAGTCCCTAGAGTTCAGAGGGGCAAAGCTGGGCCCAGGTAGGCCAGCTCACAGGGCCCTCCAGCATAGGGCAGTCCCTCGTGGGGGTGCCTCCTGGGGCCCAGCAGGTCCAAACAGCACAAAAACATGTGGTCACGGCCCCAATATTTATACAGGGTTTCTCTTTGTTCTGCCCTGGCACAGGGCTTGGGGAACCAGTCTCAACTGGTTCTGGGGGGTACTGGAGGACTTTCTTTACAGTGCTCACACCCTCCTTTGTCAGGTGGGGGCTCGGTCCTCAGACACACCACAGGGGGGCGGAGCCAGCATTGAACAAGCCAGGCACAGACCTATTCAGGGTCAGGGGCTACTCCTCCCCCTACTCCAAATGCAGATCTGCCCATTCAGCCTAGCACTGACTCACCCTGCCATCCCTGGAGCCTGACGCCTCACCAGCCCCTGTCACTCCAGAGCCAAACATGCAATACACATCAGGCAGGCAGAGACATAGCACACAGAAATGCCAACTTCTAAAAGTGGCATTTCTAAAATAGTGATAATAAATCTGCGCACACCATTACGCAGCATTTATTATTACTATTCCAAACATACCAAACTTGACGACGCTGCTCCTCTCAAATCAGGAATTACAACTGAAACACTTATCAGGGAATCCCTAATGCATTCCTGTGAGAGGGCAGCCTCACAGCAGTGAGAAACCAAAATGGATGTTTGTCACTACTAGGACATGTCACACACTTAAGGTACATGTCCTACCTTTCACCTACAATGCACCCTGCCCATAGGGCTAGCTAGGGCCTACCTTAGGGGTGACGGACATACAGTAAAGTAAAAGGGGGGTCACAGACGTGGCACACACTTTAGGTGTCACGTCACAGCGGCAGTAACACTGCGCACACAGGCCCTGCATTGGCAGAAGCCTGAGACAGGTTTGAAAGGCTACTTTGGTGGGTGGCGCAATCAGTGCTGCAAGCCCACCTGTAGCACTTAATTTACTGGCCCTGGGTATCTGAGATACCATTTTACAAGGGACTGACAGGTAAATTAAATACGCCAAACATGTGTAGACCAATCTTACCATGTTTACCACAGAGAGCACACGCACTTTACACTGGACAGCAGTGCTAAAGTGCCCAGAGTCCTAAAATCACCAACACCAGGTCAGAAAAAAGACTAGGAGCAAGGCGAAAACGTTCAGTGATGACCCTGCAAAAAGGGCAAAGTCCAACACTGACTCTTTTCTCAATTTTGTGTCCCAAATATTGAACCTCTTTTTGACAAAACTGCAATTTTGCTGGTGACACTTCATGCCCACCTACTGCCAAATGGTTCAGTAGAGCAATTGTATCTGTCACACATGCTTCTCGTGTCTTTGATGCCACCAATAGGTCATCGATGTACAATACTGAGTCTTCTGGCATAACCAATGACTCCTGACACTTTTTCAAAATCTGATTAAAAATTGAAGGACTCTCTGTATACCCTTGAGGAACTCGGCACCATGCCAAGACACGGTCTCCGAACCGGAAAGCGAAAAGATATTGGCTATCCTGATGCAAGGGTATCGAGAAAAATTCTTGGCACAAATCAATCACTGTGAACCATTCCGCGTCACAGGGAATTTGGTAAAGAATTACTGCTGGGTTTGGCACTCTCGGACAACAAGGTACTACAATCTTAGTAATTTTTCTCAAATCTTGCACAATTCTGTACTTGACGCTCGGTTTTTTAATTCCCATAATAGGTGAATTACAATGACTCCCTAGTATTTCTCTCAGAATACCTTGTTGAATCATTTGCTCAATTACAGGATTAACTCCTGCAGTGGTCTCAGGACTCATTTTATACTGTGGTGTTTTCTGAAATTCTGCACCTTGTTTGACCAAAATTTGAATTGGATCAACACCCTTCATCAATCCGATGTCTTTCCCTGAAAAATCCCACACATCAGCCTTCACAGTATCTCTCAATTCAACAGGCAAATCCCACGCTGTAAATAAAGGTTACAAATCATTCACTTCTGTCCCTTGCCTTGCTAACATCACTTTGAAAGCAACATCCTCATCTGGTGTTTGAAAAGCAATACCATCTGGTGTACAATAGATGGTACAAATCATCTTGCACAACAAGTCCCTACCTAAAAGGTTCACCGGACTTGTATCGCACACCACAAACCGATGCAAATCTCTAAATTCTCCAATATGAACCTCCATTGGTTTGGTCACTGGAGTTCTAATATACTTATTTGAAACTCCTACGACTTGGATAGTTTATCCCAAGAGGGGTAGGTTTGGAATTTTTGCTGCTCTCATGGTAGAACGGGTAGCACCAGTGTCAACATGGAATGTAATATCATTACCTTCCACTTTCCCATCCACAAAAGGACCTGATTGATCTACCTATAGAGATGCGCCAAGCACGCACTCTTCCTCCCCCCTCAGGCACCGTCATTGAGATGAATCTGAATCACTCTCAGGACACTGCAACCAATATTGCGAAACCATTTGTCCATTTTGTTTTCTACCAATTTGTTCACGCGAGTGAAATCCAGCATTCGCACTGTATCTCTGTACCTGAGCATTCACATTATTTGGCATAGGAGCTTGAGGCACTTGTACCTGTTGTACCTGTTGTACCTGTGGTGTAACTACCTGTTGCAGCTGTTGTTGATTCACAACTACCTTGTTGGACTTGGCCCTTTTTGGCTAAAGTTCCCTAAACTTTTTGCTTCCCCCCTACACCTTTTTTCTGACATGGTGTTGCCAACTTAGATGCTTTGGGCACTTTACCACTGCTGATCAGTGTCAAAGTGCAAGTGCTCCCTGTGTAAAGTGTAATGGTAATTGGTTGTCCATAATTGGTATGTTTGCCTTACTAGTAAAGTCCCTAGTAAAGTGCACTATGTGTGCCAGGGCTGGTAATGCAAATGCTACTAGTGGGCCTGCAGCACTAATTGTGCCACCCACTCCAGTAGCCTTAAAGAGAGATCTCAGGCCTGCCACTGCAGTGCCTGCGCGCAGTTTGTTATACTGCCATGTTGTCCTGACAAGTGCACCCACTTGCCAGGCCTTACCCTTCCCTTTCCCTGCACATCAGACACCCCTATAGTAGGCCGAAGGTACCCCCCTGGGCAGGGTGCAGTGTTTGTGAAAGGGAGGACATGTACTGTGGTGTGTACCATGTCCTGACAGTGAAATACTCTCCATTTCGTTTTTCACTGTTGCAAGGCCATATTGCCCATAGGACAGAATGGGGAAGGCTGTGTAATATGTTTCCAGCCTATTTTCTCATAGGCTTAAGATGGAGAGGTGAAGTTTAGTGTGCCTGAATTCACAATTTGATAACACATCTTTTTCTGAAGGTGGTTTTTACATTGTGGCTGTTTTTTTATTCTAACAATTCTGTGTGTCTCTGCCTGGTTGTGTATTGACTGGATTTGAGTGTGATAGGATCTGGGAAATGTCCCGACCCAGGGGAGGAGGTGAGACAGCAACAGGCTGACCTGCATCTGGAGTGTAGGGGGGAGGAGTAGCCCCTGGAGGTGAAGATGCCTGGGCTGCTGCCATAAAACAAAAACTCCATCTCCTGCTGAGTGATTGAAGATCCAGACCCCCACTATCAAAGGGAAAAGGTGTCACTGGCAGGGAGACACCCATAACTGGTTTAGACAGGGGTCAGTGCCCCCCTGAACACAAAGACTTCAAAGACATTTAGGGGTATAACTATGAGAGCTGAAACCCCTGAACGTTGGACTGATCAAGACTGAAAAGGATTGAAACTACTTTGTGGTCAAGAGGAACCTCTGCCAAGGAAGAAACAGCAGAAGAGACAGAAGGAAAGGACGGACCCTTGCTGTGTGTTCTGGGGCTGGCCTGCAGTTTGCTGATTTAACCAAGGAGAGGCTAAGGGACTTTGCTGTGTGCTGTGTCCCCCTGCTTGAGAGGACTTTGATGTGTGCTGTGTCCTGAAGTAACTTGTCCCCCAGGGCCCGAGGAGAGCTGGCTCCCTGTTGTGGAAACTCAGGAACCTAAAAGTTTCCAGGTGGGTCTCAGCGACACTGTGTGCTTCGTGCAGCCTGAGACCTGCGTGAGGATTGCCCTGTGATCGTGGGCACCCGGAGTCCAAGTGAGTCTCAGCGACGCTGTGTGCATGTGCTTCGTGCAGCCTGAGACCTGCGTGAGTATTGCCCTGTGATCGTGGGCACCCGGAGTCCAAGTGAGTCTCAGCGACGCTGTGCGCTTGTGCTTCGTGCAGCCTGAGACCTTCATGAGGATGGCCCTGTGATCGTGGGCACCCGGAGTCATGTGAGTCTCAGCGACGCTGTGTGCGTGTGCTTTGTGCAGCCTGAGACCTTCATGAAGATTGTCCTGTGATCGTGTGCACCCGGAGTTCAAGTGAGTCTCAGCGACGCTGTGTGCGTGTGCCCTGTTGCAGCCTGAGACCTTCGTGAGACTTGCCCCGTGACGGTGTGGCCCGGAGCAGTCTTGTTCTCTGTGTCGATCGAGCAGCGTGACCAGAGCTGCTGCGATCCTCATTGCCATCGGCCCGAACCGGTATCCCCAGAGGAGCTGTGCCGCCGGCCCGAGCCTGCCTTTGCCAAAGAGAGACCTCAAACCTTCATCGTCGAGGGTCCGAGATCCACTGCCCAAGATCAACGAAGTTGCACCGGAGGCCCAAGTCGCGAGGAGAGGAGAGTGAGATCGCACCCCCCAGGTAACGCTCAGGGAGCGTGTGTGTGTCGCCGCCTGGGGCGGGGTGCGGGCTCCGAGAGAAACGCTCTCTGCCTTTCCCATCCTTGCAGCACGAGCCTCCGCTCAAGACCGTATCGCGGCCCGTACTTGCCAAGGAGTGGCAATACCAGGGCCGGAGTGTGGAGCTGCACTTGTTTTCCATCATACCAGTGTTGGGGTATGTTTTGGCAGTAGCTGACCGCGAGTCGGTAAGAGTGGCATAGAGACCGTGCAGAGCACCGCGATCAGTGCTGAAGTATCTTATTTTTGCATTACGAACTGCCTGATTGTTGCATTACGAAGTGCCCTATTTTTGCATTACGAACCGCCTGATTGTTGCATTACGGAGTGCCCTATTTTTGCATTACGAACTGCCTGATTCTAGCATTACAAAGTGCCCTATTTTTGCATTACGAACTGCCTGATTGTTGCATTACGAAGTGCCCTATTTTTGCATTACGAACTGCCTGATTGTTGATTACGAAGCGCCCTATTTTTGCATTACGAACTGCCTCATTGTTGCATTACGAAGTGCCTTATTTTTGCATTACGAACTGCCTGATTGTTGCATTACGAATTGCATTATTGTCGCATTACGAACTGCCTGATTGGTGCATTACGATTTGCCTGATTCTTGCATTACGAACTGCATAGCATTGCATTAGGACTGCATTAGATCATTGAGAATCGCTCATTAATACTGCAAGAACCTACCAGTGCGTGCTGGCCTAATAACCGGCACTGTGAAATATTACAAATATGCATATGTTGGATGTTTATTGTGTGGTCTTATCGTATATCTTTTTTATAAACATATAAGTGTTTTTATGAAACTCGTGTGGAGTCCATTTGTGGTGTTATCACTGTGTCACTGAGAGCGTGGATGCAAATACTTTACACATTTTCCTTGGAGATAAGCCTGGCTGCTCGTGCCAAGCTACCAGGGGGTGAGCAGGGGTTATCTACAGGTTTGTCCCTCCTTACCCTGACGTAGAAGCAAGGGTCCCTATTTGACCTAAGGTACATACCTCAGCCAACTAGAGACCCCCAGGTCTAACATTGGTGGGCAGCGGTGTGGGATTGGAACGTGTATTTGCAAATTCACTCACAGTGATTGGTGTACATCACTAGTTTAGCGCAGACCACGACGCAACCACATCTTGTGTTTTGATTTTGGTTCTATTTTTGAGCGACCTTTAAGCCACACATCATGTCTCAGAGAAGTCAAGTAGCCAGTGAGGTTGCAGAATTGGAGTTCGACATTGAGGCATTGCTTACCTACAAAGTTGATCAATTGAGGTAAATCTGCGGAGCTTTGGGATGTCCCATGAAAAGTAGTGCCAAGAAGGAGGTGCTGCAAATGGCCTTGAGGGCCTGGTGGGAAGCCAAAGGGGCTCAGGAGACAGGTGATGTTGAGGTGGATGAGGATGACCCTGGGAATGGATTTGGTCCACAGGATTTGCCGGTGGAAGGACCAGCCTCAGGGGCTGGTAGTAACCATTCAGGGAGGAGTTTTTGCCCAGAGGAGCTGGAGAAAAACCAAAGGGTCAGAGAGCATGAGTTGGACGTTGTAAAACTTAAGCCTCAAGCAGAAGAGAAAAAGCTGCTCATTGAAAGTGAAAAGCAAGCAGAGGAGAGCAAGAACGCTCTCGCCTTGGAAGAGAAGAAGATTCTCTTGGCTCATGAGTTAAGCATGAGGGAACTGGACCTTAAGGCTAAACAGGCGGAGTCCAGTTCGAATGGTGGCAGCACACCACCAGTGCCAGCGGGTAAGGTGTACATTCCCAAAGACTTAGTGCGAGATTACCAAAGGGGTGATGATATTTATGCGTGGTTCACGGCATATGAGATCGCACTGAGGATGAATGAGGTGCCTGAGAAGCATTGGGGGGCGGGCCTATGGAACCACTTTGAGGCTTCAGAGAGAGATGTTTTACCACCTTTAGAGAGGGCGGGAACCCTGACCTACACCAATATGAAGGAGGCTTTATGCCTCAGGTATGGGCTCACTCCTGAACAGTACCTGCAGAAATGTAGGGATTTCCAGAGACTGAAATCCAGTACTCGGGTGGAGGATCTGGATGAGTACACGCATGCACTGGATGAGTGGGTGTTGGTTAGCATGGCGAATGATTACAAAGGATTGCTCAATTTGGGCTCCAGGGAGCCTCGGCTCAGTAAACATTTTTCAGAGTTGCGCCAACACCTGTTAGTCTGCGAGCTCTTTGATTCCCAGGAGCTTGCCCCCGAGACAGGCCCCTGGTCATGGGTGAGGGGGTCTGAAGAAACACCAAAGGGGAACCCCAGCAGCAACTCGGGGATCTTCCAGTCCCGTGCGAGGGAAGAAGGACAGAGTGGCGCCGACAGGGCCCAGAGAAGTGGGGGGAGCGTGCAGGCTAGCACTCTGTCTCAAAGGAGAGGGAGAGAGTGAAAGCAGCATCCCCGGGGGTCCCCAACTTCCCCCCAGAGACTGGAGGGATCCTTAGAGGAGCACCGGGGTGGAGGTCTAGAACCTACCTGCCAGCAGTGCGAGGAGGAACACCTAGCGTCAGGAGGTCACGGGGCGTCTGTAACCAGAGCTCCCGCGGTCCTGAAGTTTGTGGGTGCCATTCCTAAGTGGCAGGCCCAAAAATCTAAATGGAAGGTTAAGGAGGGGAGGTGTTCCCCCGTAGGGAAACCCGTGGGACAGTGCCTGTGCAGTAGGGCTATGTCCCCTAAAAGGAACCGGGGTAACCCCACCTCTAACCTGGAAGGCCGGATAACTGGAGACAGTATCCTGGCCAATGGGTCTTCCAGGGGTACCACTCTAGGAGGGAGTTGGCAAGGGACCAGCACCCCTAGAGGGTCCCCGACTGCCAGGAAGTACCCGTGGAGCAGCATAGTTGGCCCAGGGAGTAGTGACCAAGAGAACCCCCTGGGGTTAGGAAGGCATAGACCAGGAGGGTGTCCCTGCGGTAGCAGGCCTGCACCGTGTTCTATCACCCCAAGCAGGGAAGTCCATCAAGGTAGTTGATTGGTCTACCCTGGGTTTAGGCTGGGAGGGGGTTGTGTTGGACTTGGCCCTTTTTGGCTAAAGTTCCCTAAACATTTTGCTTTCCCCCTAGACCTTTTTTCTGACATGGTGTTGCCAACTTAGATGCTTTGGGCACTTTGCCACTGCTGATTAGTGTCAAAGTGCAAGTGCTCCCTGTGTAAAGTGTAATGGTAATTGGTTGTCCATAATTGGTATGTTTGCCTTACTAGTAAAGTCCCTAGTAAAGTGCACTATGTGTGCCAGGGCTGGTAATGCAAATGCTACTAGTGGGCCTGTAGCACTAATTGTGCCACCCACTCCAGTAGCCTTAAAGAGAGACCTCAGGCCTGCCACTGCAGTGCCTGCGCGCAGTTTGTTAAACTGCCATGTTGTCCTGACAAGTGCACCCTCTTGCCAGGCCTTACCCTTCCCTTTCCCTGCACATCAGACACCCCTATAGTAGGCCCAAGGTACCCCCCTGGGCAGGGTGCAGTGTTTGTGAAAGGGAGGACATGTACTGAGGTGTGTACCATGTCCTGACAGTGAAATACTCTCCATTTAGTTTTTCACTGTTGCAAGGCCATCTTGCCATAGGACAGAATGGGGAAGGCTGTGTAATATGTTTCCAGCCTATCTTCTCATAGGCTTAAGATGGAGAGGTGAAGTTTAGTGTGCCTGAATTCACAATTTAATAACACATCTTTTTCTGAAGGTGGTTTTTACATTGTGTGTTTAGAAACCACGCTTTTAGAAGTGGCTGGTTTTTTGTTCTAACAATTCTGTGTGTCTCTGCCTGGTTGTGGATTGACTGTCTGGATTTGAGTGTGATAGGATCTGGGAAATGTCCTGACCCAGGGGAGGTGGTGAGACAACAACAGGCTGACCTGCATCTGGAGTGTAGGGGGGAGGAGTAGACCCTGGAGGTGAAGAGGCCTGGGCTGCTGCCATGAAACAAAGACTCCATCTCCTGCTGAGTGATTGAAGATCCAGACCCCCACTATCAAAGGGAAAAGGTGTCACTGGCAGCGAGACAACCAGAACTGGTTTAGACAGGGGTCAGTGCCCCCCTGAACACAAAGACTTCAAAGACATTCAGGGGTATAACTATGAGAGCTGAAACCCCTGAACGTTGGACTGATCAAGACTGAAAAGGATTGAAACTACTTCGTGGTCAAGAGGAACCTCTGCCAAGGAAGAAACAGCTGAAGAGACTGAAGGAAAGGACTGACCCTTGCTGTGTGTTCTGGGGCTGGCCTGCAGTTTGCTGATTTAACCAAGGAGAGGCTAAGGGACTTTGCTGTGTGCTGTGTCCTGAAGTAACTTGTCCCCAAGGGCCCAAGGAGAGCTGGCTCCCTGTTGTGGAAACTCAGGAACATAAAAGTTTCCAGGTGGGTCTCAGCGATGTTGTGTGCATTTGCTTTGTGCAGCCTGAGACCTGTGTGAGGATTGCCCTGTGATCGTGGGCACCCGGAGTCCAAGTGAGTCTCAGCGACGCTGTGTGCGTGTGCTTCGTGCAGCCTGAGACCTGAGTGAGGATTGCCCTGTGATCGTGGGCACCCGGAGTCCAAGTGAGTCTCAGCGACGCTGTGTGCATGTGCTTCGTGCAGCCTGAGACCTTTGTGAGGATGGCCCTGTGATCGTGGGCACCCGGAGTCCAAGTGAGTCTCAGCGACGCTGTGTGCATGTGCTTTGAAATGAATGAAATTCGTACTTGTAAAGCGCACTGCTGCCCCCAACAGAGGCGTCCTGGCGCTATACGCATACCGCTGTGGAACCCTTCCTGGCTATTCCCTGTGAGATGTCCACTCCTGGGCACCCCCAAGGTGAAGCCAGGCATCCCAGCGCTGGTGGGGCCGTTGTGGAGATTAAGCAAGCTATTGCCCAGAGTTGCAGAGTGGGACCCATGATTAGAATAGGCACCGAGGCGAGAATTATCAGGTCCGAGGAAATTGAGCCCAAGACCCGCCGAGGCGGGAATTGAACCCTGGTCCCGGGCCAGATCTCTGCATCAGGGTCTGCCGCTCTAACCATTGAGCCACACTTCTCCACGTGCAGCCTGAGACCTTCGTGAGGATTGCCCTGTGATCGTGTGCACCCGGAGTTCAAGTGAGTCTCAGCGACGCTGTGTGCGTGTTCCCTGTTGCAGCCTGAGACCTTCGTGAGAATTGCCCCGTGACGGTGTGTCCCGGAGCAGTCTTGTTCTCTGCTTCGATCGAGCAGCGTGACCAGAGCTGCTGCGATCGTCATTGCCATCGACCCGGACCGGCATCCCCAGAGGTGCTGTGCCGCCGGCCCGAGCCTGCCTTTGCCAAAGAGAGACCTCGAACCTTCATCGTCGGGAGTCCGAGATCCTCTGCCCAAGATCAACGAAGTTGCACTGGAGGCACAAGTCGCAAGGAGAGGAGAGTGAGATCGCACTCCCCCAGGTAACGCTCAGCGAGCGTGCGTGTGTCGCCACCTGGGGTGGGGTGCGGGCTCCGAGAAAAACGCTCTCGGCCTTTCCCATACTTGCAGCACGAGCCTCCGCTCAAGACTGTATCGCGGCCCGTACTTGCCGAGGAGTGGCAGTACCGGTGCCGAAGTGTGGAGCTGCACTTGTTTTCCATCATACCAGTGTTGGGGGCATGTTTTGGCAGTAGCTGACCGCGATTCAGTAAGAGTGGCATAGAGACCTTGCAGAGCACCGCGATCGGTGCTGAAGTATCTTATTTTTGCATTACGAACTGCCTGATTGTTGCATTACGAAGTGCCCTATTTTTGCATTACGAATTGCCTGATTGTTGCATTATGAAGTGCCCTATTTTTGCATTACCATCTGCCTGATTGTTACATTACAAAGTGACCTATTTTTACATTACGAACTGCCTGATTGTTGCATTACGAAATGCCCTATTTTTGCATTACGAACTGCCTGATTGTTGCATTACAAAGTGCCCTATATTTGCATTACGAACTGCCTGATTGTTGCATTACGAAATGCCTTATTTTCGGCATTGCGAACTGCCTGATTGTTGTATTACGAATTGCATTATTGTCGCATTACGAACTGCCTGATTGGTGCATTACGAATTGCCTGATTCTTGCATTACGAACTGCATAGCATTGCATTAGGACTGCATTAGATCATTGAGAATTGCTCATTAATACTGCAAGAACCTACCAGTGCTTGCTGGCCTAATAACCGGCATGGTGAAATATTACAAATACACATATATTGGATTTTTATCGTGTGGTCATATCGTATATCTTTTTTTATAAACATATAAGTGTTTTTATGAAACTCGTGTGGAGTCCATTTGTGGTGTTATCACTGTGTCACTGAGAGCGTGGATGCAAATACTTTACACATTTGCCTTGGAGCTAAGCCTGGCTGCTCGTGCCAAGCTACCAGGGGGTGAGTAGGGGTTATCTACAGGTGTGTCCCTCCTTACCCTGACGTAGAAGCAAGGGTCCCTATTTGGCCTAAGGTACATACCTCAGCCAACTAGAGACCCCCATGTCTAACACACCTCATTCTGCATCTGTAGATTAGAATTTTGAACCATTCCAATATTTTCTTACAAGAACTTACACTCGTTCTTCCAATGTCCTAACCTGCCGCACGCATGACAAGGGAATTTTCTCTTCATCTCCTCCTTATTATTTCTACCTCTACTTTTTCCTGGTAATTGCACTTGAACACCACCATTCGGTACGACACTCAAACCAGGTACCTGACCATTTTGAAAATTCTGATTCTGCCCTTTCATCTGAAAACCAGTTTGAGAATAATCAACAAAATTCCCATTTTTCTGCTGTGCCGCTTTCACTTGCGCCCACATCATTTTCTCTTTCAATTTCTTATGCCTAGATTCAATATCATCACTACAATACTTTGCATACCTCAGTATTTCATCCACTGTTTTGTTCTGCCAACAAATCAAATGCTGCTGAATCATATTACTAATTTCAGGTTTCAATCCAAACACAAACTTATACACAAAATGTCCCATATCTTTGTCAGTTATGCTTTCAAAACCACTATATTGTTTAAACACCTGTAAAAGTCTCTCGTAGTAGGCATGTACTGTTTCTTTTGACTCCTGTGTCGTTCTGTCAATCTTAACCCAATCTGTTTCCTTTGGGGAAATCTTACTCTTCAAATAAGTAATAACTTGATTATATTTCTTCATCACCTCTTCTGAAGGCGCTCTAGTTTTAACATCTCTAGGATATTCCTCTTTCGGCCAATCAACTGCAATATTACACTCAGTCCATAAATCAGCTGGAACTACAATATCAAACAAACCATCCAAATCTTTCAACAAGACTTTTTCAACCTTTACAAACGTCTCTACCTGTTTATACCACTCGACAGGCTTTTCTCTCAAACTTGGGAAATCATTCGTAAAAGACAATATGTCCTGTCTTGACCAAGGAATATGAACATATCCACCACCCGGAACTTCTATCATTGGATATCATTTCAGCAGGTTCTGCCTCTTTTAACAGAAGCAAAGAAGATGCAGTCACAATCTTACTTGCAAGCGATTCTTCTTTCTTTCTCAACCATCTACCTTTCCATTGTTCCAAATTACCCCATTTTTTCAAAGTATTAATCAACTTTTTTATTTGCAATCGTTTACCAGATGCATTCAAATTCTCCAGATCCTTGTCACTAAAATCCAACCTATATGTCTTTTGTAAAGCTTTTGATTTCTCAATATCCACTCCATATTCTTGTGCTGCTTCTGCTAACTTCTCATGCAAATTTCTCGCTTTCAATGTAATATTCTTACACAAGAATAACAACTTATCATCCTGATATTTACTCAATCTCTCCGGACTTATTGTACCAATTATCATTTCTTCCAGATCTACTCTTAACCTACTTATATCTATACTCTGTTTAGACTTACTAGGTTCCATTCCTCTAATCCAATCATCCAACTCTTCTGGCGAAAGTCCCACTGAACTCCCTGATACTGAAGTCATTTCTCTCACATTTGGCATTAATTTTCTAGGATCAATCTGTACATTCCTTTTGGCGTTTCAGTCACATTTCCATTTATTGGAATATCAATCAGTGATGTACTCATCTCATTAGACTCTGGTCCACTAACATCCCTAGCACTATTCACTGGAACTGTCAATGCATGCACTCTCGAAATGTTTTGACCCTCACTATACAATGGAACTATAAGACCAATTGTTACCGGAACTGATAATGCTTCTGCATTTAAACTCATCTGACTAATTTTCTGAGTCAATTCTTCTTTTGCTCTATTGAGCATTGCAATCTCTCTCTCCTGTGAGACTCGAATAGCTGATGAAGACGGTAAAACTAATGGAACTTGTGAAGCTTGTGGTACCTGTGGAACTTGTGGAACTTCTATCTCAATTAATGGTGCACTTGGAGTAATCTCATCCGGACTCTCCTGATATGGTGGAGGTCTCTTCAATAACATCTCATCTAATATCTCATGATCAATTTCATTCGGATCTATAGCTAGTTCTGAGGTCTCTACATTATTCTTTTTCTCCTTGCACTTTCCACCAGCTTGTCCCTCAGCAACCATTACTGGATATAATCCATCTATGATTACATCTCTCCTCCACCTTTTCATCTGCGCATCCCATTTAGCTTCTGAATACCATCTCATTGTATTGCAATACTTCATCCCATTCCTATCTCTCTCCCTTCTGTATGCCTCATGTTCCCATTCCTCAAGCGACTCATACTGCATAGGTCTAGGATTTGGTTTTAACTAATTCATTTGTCTTCTCAAATTCTCTAACACTTTTACATTGAAAGTACCATGCTCTGGGAAAGCTAAAACTCCATCATCCTCCGTAAAACTCACCCAATTCTCTAACCATGTACACATATGATATCCATGCTCTAACATCATAAAAGAAGCAGGCGATCTTGCAGGAGGTACAGGAAGTCCCTCTCTAGTAACTATATTTCTTGTCTTTTTTAAACAAATCTTGTATCATTTTTATCAACTTCATTTTCAACTCTCTCTTTTCCGCAGAATATTTTAGAAATCAAAGAAATCCTTCCGTAATTCCGCTCACTCTACTGGCTCGCACTCGTCCAATACCAGCGCGACTCACACCAACCAACCAATCACAGCACAATACACGCCCGCTATCTGACCAATGCCAGCGCGGCTTTTTGTGACATCAGTATAATTCCTGCGACTGACCCTCCCTTTACAAAATAATACGGCAATGTACTACAAAAGTCTTTCTAAATAAATTCTTATTAGAAACTACACAAAACGCTGCTACTTTGTCTGCTCCACTAAATGAAAGATAGTTCAGTTGTTCATGAAAACCTTTTAAAACCAGCAGAATAACGACCAGCGTCACTCTACTCACAATCAAGTGAAAGGAGATCTTGGTACTCCTTTAGGTGAGTTTCTTAAAGTTTCGGAAGAGGACTTTCCACAATAGCAGTCAAGCGAAGTTAGGTCTTGGTACTCCTTAAGGTGTACTTTCTAAAGTTTCAGAGGAGGACTTCACTATAACATCCAGCTTACTAACAAACTTTAGAATAGGTCCCTTAAAATAATATCAACAGCCTTTCACTGTTCGATATTACAACAACAAACAAAGTACTTCTGCAGTGTGATACTTTTCCACACTCTTCCTCTGCCCCTGAGGCTAAATCAACATCCCAGGATCTTAGGCAACTCCGTACCCGTACTTCCAAACTACATAAAACAAAGACGCTAACTTTTCATATTAGTAACCAAAATCAATAATTCAACCATTAATTTGCCAAAATAATCAATGTAAATAATCCTCTGCTACCAAAACTGATCCAGCGATCTGAGACTAATAATTTTCCACAGACTAGGCCCAATTTCATTACCCACAAGCCCCTTCACGCTGGGTTAGTGAATTACCAAACAAATTACCAAAATTACCAAAATCCAATTTGTGTCTTCATTTCTATTATACCAATTGTGGTGATGCGATCTTTATATAGTTGACAGGGTTTGGCAAACCAATACTTGTTTCTAGAATACTCATAAACTAGAAAAACACCTCTAATAAAGACAGACACATTTGAATATTTATAATGTTTATCTAAAATAATGTGAAATAAATGCTCATCAATACCAAAATACAGTACAAATCATAGGTCATCACAGAGCAACAATATCAGAGAAATAGTGATAAAAACACATCTCAAATTGTCAGCACATAAAGGAGTGGAAAGGCGGAGAGACAAAAGGTTCAGAGACAAAATACATTTGCAAATGATTATGCAAATTCAGTTTTCTGTCTATACTAACCCAATTGAATAGGAAATCTACTCCCTGGCCATGAGAGCAGTAAGGCCCCTCAAGAAGAGTTGAAGAGGCAAAGATTAAGTCAGGAATCAGCAGACAGGAACAGCCAGCTCAAGAATAGGAGACAGCATAGAAGGCCACTCCTCACGCAGGTAGGAAAGCAAGCCACCAACACACTCTCAACAAAGCCTCCAACAAAGCCATAACCCCTCCCACCGGGAACCTCAATTATACCCTAAAACCCAAATGTCCAACCGACATTTGTGTCAGAACAGAGTATTTCTCTACACATAATTGGTAAGGAAGGGGGTGTACTGTCACACCACTCTCGTCATGTCCATCTTTCGCAATGTCTTATTGTTTATTTATTCTGCATATCTACTTCCACCCCAGTAAATACAAATTCGAGCCTCTGTCATAGCGTTCGTTTCCTTCATCCCATTCATGTAGCAAATTATGTGTCGCATTTATCCGTTCGTGCCACACGAAGAGGAAATGTTCTTTCACTCAAGGAAAATGTTGTTTCTTTCAGCTGTCTCTTGGCAGGCACACAGGACTGGCGAAGGACACTTGTCTTCAACTGTCATTGTCTTGCTCAGTTCTATTTTGCAGAATTTATTTTATTTTCATTAACCCCGTGTTTTCCCGCAGAACAGAAAACCATGCTTCTATGAAAAACAAACATAGGCATTATTAATCACTTATAATGCTTTTCATTACGCATCCACCCCATGTTGCATCTATCCATGCACAACCAATGTTAATATTATTTTTCTAGCAAACGTTATTAATGTGCACAAAAACAGCATTAGTCTTTTATTTTTCGTTTGTCAAAAAGCATTTGCGGCCTACTTCAGTGCTTTAGTACGTGCTTGCGCAGTAGCATTTTCCCTCAGGTTAGGCTCTTTTCCACATTAGTTTTTCACTGCACACACTTACTAAATGTTACTGAGGGTTCAATTCGAGCAGGTTTCATTTCGCGAAAACCCTGCTCCATCACCAGCAGGTTCTTGCCCAACAATGTGTGGACTTCGCAGCGTTGCTTTTGTTATCTTCAAATACTTTGCACAGACTGGAGTTGTGTTTTGACTCCACATACACCAAACGTCGATTCTGCACTTCGACTGAGGATCACGTGGCACACACAAGCAGTTTGCTGGACCACAGCAAACTCTCTGGGAGAGCACTGAACATCTTCGGGTTACTTATCCTCTATTTCGTAGACAGTTGTAGCATCCTCCCCAGTCCAAGCACTTGCTAATGACTACACCAAACGCAAAGCTTTGTATAACACATCTTTATTTTTCTGTGTGTAACAGCGAACTCAACATTCTAAACCTGCATTCACTTCATTCTGCTCTAATGCTTACATCACAGTTCTACAGTGTCCATCGGGAGCCACAAGAGTTCCGCCATTTCTAACTCACAGGACACCACATATATGTCTTTTTTCCATATTCATTAGACCGTTATATAGTCAACTAATAATTCACATTCCTAATTAGTAAATTTGTTGTAACCATCTCAGTCAGATTTCTCAATTGTTGTTAGGAAGCAAAATCACACCTAGATTTGTAATTCTGCTTTTCGGCTACGTTCATGTTACATTCTTATGTTCACATGCACATAAATCTCGGTTGAAATGACAGTCCTTCTATGTGTAAATGACCATTTAATATTCCAGCACTGATGTGTAGATGCTGTCACAGGGTGAGCCGTCTATGTTTATTTATGCGCTAGCTTACGACAGTCTTTACGAATGGAATGTCATTTAAAAAGAAAACGAAACACATCAATGCATGTATGCTTCCTACTGCGTTTAAAAAAAGCGTTCCACCACAATAGAGTTCCATTTAAATATAATTCATATGCACTTCAGCCAGGCCTGATGTACATATAAATGACATCATGAATATTTGGATAAATATTTTGCTGTATCTCTGCTGACTATATCTCCTTAAGCATGCAAATATGATTATAATTTTTATAATGGGTACAGGGTGCACAACCCTGAGCACTACACGACCTTATCTCTTGCATGCATTATTAAAATTAAGCATTAAAATATTAATATATCCACTTAAAGTGTTCGCACCAGATCTTGAGGTCTCACCCACCCCCTCCCCTCCCCGATTTCTAATAGTCCGTTGACCGTAGTCGACATCAATTGGGCCGTGTAGGTTTCACATATATTCTGCCGGATTTGAGGTACCCCATGAGCGGTGCACTCATCCTCCATTCTGTCTCCAGACTTCAAGCGTGTAAGAGAAAATGTAAAAATCTCTGGCGAATCTAATGAAAGAATTTGCAGTGCTTCGATGTCACCTTCTCTGGGACTCTGATGCTATTATCTGGACCGAAATACAAAGAACGGGGCAGGCGACTGAACCATTTTGTTAACTTGGCTAATTTGGACATCAAAAATACCCTGTACCCAAAATGACATGTTTTTTGATCTCCTGTTTTACTAAATGTCAGGTAATTCTTTTAAACTTTTTCTTTTAAAGGATGTAAATGAATCTATTAAACATAGTCAACTGATTTGCATAATTTTCTTCCAATTCAGGCATGGTCATCTTCCCAAGGTACAGCTCATCTCATGTTTTAGGTCTATTTAAGACTAATGAGGTTTTCATGCCCTGGCTGGACTGGGCTTAGCTAACCCTAGGTTATGTAGGTTCACTTTATGCCCCCTGTTACAAAGTTTTAGTATTAGTCTGTGCTTTTGAATACTGTGAGGTTGGCCATGTTTTAAAGATGCCTTTTATTACTCACATTTAATGCACAATTGTAAAATTTATAGCTCTTTTGGTCCAAAGAGCATGCAGTTTTGGTCAAGGCAATAAGAGCAAGCGATCATGGAATTTCTTGCCATCTAATTCAAACCAGGCCTCAAAAGTTTAAAATATTGCTTTTGCTTTCTCAATTATTAATCAACAGGGTAACACATAACACATAAATAAACATAGAAAAACAGAGATTTAAATTGAAAATGTCAAATTGTTCAAAAGCATTACATCAGATATTAGTCCATTCCAAAATTCGTAAACAATTAAGGGTCTATTTACAAAGATATAACGCTGTGTTTGTGTCACAAAAGTGATGCAATATGACACTAAAGCTTTACTCACCTGTTTACCTTCCAGCATACACCTGTTTTGCGCTAAAAAATAACTTGAAAGTAACGCAAAGCATTGCATAGTGCTACTTTGCATTACTTAGCGCAAAGGGGTGCGTACCATGGGTGGTGCATGGGTGTTCCCATGCAACCACCCTAGGTTTCTGACGCTAAACCCTATTTACTTAAAAAAGTAGACATGGTTTAGCATGAGAAAATAGCACCCATTTCAAATAGGTGCTATGAAGGAGAAATGTTTTCAGCACACATACAAAGTGGGAAAAGTTTCAAGTTAGTCTAAGCATTGTATTTTGTACTGGAAGGTTTCTCTTTCAGTACAAAACGTATGCTAGACTCACTGAGACACCCTTGCACTATAAGGCAAAGATGTGTCTGTGGTGCAGGACAACATATTTATGCACCAGCGCTAGGGAGAGGGGAGAAGTGTGCCATATTTCTGTAAATATGGCGCTCTCCTGCTCTCTCCTCAAGCAGCGCAGTATTTGCGGCTGCTGTACTGCACTGTGTGAGAACCTAGTAAATCTGCCCCTTAGTGTCATTTCATGTTATGTTACATTATGTATGGGCGCTTTATAGTGTGCCAATCACCTATGAGGGTATATAGGCACTCTGTAGAAGATGTGTAAGGCCAGCTCTGGGGGCTTTCTCAAAATGCCAGGTCTTCAGCTTCTCCCAAAAGTCAAAGAAGAGAGGAGGAGACTCTGATATATTGTGGGACGTTGTTACAGGCTTAAGGGGGCTGGTGCGAGAAAGAACATCCCCACCTCTGGTTTTGGGTAAGCATGGGGTGTATGCTAGTGAGAGACCGGCAGATGGGAGGTGTCTGGAAGGTTGGTGGAAGTGAATGCAGCTGGTCGGGTAGGCCGGGCCAGTGTTGTGGGGAGCTTTGTAGGTGTGGGTGAGGAGTTTAAAGTGTGTGCACTTGTGTATTGGGGGTCAGTGGAGTTACCTAAGGTGTGGTGTGATGTAGGCTTGGCGTGGGAGGTTGAGGACAAGTCTGCCTGCTTTGTTTTGGATGGTCTGCAGTCTTCTTGTGAGTTGGTTGGTAATCCCTGTGTACAAGTTGCATGTGCATTTTAAGTTCTTGGCTACAAAAAGTCAGTTGGAAGATCCATTGTATCCAATCTGTAATGCATACTTGGAGTTGATTTGGGGTTATCCATTTACTCATGATTGATTGGCTGTGTTGTCTGTCTCATGGTTTTCCTCCTATTTTATGTGAAGGCCAGGTTACTCGTCATCTGGCCTTCACATCTCACTCGTGTAGGTTCTTTTTATCCCTGCTTTCTACTTTTGACGTTTTTTTTTCTTTTTCTTTTTCCTTCTTTCCCCTTTTGTGCTTTTCTCTCTCTTGCTCTGAATCAAAGTTTTTTGAGGAAAGATAAATGCTGGTTCACAAAAATAATTGGCAGTAGCCCCACGTGAAAGCACCTGCTCAAATTAAGCACTGTATGACACTGTAAATCATGTTTCCAGGTGGTTTTGCAAGAAATAGATGCTATCTCTGTAGTCTTAGCTACTAGTATTCATAAGAACCAGGAAGGTGGGATGAACAGAATATAGTTGTTTCTTTTCTAGAGTGCTAGATGAGAGAGTTATATAAAATCATGTAGTCTATACCTCCATATACTACCTACCACTGCACATTAGCCAGAGATTGCCTGTCCTTGTGACTCTGTGACCTAGTGATTCTAAGTTCCAGCTATTTTACTGGCTGTAAGAAATTGGGTTATTAGGAGGGGGGTAGGTACCTACCTCAAGTAATAACCACTATGCTTGCTAGGATGAATCACTAAAGTTACTAAATTAACCTGAGCTCAACCCCCAGGTACCTAAGGCACAGAGCAGACAGGCTTAACTTAGAGGCAATGTGTAAACTATTTATGCAGTACTAAAACAGTAATAAAGTAAAAATGTGAAACAATAAGAATCCCAAAACGAATTAGAAAAATAGAGTAACATTTACTTAACAAGATGACACCAAAATCCCATAGGGGAACCAGAGATCTCAATGTTTAAGATTTTATATAGAGATAGCACCAAAAAGCAAAAAGTACAAATGATAGTCAATGATAGAACAGGACCTAGGCGCAATATGAAGCTGACTGTGATGGGGCATCTGTCTGATACACCAACCAGGCTCATCCTGGTCAAAGATTTTACCTTTTGATTTCAGTTCTTTAAGTCCTAATCCACCTTAGGAGTACACTTCAAAAGACCGCCAAGACCCTCCGGAAAGCACTGAGAGACTCACAGGGTGGCAGGCAGAAGACAACAGGATAGTTCAGTCCAGGTCCAGTTGTCACTTGTCAGCTGGGCAGTTGCAGGAAAAGGCCTCTTGTTGCTTGTAGTGTCCCTGCTACTTTAACAAGGGGTAAGACCTATGCTCACTGGAGTCCACTTCTTTGTCCAGGTACAAGAGGGAGAGCAGTTCAAGTATTTTAGTTTCATATCATGTCTCAGATAGCAGGGTCCATCCTGTTCTGATCTTTCACAGGTCTAGAAGTGTTTTGAAGTGGGTACCTAGAAATGCCATATTTATGCGTAGCACAAACTAGTGGGTGGGAATGATGACCTAACGAGGTAAAGGTTCCCTGGACAAACCCTACTCACTTTGGGCATTTTCAAGATGATGAAACCCTTTTGTAGGTCTAAACGTCGGCTCTGAGGGCTGATGGTGTGTGTGGGTAGGTTACTATGGTAATCTAGTCTCCACGCACATCTAACAATTATAGCCAGTATAAGGCAGTCATAGTACCAACAATAAATCCGAGACGAAAGTCTGGTAGAATGCAAAATAGGGTTTTCAGCAACCAGACAGTGGACACAAAAGAATTGTTTTGGCATTCTGTTTTCATCCTTTCATCACCTCTAACACCGTCCCTTAGTTTGCTATTCCACTTAACCTCCCCAGAAGTTCCTCTTTCCCCTCCTTGTTTCACCACCACTACTCTATTGAGATTCCCAATGTGTAAACCTGATGTCTTTATTGCATTCTTAAACAACTTAATCACTCTAATGGGACTTGAGAACTGATTCTCCTGAACATTTCCTGGTTTTCTAATTTTCACCCAGTCACTAACAACTACATTCGTAACTTTCACTGCTTTTCTCACATTAAACTTATCCTTCCTCTCATTGGCCTTCCTCTCCTCTCTCTCTCTCTCCAATTCTCTTTTCCCCTGCCTCATCGCATCAACATTTAGGCTTCACCCATGCAGGAGAAACGTAACTATTTGGCTTTCTTCCCTGTACAATTCAAAACTGTGCTTTACCAGAGCTGGAATGTGGTGTCAACCAATACATATCAACTCTCTTCCTCACTTCCTCTTTCCAGTCCATACCATCACGCTTTGCAATTTGTATGGTCTCTTTCAAAACTTTATTACACCTTTTTACCGTCCCATTGGTTTCTGGGTGCCACAAAGCACACTTTTTATATTTTATACCATTCTCCTGAAGAAGTTCCTAGATTTCGTTAGAAACCAACTGAACACCATTTTCCTTAAGCAAAACGTCCGGCATGCCTTCTCTCCTTATTAGTTCCCTCAAAAACCCTACCACATGCTTAGTCTCTTTGCCACAGGACAAAGCTACATCAGGCCATCATATACACTAAGCCTGGGCGTAGTTCGCGAAGTAGCGCTACGCGAAGCTACGCAAAGTGCAGTTCGCACTACGCGAGCTACGCGTAGCACTACGCGAGCTGCGTAGTGCACTGTTCGCAATGATTGCACAGTGCCGGATGCTTGTCCGCACTGTGCAATCATTGAAAACGGCATCTTGCACAGTGCGAGCTGTCTTTACTGCCGCTCGAGTAGATTTTTACTCGAGCGGCAGCTTTCTCAACGCGGACTGGTAGTTTCTCATCGCGAGCGGTCGCGAGCATACGCGACCACTCGCAATGAGAAACCTGACCTCCCCGCGTTGAGAATCTCGCCGGGAGGTTTATTTTCCACGCTCGCGATCGGCAACTTGATGTTGCTGATCGCGAACGAGGAAAAGTCTCGCCGGGATGTCATTTTGCTTGCTCGCGGTCGCCAACTTGACGTTGAGGACCGCGAGCAAGCAAAATGACCGCTGCACTACGCTACGCTACGCGTGTTTGCACTGTGCTACGTGCAATTCGCGTTGTGCGAAGTAGCGCAAACTTCGCAAACTACGCGAGCGTAGCGTAGTGCTTTGCCCAGGGTTAATATACACAAGAACAAATATGTAGGTTGAAGCCCCTTGCTCACAATGGGGCTCAAAATAGCTTGAGCTACCTCCTTCCATGGACACAAAGGCAAATTTCCCACTGTCATGGGTTGAGTGTGCAACTTCAAACCTTTCTTGCTCATCATACACTGAACACAGTCCCTTACAAACCTCCCAGTTTCAATATCCTTCCCTGGCTACCAGTATTCCTATTTCAATCTTTCCTTAGTTTTAGTAATTCCTTGGTGACCGTCACAAGCTAGTCTTAACAGCTCAATCCTTAAAGAAACGGGGCACCAACCTCGTACCTCTAAACAACAATCCTTCTTCTTTAGAAAATTCATCCTTTACACTCCAGTGCTTCCAACACTTCTCATCACTTTCATTCTTATTTGTCCACTCTCCATTAAGAAGTTTAAACACACTCTTTTTGGCCTCATTATTTGATGTTCCAGCTTTGTACCTCTCCTCCGAGATCACACCATCTCGCACGTCACATACCCACAGATCATCCTCTTCCTCATTATCCTCAGTACACTCATTTACTCCTTTAGGCACTAAGCTTGACAACGAGTCTGCAATTACATTTTTAGCCCTTGGAATATACTCCACATTGAATCTGTATTCTCTCAATGCCATTACCCACTTTGTAATCCCACTGGAAAAAGCATCAATGCCTTTATTGCAACAAATCTCCCTAAGGGGTTTATGATCAGTTTTAAACCTACAACCCCACAAAAGTATTTTTATCTTCCCCACTTCCCAATAATTGGCCAGGGCTTCCCTTTCGATCACAGAATACCGAGTTTCTGGTCCTGTCAAACTATGTGTGACAAACATTATGGTCTTTTCAGACTTCTCTTCACCCTGCATCAACACTGCACCCAAACCTTTGAGACTGGTATTAGTGATTAACTTGCACTTTTGACATGGATCAAAACTTTGTAAATTAGTGTTGCGGGGATTCTGCTCATACACAGAACTAAAGCGATACAAAAGGGGATGATGGACGGAACGTTTGAGCCAATCAAACACTCACCCCCAGTCAACTGATCTGGGTTTAATCCATCATCATTCTTTAGCTCACTCCACCACCCCAGTTCAGACATGGCCATATGCAAATCAGTCTGACCCTGTGCCTCATGGGAACAGGCCAGCCCAAACTGCCAAGCCATGTCTTCCCTGGACCGGAAACAAGCATCCTAGGACCGGTTTCTGGCATTTCAGCCGTCATCAGCCAGGCTTGCTTGAATCCAGTGGCAAAGTGAGCAAGGGACCCACGTCTGGGCATACCCCCGCCAACTAAGGGCGACCAAAGCGATACAAAAGGGGATGATGGACGGAACGTTTGAGCCAATCAAACACTCACCCCCAGTCAACTGATCTGGGTTTAATCCATCATCATTCTTTAGCTCACTCCACCACCCCAGTTCAGACATGGCCATATGCAAATCAGTCTGACCCTGTGCCTCATGGGAACAGGCCAGCCCAAACTGCCAAGCCATGTCTTCCCTGGACCGGAAACAAGCATCCTAGGACCGGTTTCTGGCATTTCAGCCGTCATCAGCCAGGCTTGCTTGAATCCAGTGGCAAAGTGAGCAAGGGACCCACGTCTGGGCATACCCCCGCCAACTAAGGGCGACCAAAGCGATACAAAAGGGGATGATGGACGGAACGCTTGAGCCAATTAAACACTCACCCCCAGTCAACTGATCTGGGTTTAATCCATCATCATTCTTTAGCTCACTCCACCACCCCAGTTCAGACATGGCCATATGCAAATCAGTCTGACCCTGTGCCTCATGGGAACAGGCCAGCCCAAACTGCCAAGCCATGTCTTCCCTGGACCGGAAACAAGCATCCTAGGACCGGTTTCTGGCATTTCAGCCGTCATCAGCCAGGCTTGCTTGAATCCAGTGGCAAAGTGAGCAAGGGACCCACGTCTGGGCATACCCCCGCCAACTAAGGGCGACCAAAGCGATACAAAAGGGGATGATGTACGGAACGTTTGAGCCAATCAAACACTCACCCCCAGTCAACTGATCTGGGTTTAATCCATCATCATTCTTTAGCTCACTCCACCACCCCAGTTCAGACATGGCCATATGCAAATCAGTCTGACCCTGTGCCTCATGGGAACAGGCCAGCCCAAACTGCCAAGCCATGTCTTCCCTGGACCGGAAACAAGCATCCTAGGACCGGTTTCTGGCATTTCAGCCATCATCAGCCAGGCTTGCTTGAATCCAGTGGCAAAGTGAGCGAGGGACCCACGTCTGGGCATACCCCCGCCAACTAAGGGCGACCAAAGCGATACAAAAGGGGATGATGGACGGAACGTTTGAGCCAATCAAACACTCACCCCCAGTCAACTGATCTGGGTTTAATCCATCATCATTCTTTAGCTCACTCCACCACCCCAGTTCAGACATGGCCATATGCAAATCAGTCTGACCCTGTGCCTCATGGGAACAGGCCAGCCCAAACTGCCAAGCCATGTCTTCCCTGGACCGGAAACAAGCATCCTAGGACCGGTTTCTGGCATTTCAGCCGTCATCAGCCAGGCTTGCTTGAATCCAGTGGCAAAGTGAGCAAGGGACCCACGTCTGGGCATACCCCCGCCAACTAAGGGCGACCAAAGCGATACAAAAGGGGATGATGGACGGAACGTTTGAGCCAATCAAACACTCACCCCCAGTCAACTGATCTGGGTTTAATCCATCATCATTCTTTAGCTCACTCCACCACCCCAGTTCAGACATGGCCATATGCAAATCAGTCTGACCCTGTGCCTCATGGGAACAGGCCAGCCCAAACTGCCAAGCCATGTCTTCCCTGGACCGGAAACAAGCATCCTAGGACCGGTTTCTGGCATTTCAGCCGTCATCAGCCAGGCTTGCTTGAATCCAGTGGCAAAGTGAGCAAGGGACCCACGTCTGGGCATACCCCCGCCAACTAAGGGCGACCAAAGCGATACAAAAGGGGATGATGGCCGGAACGTTTGAGCCAATCAAACACTCACCCCCAGTCAACTGATCTGGGTTTAATCCATGATCATTCTTTAGCTCACTCCACTACCCCAGTTCAGACATGGCCATATGCAAATCAGTCTGACCCTGTGCCTCATGGGAACAGGCCAGCCCAAACTGCCAAGCCATGTCTTCCCTGGACCGGAAACAAGCATCCTAGGACCGGTTTCTGGCATTTCAGCCGTCATCAGCCAGGCTTGCTTGAATCCAGTGGCAAAGTGAGCAAGGGACCCACGTCTGGGCATACCCCTGCCAACTAAGGGCGACCAAAGCGATACAAAAGGGGATGATGGACGGAACGTTTGAGCCAATCAAACACTCACCCCCAGTCAACTGATCTGGGTTTAATCCATCATCATTCTTTAGCTCACTCCACCACCCCAGTTCAGACATGGCCATATGCAAATCAGTCTGACCCTGTGCCTCATGGGAACAGGCCAGCCCAAACTGCCAAGCCATGTCTTCCCTGGACCGGAAACAAGCATCCTAGGACCGGTTTCTGGCATTTCAGCCGTCATCAGCCAGGCTTGCTTGAATCCAGTGGCAAAGTGAGCAAGGGACCCACGTCTGGGCATACCCCCGCCAACTAAGGGCGACCAAAGCGATACAAAAGGGGATGATGGACGGAACGTTTGAGCCAATCAAACACTCACCCCCAGTCAACTGATCTGGGATTAATCCATCATCATTCTTTAGCTCACTCCACCACCCCAGTTCAGACATGGCCATATGCAAATCAGTCTGACCCTGTGCCTCATGGGAACAGGCCAGCCCAAACTGCCAAGCCATGTCTTCCCTGGACCGGAAACAAGCATCCTAGGACCGGTTTCTGGCATTTCAGAACTAAGCAAAGAAAACAGGACCTCAGTAAATAGGGGTGTACCTCCTATCACCTTAGTACACAAAATCCCAACCGACTAGCAATAGTGTCTCATTCGGTCTCCTACAAATATCAAGAGGCTACGAATGTTTAGACAACCCAGAACACGAGCAGTCCCGACTCACCTCAGAGTCGCGGGAACAAGACAATCTTTCGCTCTCACGTACTTGTCCACAATAAGAATAATCAGAGTCACTAATAATTTCAAAATGTTTATTTTGACTATAGTGATTCATAAAACAGTATGCGAACCACGACCAGCAGCAAAATGCATAAAGCCAGCATCATTAGCATTGTTACAATACCATAGAATACAAAAGGAGTAGTCATTTTATAAAGACTGTGAAAAAGGCAAAATAACTGAGCCTAATCACCCTCCCTGTGGTAGTAAGAAGTTATTTTATATAACAGAAGATCTCTAGGCGTTATTAGCAGACCCCTACCTGAAAGCCTAAACGCAAAGGTTTACATCATAGGAACAGCAGAGCTCAGCTCCATGGAACGGCTTTCTTCGAGAGTGTTTCAAAAACATGCAACAATGCTATATCAAAGCTCGATTCTTCCACATTGCAGCTGTTGGTAACATGTTTTGTCTAGGTAAAAGGGACTGACCAGAACAGGATAACAAGAGACTTTGTTGACCGACCTTGCACATTATGTTCAGACAGAATTGAAGGGAAAGCTGAGATCGTGAAAAACAATCTGTTATCATGTACAGGGCAGAGGCAAAGTGTCGTGAAAATAAACTCTTAGCAGAGGCGTGCGCAAAAGCAGCAGCATAGGGCAAGCAAAACACATGCTAACTTAGCAATGTCGACAATGTATCTAAGGGCTACATAACCCCATATAACATTAGGTGCTACTGCCAAATCCCAATAAATCTTTTTCACAGTCCTCACTCCACTCAAATTCTACACCCTTTTTAACAGACTTCTCATTTGTCCACTTTTATCTGCAAAGTTTTGAATACATTTGTTGTAATATTCTGTCATACCCAGGAAATGTAACAATTCTTCCTTACTAGTTAGCAAAGACAAATGCTTAATACTATCCACCAGTCCAGACTTAAGCCTAATCCCTTTCTCAGATATCTCATGACCCAAGTATTCAACAAAACTTCTCCTGAATTTGCACTTCTTGCGATTAATAATTAGATTTACTCTTTCCAACCTTCCAAGTACTAAACGCACACACTCCATATCTTTTCCAAAAATCAGAACATCATCTTGATAGTTTTTTATCCCATCTAATCCATTCAATACTCTCTCCATCGCTCACTGAAAATTTGAAGCTACTGATACTAAACCAAATGGCATTCGCTTATAGATAAAGGTAGCAAATAGTGTAATAAATGCAGTCAAATCTTTTGATGGTTCATCCACAGTTCTATGTGGTGGTACGCTGAGGCAAGATCAATTGAAGGAAATACTTAAGCCCCAAGTTGTGATGTCAACATATCTGCAATGTTAGGAATAGTGCATTTTTCAACAAATACACTCACACAACCTTAGATCCCCATTAGCATTCTTAGCAGCCACTACAGGGGCAAGCTACTCAGTTCCTTCAACCTCATGTATGATGCCCTCACATTTCAACCTGTTCAACTCCACCAACATAGTCTTACGAACTGACATTGGAAGGCAGCGAACATTACTACACTTTGTTTGGGCATTCTTCCTTAATTTAATTCAATGAACATAACTTCCCAAACATCCCAACTCTTTTCTAAACACAGGTGGATATTCCTTACATGCACTTTGTCTGAATTTTTCACCTGATTCATCACTCTTAAGCATATGCATTCTAGTAGTTAGTTCTTTCAAAATTATGGGTGGATCACTCTTGGGATACAACAGAAGTACAAGATCTTTTTGATGGAACCAACTCAAAATACTATCTCCTTGCAAAGAAACATACTTTTCCAGAAACAAATCAGCCCTTATACTCAAGGAGCCCCACAAAATATCCTTCAAGTTTTATTGGTTCATAAGCATACAGATTTATGCATTGTTTTGAGAGATTTACCTTTTCTTTAAGTTCATTTAAGAAAAATAATTGGATATTAATGTTATCTTTGCTCCTGAATCAAACAAAACTCTTGTTGGTTCCAGCTCCACCAACATTTCATCAATAGAACTTTTCCTTTTCTCATCATTCAATCTGTAAAACAATTTGACTGCATTCTATCTCAAATGTACACTCACCCTGCTGTACATCAATTTCTTTAACCTTCTCACCCATTTTCTTGCTTCTACACTCACACTGAAAATGTTCTTTTTTTCCACACATTGAACGCTGAGCTAAAATAGCAGGACACTCCCAAAATTGTAGCCCAAATTACTCTAACTTCCATGTTGAAAACTGTTTTTCAGAAAATGTTGCCTTCTCTCCTGTACAATACTTTTCTGTTTGATTGCATTGACTTTCTCCTCTTTTACAGAATCTTTCTTTGTATTAAATATAGAACAGTCTATCCCAATGACCTAAGATGGCCTGTAAGCGTCATGGAGCATCAACTTTCCACAGAAAACTGGGCTTGACAATGCGGATGTCAAGATGAAACAGAGCTTCATAATAGCCACCAAGCCAGGGACTGCTAGTTGAAAACAAAATGGTCATATGACCCGACACTAGAGAACGTGAGCTACTCCGCTCAAGACCAACATCAAAGTTAGGTAGGCGCTTGCGCTCTCCACATGTTATCGCTCCAACTGCACAGGCACAAAGAAAGCAAATATTGCCAGTCTGCCAAAATTCAAAAGATGAAAACCGCATCATTACAAACCATAGCTCTTAATGAGGTTTACAAAAAAAATAGGGTGAACAGCTCACCTTGATGTTGAACAGTTGCTCTCCCAACAATCCTTGTTTTCTACCAATCATCCTTGTTGTCAGTGTGACAAAGTTGGTTTTCCCAGGGAATGGGAAATGGGAGCCACTCTTTGCAATAAATAAAGGATACTTGCATGATGTCTTCAGGATGTTTCTTCATTAAAGAGAGCAATGCCCAACTATCCTGACTCCAACTCCACCAAGTTCAAATCTATACATTCTTTTCAGAACTCCCATTGAACATATGACCTAACAACATTCTAACATTCTAACATTAGCAAGAATCCAAACACCACAGAGGACCACTGTGACTGGAACCTGCCAGGGGGGACAAAGGGAGAGCCCTGCCCAGGTATTCGCTAATATTTACCTGTGACAGAAGAGGTCTCTTTGAGGTGCACCCCAAGGGTTATATGAAAACTCCCAGGAGACCTGTCGACAGAATGTGACAGTGAAACAGTATTTGACAATTTAATGTTGAAAAGGATGCTCACAGCCCCACTCTGCATATTCTGTCAGGTTTGGAGAGTTCATCACTGCCTATTCACGTCTGCCTATTGTTTGCTTCTGGGAGGCATTTCACACCCATTCACACCTATTTGAATGCTAATTACTGGCTGGTAGAAGTTGGAGAACAAATGCAATTGGGCCCCCAAAGGCTTGAAGCAGGGAAACTCTAACTTTTTAAAAGTAACTTTTCCTTAAAATTTTGTAAGAATCTGATTTCAGCATCAAATTGGATTTTTTTTAACTGTTAAAATAGTTGTTTAATTTTTTTTATAACTAGTCCTGTTCCCAAGATACAGTATTAGTATTAAATATTACATTCCGGTGTTTTCCTATTGGAACAGCCACCATTCCTGCAGTGAAAATAACTTCTGAGGCCTTTGCACTGCAAGGACATGTTTAGCAATAAACCTTAACATGTTCTACTTTTAAATACTATGTGCCCTGCCTTATGGGCAAAAAGACCTACTTATAGATTAAGGACTTATAAATAATTAAATGGAAGGTTTAGGCTTGTCAAAAGGGGTTATTTTGACAGGTTTAGTTTGCAGTTTAGTACTGCACAGCCAGGCTATGGAGGGTAGGCCGGCAGTCATGTTCATATTGTCATTCTAGCGGATGACAAAGAGGTGCTGCAGTCCACTAGTGACATTTATCTTATGGGCCCTGAGAACACTTTGTACCATAAACTAGGAATTTACAGGTAAGCTAAATATGGCAGTTAGGAGTATCCCAATTTGACCATGTAAAAAGGAGGCACACAAGCATCTTATCACTGGTTAGAAGGGGCAAAGTGCACAGAGTTCTACAGCCAGCAAAAATATAGGATCCAACAAAAGGCAAAATATCTGGGGTGATCAAGCAGAAAAGGCGGATTTCCCACACAAGCTGAAGAAGCCTAAACTTAAAGACTCTCGATGAGAGCAGCATTATTTTTATGAGGACAATATATATCCACTTGGCTAAATTAGAAATTCTAATGTCAGCAATTGGTAAGTGTAGTGTAACCTCTGAAACATCTAAGCAATCAGAGATGAATCAGAAGGTGATAGAACTTTTGTATTCATTTATTGCAGGTAACTATTGATGTCAGCCTGCTCTGATTGTGAACTGGACACCACTCAGTGTGAGGGTATCTGGCAGGAGGGCAACTCAAACATTGTCCCTGTTTACCAGCAGCAGCATGCAAAAATCCTGGTTACGAATTCCAGTGCTGGTGGCCCCTCTCACTCACCAACTTCTCTCTCTCTATGCATGGTGCACCAGCTGTGCTGTATAAAACTTCAAAAGAGCATCAGCCTTTTAAAATAAAAAAAATGAAAAGCGTAGAGGTGTTGGGAGAATGACCAGATAGATGGGTACTCTGTTGGAGTATTCTTCTCCTGGCAATTAATTTTAGATTTGTGATACTTGATTTTTTTGCATCATTCACTTTTTACTTTTAGCCGCACCACTCTCTATTTTATACATTGAAAGTGTCACCCAGCAAGACGAACTACAAGACAATGGAATGTGGCAACTGGGCCGGATGATTGCAGCAAGTGATACAAATATTTTCCATGGAAAATGGCCCATTCATGCATTTACTTTTGATGCCAGGTAAAATCACTTTTCATGTAGCTGGATCTTGGGCAGGTCTGTGTATCTTATTATAACCTATTTAGTTGTTCTCTTCCTTCTCTTTCCATAAACTGCTGAGAATCAGACTTAGGGGGATATTCTCAAGAACGTGTGATAATCATTGCAAAATTAGCCTAACGCAACTTTGCACATCGCAGCCCATCGTGGGAAAATAACACTGTGCTAACGTTGTATTCTCAACCCACCGGCACCATGCGATAGTCTCATGATAACGCGCCAAATGACCACGTTAAAATTAAAGCGACGCCGGAAAAATGCGAAACACGAACGCGAAAAAAGTTGCGATGCCCCAAATCGCGATACAAAAATCAGCGATAACCAGCGACAGGCCTGCAATTCCCACGAGTCATGCAGGAAACTGCACTATAAAAGCACCGAAAAACACAAACAAAACAATTCAAACTGCGTAGCACCATGGATGCACCGGGACCGAGTTCAGAGGACAACGCGAACCCTACAAGCCCCACAGATGACCAGCAAGGAACCCCGGGGTCGGGCAAGGAGAAGAGGAAGAGGAAGACGGGGTTCAGTCCGCATGAAAACAGGATCATCGTCACGGAGGTGATAGAACACTACCAACAACTGTTCGTCACCTCCACTGTGTCATTGGCAACACAAACGGAAATATGGCAGTCGATCGTCAACAACGTGAATGCAGTCTGAGTATTGAGGAGGTCAATGGAGGAGGTCAAGAGGCACTGGCATGATGTGAATAGCCAAACCAAGCAGAAACTCGCTGCCAACCGAAAGGCAGCAACGGCGACTGGAGGTGGGAGTCCTGCGCCACAGGAGGAGCTGGATGAGCTGGAGGAAATGTTGGCCACAGTCATCAGTGTGGAGACGGTGCAAGGAGTCGGGGGTCCGGACACAGCTCGATATGACCTGACCCAACAGCAACAGGGTGAGTAACGACCAGGGACTGGGGGACGGGGGGAGATGGGCACAATGGCACAGATGCACAATTATGTGTAGCACACTGCACACCCACAATGATTGTGGAACATGTCCCTGATACCCTTGGCACACTACAGCACACATAGAAACACCAAATAGGCCCCCGTCCACCATGTGCACAAAGGGGCCCCCCTCCCTATCACCAATCTCACAACCTACCCATGCACATGTGCTGAATCTAGCAAAGCAGCGGCTCTGTGAGCCACACCGACAATGCAAGTGAAACTGCATGACCAATAGCATGGCTGCAGTCAAAATACATGACATGGTGCACGAAACGACACTCAGGTGGCCCAGTGTGGATCACATCCTCAAAGGAGCAGGTCACACTCTGACACATCCACGTGCACATACAACCCCTGACGTCAACAACACATCTGCAGACAAACAATGCACAAGAGTACAAAACCCGTCCAAGAGCACAAATGTCCCAAGTCGCCCACATCCCAGCACCTTAAAAGCACACAAGTCAAAGGCACACCGCCTCAAAGGGATAAGGGGCCGCTAAAGCAGAGCTGCAGGGGCGACTCTCCCACAATGCAGCACACACACATAGCAATCACAGCACATCAACATTGATGACAATGTGGTACAAAGTGCAACACTTTCACTACAGAACAGAGGACACAACTGGTGCCGCTTGTGCGTAGAAACTGGCCAATCACATCTGGCATAGTAGGAAACTGTGAGATGATAATGTACGAGTACAACCTCACATCCGTCATGTAGTCGAAATGTCCACTGTCTCCCATCAAATAGCCAGCTCAGCCAAAACAGTCTGTATGTTCATTGTCATGCAGTCTGTATGTAAACATGTACAATGCGTCAACATACATGGAACACACTGTTAACCTGCATCTCCCCTTTACATTGCAGAGGGACAATCAACACCTCCTGCAGAGCAGACGAGACATCTCTTCAGTGATGAGGAGGAGGACCCCCTGGCCATCTGCTCCGACACCCTCCAATGGCTCGTGGACAGCCTCCGCACCTCACCTCCAGGAGCAGGACAGCCCAGCTGCATTGAGGTGACCCCACCCCCTGCACAGCCCACACAGCAGGAAGCACCCACCACCACGGCTGGCTCCCAGCACCTCACGGAAAGACACATGGCATTCCAACGCCGTGTGTTAGACTGCCAGAGGGGGCTGGCTGAACAGGTGTGGGTGGGTTTTGACCTCATGGCAGCCAAACCTGATGCCATACGTGGGTGTGTGAGTCTCATCAGGGACCATTTACAGTCCCTAACGGACACCCACAGTCCATTCCATGCTCTACAACAATCCTTGGCTGACCTCGCTGGAGCCATTACTCGGATACAAGAACTGTCCAGTCAGACATGCTCCAGGGATGACAGCACAGAGGTGGCACAGATGCGGGGGACAATGGAGAACATGGAGCGGATGGAGGCTGGAAGGATAGCTGCCACGGCTGTACACCAGCGAGATGTAGCTGGGATCTCCCATACCCGGCAGAACCTCATCTTGCCATTGCTGCCACAGAGCCTGTCCCAGATGACTGCTGCAGGAACTTTGACACACACATCTCCTCCCCCTGATGTGTCAGTGGCACACAGTGATGCAGCCATACCACCTCCGCCCCCTGAGTGTCAGTAGCACACAGTGATGCAGCCATAACACCACCACAAACACCTGACACACCTGACACAGAAGACATATCAGAGGACTAAGATGTGGATGGCAATGACTCTGTGTGAGAAAGGAGGTTGTAGCATACATCCCCGCCATATGGCCTGTTCCTGCTTGGTTCAGCCCTCTGCATCATGCCCGGGAACAACACCTTCCACTGTCCCCCGAAACACCCTGCGACATTCACCTGGACCCCGACATGGACTGCCATATATGCTCTGGTTACCAATGACACAGCAATCAGGCTGCGGACTGAACTCCTCCTCTTCCGATTAAATTGTCTTTCCCCAAAGGACTCTGGTTGGCCCTCCACTGGGCAACCATGTAATGTGGGGTTTGCATGGCCATGTACTGCTCCAGCTCCGACACTCCACAGAATGTGAATAAAACATTCCAAATCACACAGATGTGTCGTGTCTATGTCCAATCAAGTATAAAAGTATGGATGAATGTAGGGACAATGATTGCACAGAAAGGTACACCCTGGGAAATGACATCAATGCGCATGTTTGACCCTGAGCCACATGGCCAATTAGATGACTGTGAAGGTGTGAACTAGCTGTGGCCTCATTGCTCATGAACAACAATCTCGCAACCCCCCAACGTAGCCCCACGTCCATGTATTAAGTGGGGCTGTGTGTAAAAATGTCTAATTCGGTAGCAGGCCTAAAGTAGTGTCCCCCATCACATGTGACAACAGGACATCTCTTCGTATACCTACTCACACTCAACTGTGTGGACACAGCCTGTTTTGATGGATCACATTGATCCACATGGCAAGAAGTTGGACACCATACTCACATTGCTGAAGACACGTAAGAGCACAGGTCTACCAGCAACTATCCCAACCACAATGTCTGGCTCACAGAGGTGGAGCTGGCAATAGGGACTCACCCCTAAGTGAAATGCGTCAGTCAGTCCCTCCCTGTGTACGGACAATGCTCATTGAGGCACACGATTTGTCATTCTAATCAACACTCATCACAGTTGAACACTAGTGAAGTGGCGTAGACTTCATAAGCATGTGCGTGTCAGTACGGGCAAGACAAGGGCCCCAACATGCAGACCAATGCTTCAGACACTAACAGACAGCATGGGAACATGTAGAGGTGCAAGAAATGGGGAGGCAAAAATGAACACCAATCATTACGGATGGCAATGGTCTCAGCCCACCTTGCCTTGCTGGACAAGTCATGTGATGTTTGGCGTATGCTCGTTGCCCCGTGTCAGGGGACATGACTCACAGCCCATGGGATCTGCATAGTGCTGCACCACCGGACTGCGCAGACTGTCTGCTCTGCTGACAGTGAGCAGGTGAAAGGGTCCAACAAGGTCACATGTAGTACTACATTGCCATGTGTGTACTCTCCCTCCAGCAGTATGTCAGATTTAGGAACCTTGCCAAGCGACGCTGTGCTGCTCCGCCCATGGGACTGCCTCACCTTGCACAGGTTTGTGTCAACATGCGTAGGTGCACACACATGCATTCTGAGTCCAGGCGAATGCAGCCATGTCCACTGTTGTGGTGGGATATGTGACCATTTCTCCAAGATGCAACAAGGTGTTGGGACCTGTGCTCTGGGTTACAAGCAGTTGTGGCTGCAGGAATGTAGTTACTCGTCCATGAATGCGAGCGCAGCTTCCTGGCCAATCAGTTCCAAGAGTACGTCGTTGTCGGCTTCAACGAGCACGAGGGCGAGCCAATCCATTAACTGGTCCGGACAGATGTGCTCTGTCCACACCGTTTCACCAATCCGCAACACAGCCCAATAGGGGAGCGCTTCGATGTGGTCACTGCACACGAGGACTTGTGCAATCTCCCATGCCCAACTGCCAGCACATACGCCAAATATCAAGGCATCCCATGAACGGGTATCACGGTTACACTCCTGGTCGTGGGCCAACAGGGGGCGCACACACAAGTCATAATCCAGTTCAGCTACCGTTGTGTTGGATAGGCAGACATCCATGGGCCACTCGAATATGCATGATCGACAGTGGAACCAGGGCTGGACGCAGGTGACGTACGCAAGATGGAAGCTCAGACGGAAACTGATGCGCAACACTGCCAGTGGCAGTGCCCCCAACAAATGCAGCATACGTGCACGGTACAGTTCCACATGACAGGGGTTGTGCATGTGCCCGGGATGTTCTGCCATTGCGTTGGTGGCTCTCGTAGAACCGGCACTCTTCTGACCTGCGGCAGTTATGTGGATGATATGCCACAGCTCGGAGCAATGAGCCGTATGTGTGTGCAACGTTTGGACGTATGGGTTGTTGTGTACATAAGTGTCAAGGGCATTCCATGCAAGAGTACCTCGAGCAAGGACTTCTGTGTGTGGGGTGTGGATACGTTGGTCTTTCATTAGCGCTGTGCGTAGTGTGGGAGTCGTCATCATCTGCTATGGTATCTCTCTCAGGGGGTGCCTGCCGCATGCAAGACCAAGGTCGCAGGTGTCCTTCCGCCTCATGTATTGAGACAAAGGAGCTTTTATACCTAATGTTAGTCTGACTACTGCTTGCATTCTGGAAATGTGATGTGGCTTTCACGCTGCAATTGAGGCTAGGCCTTAGGCTTATGGTGCACCAATAGCGATACACACACAACAGTTGGCATGCATGAGCCAAGAGCCCGAGTGGCCTTGCGCTCCTCATACAATCCCTTTGTGCGTGGCCACCCTCCGGGTGCATGCAACATTGCAACATTGTCGATTGCGGGCCGTGTGGCGCAGACACTGCAACAGAGACACACGCATCAGTTGGTTTCCTGTCCAGCCCAGAAATGAACCACGCCCAGAGCCCAGGGATAATTGTTCACACCCCTACGCTGGCCTGGCGTACGCCGAGCCAGCCCACTCGGCTTACGTATAAAGGGGATGACGACGACGCTACGTGTCCTAGTTCTTCCCCACTGCGGAAGGTGACATGGCTGCGTCCGCCTGGCATATCACGAGACTCAATCAGAAAGGGTCCATGACTTACGTTGCACAGAGTTGGTGGCACCGGAAACACTGCGGCCGGCACGGGCCTACCGCCACGGGACGGTGACTTTTGGTGCACTGAGGTAGGGGCACCTTAGGTGCTGAGCGGGTGTGCAGCCTGCGATGATGCGCCGTCCTGGTGGTCCGGACTGGTAAGGATTTGTGTGAGCCCTGCTGGACCACAGTGTAGGCCTGAGCCAGCGGGCAGCGCGGGCCTACCGCCACATGGCGTTGCCTCGCCGTTCACAGAGTTAGTGGCACCTATAGTGCTGAGCGGGTGTGCAGCCTGCGATGATGCCGTGTGCACTGATATGATCTCTGCCATTGCGAAATCAAGACCCAGAATCACGTGTGTGACCTAGTGGCCCACGGTGCGGGGCTGCATGATGTGGAGGCTGCCAAGGTCATGGACCCTGGGCTTGGAGCTTGCACCGGCACATGGTGGGCCCTCTTGGAGACACGCTGGTGGAGGAAGGTGAGCAGTGAGGCCTGGGTGCGCAGGGGTGGGCAAACACCACTGGGCGGCGGGAGGGGCTGGGGTGCAGCAGCCTGTGTGCGCAGGGGCGGCCAAGCGATGATGGCGTGTGCAATGATTTGTACTCTGCCATTCATACATCTGGACTCTGTTTCAGATAAGGGACCTGGTGGACTGCGGTGTATGCCGGCACGTGGTTGGAGACACACCGGTGGCAGCAGGTGAGCAGTGAGGCCTGGGTCCGCAGTGTCTGCACTCTCTCTCCCTCTCTTCCTTTCACTGTCTCTCTCTCTTCCTCTGTTACTCTCTCTCTCCCCCTTTCTCTCTCTCGCTCTCTTTCACTCTCTCTCTCCCTCTCTTTCACTCTCTCTCTCTCTCTCCCTTTCTTTCTCTCTCTCTTTCTCTCTCTCTCTGTCCTTTGATGAGCGCATGACACACCTTCTTATCTTGTATTTTGTCTTTCAGGCTGTGTCTTACAGATTTTCCAGAGAAGACCCGCCATGACTCTTCTGAATAGTTGTTTTGAGTTACATTTGAATAAAATAATTTGTTTGGAAATTCAAAGATGAATGAATGATTCTCCTTTTTCTGACCACACATGAATGTTGATTGTTGTACTTGTGCGACATCAGGCGAATTGTTTTGTTCATGATTTCGTAAAGTTGATGTAAATTATCTTTGTCTGGGGTAGGGCCCGGGTGGGAAGGGGGGGTCCTGGGGGGGGGGGCGGTAGGTTTTGTGGCCCTCTTGGGTGTCCGGCTGCGTGATCAGTGGCTCCATGGCATCTGTTGTTCTTCTGGTGTGGCTGTGGGCTGGGCTCCCATTTCTGGTGCAGGTTATCGTCCGACTTAATACCAGGAAAGAGCAGGTGTTAATTCCCTGCTGCTAACGCGCCTTATCACATGTTTTGTGATCTTATTGCCGATCTGGCTGGTTGTTGAGAATGTTGCGAAGTGGTGTTTTCGCGGATTTTTGCACGGGAACGCCTACTCTGCATCTCATTAGCGTTAGTTGCCGGTGTCATCCGTGGCGATGTTTTTTGCGGCTGATATCGCGGGAAAACTGACGGTATCGGCTGTTGGCACCAGCTTGTGAATAGGGCGATAAATCTATTGCCACTTTGGCTGTGATAAAGTGCCGCTAACTCGGCGATAAGTCCTTGAGAATATGCCCTTTAGAGTTTTAGCTCCTGCAGAGAGCTTGCAACATTGGAATTGGCTTATAGAAAAAGTACGAACCTAAAAATATCATTGAGTCTTTCATTATCCATCTCAATAAAGTCTTTCTCATCAAATGTCTCCAAAAATTATCTACTGATTTGGTCCTTAATGCCTATCTAGCTCAGCTGGGTGCAAATCATTCTCTTTTAACTAAGCTCAATAGGTCCGGGGGCACAAGTACTGAATGCTCCATCGACAAACTGCATTTTCCACATTGGAACTAGGTTGCTTGCTCATGTGCAGCTACCGAGTGCTTTTGTTGACACTCTTGCTACTGCTGTTGATACATGTTCTTTAGTTCTTGCTCTGTGCAGCAGTGGCCTGACTACTATACTTAACACCAATTGTAATATGCTGATACGTATACTGAACCCTGATGCTGAGGATGCCTGGTCGGGGCTGTAGAAAGGCATGTAAATAAATACATAGGGGCCAATTCTTAAACGCATTTATGAGTATGGTAGGTAGTATTCCTGTAGTAGTGCTTCATGCACTTCTAGCGAAATCCATAGTATTTTGATGCCAGATTGTAAGAATAGACAGCTGTCCATGCTCTCTATTTTCCCATAGCATTGTTACATGCAGAAGTTAAAATTTTCATTTCAATTATTATGGCATATGTATTCCCATATAAGCAATCATAGTCAGTTTTTTCCAGCAGGCTTTCTTACAGAAGGATTAGTAAATGATCATGTAACTGCATCCACAAGATTATCAAAATAATCACGCTTTACATGTCTTTAATTGACAATGCAATAGCCTCTGACTATTTTGTTGAAGCCTGCTTATGGCCTATGATGGCAGCTTGGGGTTTGACCCATAGTTTACTACTGCTTTTGACCACTTTGCAAGCTAACACTGGGTTAATCCTATGAAAGGAAAGAAGTGTATTTTTTATATATTTGTGCAACTAAAATGAGGTAAGATACAGTGGCGTTGCAAGGGGGAAGAGGGGTGGTCCGCCCAAGGTAGCACGAGTTTTGGGGGCACGAGTTTTGGGGGCAGCTCTTACCTGCGGCTGTCGCAGGGTGGTGGCTGCAGGAATCGCCAGCACACCCCCGCTCTTCAATTCGCTCCCCCCCTGCAAACGTAGCGGCCGCCCTCCGTGGCCTAAGGCCTAGCTACACCACTGGTAAGATAAGAATGTGTTCCGGTCCTCTTTCAGTTCATCCTTTACCTATCAAATCATGGTAATGGCTTGGTTATTTCTGAGACTGAGTACGAACAAAAAAACTATGCCAGAAAGAACAACATACGTATGCAGGCATTAGTCACAAGCTGCTTTCATAGGAAATAGGTAATTTCAAAATAGGAGAGTCCTCAAATTATTTTTCTAATCTCTCTACCAACTTTTCCCCGTCCACCTTACTCACCTGGTATAGGGATACCCACCATTAGGTATGAAGGCAGTTTAGGCCTTATGGTCTTTTTTTCCACCACACTCTACTGAGGTAAATTACAGTATACCTCTGAGTTTTGTTTAATTCGTATCCTGTATTCGCACTGATTAAACAACTGTGATTAAGGGGGCATATGGGGGGGCATATGGGGTGGTGAGACCTACCCTCATTGTACCAGAGCTGACACCAAGGATACCAAGTTTTGAGTAGTGCACAGATTTAGGGTCAGTCAGCTACCGCAGCCCTAAAGATGCCCCATCCAACATTCTACCAACAGGCAATGAAATTTAGAAGTGTTATAGCCTATAACCAGTATTTCATTAGATGGTTCTAATAAAGGTCCACGTGGGTTCAAATATCCAGCGTCGGAGTGAGAAGGCGGGCAGTCGGGCATTGGGCTTAAGGGCCACCTGTGGGCCGGTTTTTGTTAGGAGCTCTGTTAACCGGCCCACGGAGCCTAACTGTCTTACCCACCAGGCCACTGTAATGTGGGGCCAGCATCATGGACAGGCAAGAGGGGTTAGCTTGCAGCAACGTGGCTAGGCCAGTATTGTTCTGGCCGCTCCAGACTTTAGCGTGGACCCCTGTGGGGCTGGCACAGACGCTCAGAAGCAGTGTCACACTCCCTTGTTGTGCTGTTAAACTGAGGTGGGTTGTTGAGAGTGCAGTAGTCTGGCTGGGGGCAGGTGATGTGGCTCCAGGGGAGCCGACCTCAGCTCCCCTAGAGCAGCTGCAGCTCTGTGCTTTTCTTCAGGGGGGAGAGTAAGTGAAGTGGCCTCGTTGAGGGCCTATTATTGACACTTCGGCTCCAGTGCTTTCAGGCCTTGGTGGAGGGGGGTGAAGGATGTATGTTTGCATAGGCACCTTTTCCAAAGAGGAATATTGAGAGGATGTAATGTTAGAGTCAGAGCTGACGAATTTAGGACTATGAAAATAAGTTTGAATCCCAGCCTTACCTCAACATTCTGGGATTCTGGGCAAATTACTTAAGTGCCCAAGAAATAAAATAACATGCATTGGCAAAGAGCTATTGGCTTTGGCAATGTGTTTTTGCCATGTTGTACACCAGTTTGGCTGCCATTCAGCACGGTTAAAAGTTAGTGGTGTAGAGTGTCCTAGAGTGGAGTGGGGGGGAGTAGAGTGTCGTACACTGGATTTGTTGGAGTAGAGTGCTGTAGAGTGGAGTAGGGAGAGTAGAATGGCATAGATTTGAGTAGAGGGGAGCAGAGTTCAGTGGTTCAGTGGCAGAGAGTGTCATAGAGTGCAGTGTCAGATTGCAGTGTCGTAGACTGAACTGTAAGTGGAGTGTCTTAGAATGTAGTGGTGTAGAGTGGAGTGGCGTGGTGTGCAGTGAAGTAGGGTGGAGTGGGTTGGAGTGGATTGAGATAGTGGGGTGGATTGGATTTGAGTGTATTGGGGTGGATTGGTTTGGGGTAGAGTGGGTTTGAATTGAGTGGAGTGGAGTGGACTGGCCTGGAGTGGGGTGGATTGGAGTGGGTGGACTGGATGGGGTAGATTGGATTGGAGTGGGGTGCATTGAAATGGGGTGAGGCGGATTGGATTGGGGAGGATTGGAGTGGTGCATATTAGATTGGTTTGGGTGGGGTAGATTGGATTGGGGTGGGGTGGATTGGATTAGAGAAGGGTGGTTTGGAGTGGGGTGAAGTAAAGAGGGGTGGATTGGACTGGACTGGAGTGGGGTGGATTGGAGTGGGATGGGATGGTATGGGATGGGATGGGATGGGGTAGATTGGATTGGATTGGGGTGAATTGGATTAGAGTGGGGTGGATTGGATTGGAGTGGGGTGGGCTGGATGGTTTAGATTTGAGTGGGGCAGATTGAACTGGGGTGGAGTAGATTGGATTAGGGAGAGTGGAGTGGATTGGAGTAGAGTGGGATGGATTGGAGTGGGGTGGGGTGGGGTGGAAGAGATGGAGTGGATTCTATTGGAGTGGGGTAGATTGGGATAGGGATAATTGGATTGGGGTGGGGTGGACTCGAATGGGGCACAGTGGAGTGGAGTGAGGTGGATTAGAGTGAGGTGGACTGGATTGGAGTGGGGTGGACTGGATTGGGTTGGGGTGGACAGGATTGGAGTTGGGTGGAGTGGGGTGGACTGGATAGGGGAGGATTGGATTAGGGTAGACTGGATCGGGGTGAACTGGAGTCGGGTGGAGTGTAGTGGGGTGGATTGGATTGGTGTGGGGTAGGGTGGATTGGAGTAAATTGGATTGCAGTGGTATGAATTGGCTTGGAGTGAGGTGGATTGGATGAGTGGGGTGGATTGAAATGGGGAGGATTGGATTGAGGTGAACTGGATTGGGGTGGGGTGGATTGCATTGAGGTGGATTGGATTGGGGTTGGGTGGGGTGGACTGGAGTGGGGTAGAGTGGAGTAGAGTGGAGTGGGCAGGATTGGATTGGAAAGGAGTGGGGTGGACTGGAGTGAGGTGGACTGGAGTGGGGTGGACTGAAGTGAGGTGGAATGGAGTGGGGTGGAATGGAGTGGGGTGAATTGGAGTGGGGTATTGGATTGGTGTGGAGTAGATTAGATTGCAGTGAGGTGGATTGGAGTGGAGTGAGGTGTATTGGTTTGAGTGGGGAGGATTGGATTGGGGTTGATTGGATTGAAGTGGATTGGATTGGGGTGGGTAAACTTGATTGAGGTAGGGTGGATTGGATTGAGGTTGATTGGATTGGGGTGGGGTGGATTGTAGTGGGGTGGGGTGGGCTAAGGTTGGGTGGACTCGAGTGGGGTAGATTGGATGTGGCTAGATTAGGGTGGATTGGATTAGTGTGGGGTGGATTGAGGTAGATTGGATTGGGGTGAGGTGAGGTGAGGTGTATTGGATTGGAGTGGGGCAGACTGTTTTAGATTGGAGTGGGGCATATTGTTTTAGATTTGAGTGGGGCAGATTGGAGTGGGGCAGATTGTTTTGGTTTGGAGTGGGCATATTGGAGTGAGGCTCATTGTTTTGGACTGAAGTGGGGTAGATTGGAGTGGGGCAGATTGTTTTGGACTGGTGTGGGACAGATTGGTGTGTGGCAGATTGGGGTGGGGCACATTGTTTTGGATTGGAGTGGGGTGCATTGTGATGGATTGGATTGGGGTGGATTGGGGAGGGAGTGTGGTAGATTGGACTTGGGTGATGTGGATTGGAGCGGGGTAGACCAGATTGAGCTGTATTGGATTGGTGTGGGGTGGATTGGATTTGAGCAAGGTGGATTTGGTGGATTGGACTGGGTGAATTGGGAGGGAGTTGGTGGTTTGTGGTGAGGTGGATTGGATTGGAGTGGGGTGAATTGGAGACGGTCAGGTTTAGAGTGGGGCACATTGAAGTGGGGCAGTTTGTGGGGGGCGGATTGGAGTGGAGAGGATTGGATTGGAGAGGGGCTGACTGTTCATATAATTTCTGCCCTTGGGGCGAGTTCATGCTATATACAACTACAATAAAAAAAAACTTCTGTTTGCTCATGTTTTAAGAGTCTAGAAAGGTTGCAACATTATAATGAAAGAGGATTCTTCATAAAATAATTTAAAAAATCTATATTCCTTCTTAACATTACTTTTCTGCCTTTCTTTCATTTTAACTATCATTCAGGGATCATTAAAACAGCTTTAGACCACATTTTAAACTGCTTTCACCTTACGTTTACTGTTTAAACTTCAAAGTACATATTGATCAGAGGAACAAATACCAGCTTTAAAGTGATTTTCTTCATTTTCGTACAGCAAGGACATTAAAATACCAGTAATGCCAGTTAAAACAAATGACCAGGTGGCAAACATAGCCAGATCAGGAGGTGTGTCCTTTGGGCCATTTTATTTCACCTTGCCTGCCCAGCCAAAATGTAGTACTTCTAGTTTTCACCAATGCTTTTGGCTATATGAGCTTTAAAATACATAATTTAATATAATATTTCTCTAAAAATGAGCCCAATGAGACTAGCTAAATGTTGTATCATGAAAGAGCATGATCCAGGAATGTGGGCCACTTTTTGGGGGGTGCCTGGCCTGAATTGTGATCCCAATCCGACCCTGCAAATATCGCACTGTTTCAAGGTGTGGAGATAGTATACAGACTCCTTGATGTCATGGTTTGGTGGATCTGGTTCAATTGAGTCATTATCCCTGGAAGATTGACATACGCCAGTCGCAGGTTTATGAATCAGGTCATATAGCTCCACATAGAACAATGCAAGACTGACAGCGGAGGACTTTGTGCACCTCCTTATTTTTTGTTTAAAGTTGTTTATTGAATTTTTGGTTTGAACAAAGGGAAGGAAAAGGGAAAAAAAACACAGGGACATTACACATGTGCACATTTCAACAGAGTATATAGTCCGATCACATTCACATTTTAAATTGAACTGAAGTGAAGAGACAGTATGTATAACATTTTTGGCGATAGTCTGATTATTATGTGAATTTAAGCATTTATCAATCCGTAGCGTGTCCGACAAGAATGACACTACATTCTGGTGCTAATAATTTTGTGCCTATGTGCACCATGCCTGGTATAAACAAGGGGAGGTAGGTGAGAGGGTGAAAGGTCAAAGGGAAGGGAGGCGGGGTCAAGAGGTGAACTGTGTTATCTTTGCCCAACTTAGTTTTCTATCGTTCCCCAGCGCTTATAGCTCATTCTAGCGATCGAATCAAGCGTATGTTCCACCTTGTTTCATCATATATTGTGCCTTCAGTTTGCATATGTGTAATGCTAAGGTGCTGGGCTCCATAATGGGTTGTGTATTGAGTCACATTTATGCATCTACTGTGCTTCATGGCTGATGCTGGCTGGTGTATCACCACCGCTTATGTTAAGTGCCTGGGGTTCTGAAATTGTCTGCCAGGCAGTTCGGAAGTCTAGAAGAATTGTGCCCCATGAGGTCGCCATCAGGTACTTACGAATCCCAATGGTATCTTCGTGACAGAGAGCAATGTTCTCTGCCTGCGCCCAAGCGTTCAGTGAGCGAAACCAGGCTATTTGGGGGAGGAGGGGGGGAGGGATTCAGGGCATTTCCAGCATTTGGTGATGAAATGTTTAGCTGTGATCAGTCATAAGTCTATAAACGTGGACGTTATTTTATGTTTTTTGGGTCTGTGATAGAGGCCCAGAAGGCATACCTCCTAGGAGGTGTCCAATACACGTTTAGTGCAATTCGACAAGTGATTGACTACCGTTTCCCAGTATGTGGTGAGGGCCGTGCAGCTCCATAGCATGTGTAACAGGTCTGCGTCTACATGATTGCATCTGGGGCATTGAGAATATGTGCGCCAAAAGTGTTTATTAATTCTAGCTGGTGTCAGGTACGCTCTGTGGACTATAAAGTACTGTATGATGCGGAATATAGCATTTCTAGGGATCCGCGTAGGTCCCTCCAATACGGTTGCCCATTCCTGATCTGCACATGGCCTTTGTAAGTCAGTGTCCCAGTGCTGTTTGGGGGATGTCAGTGGCTGTGCTGCATGCGTTCTCAATGAGTCCACAAACCATTTTGTGAGGTGCCTCCCTGCTCCTAGTTCGTGTATGTATTGAATGGTGAGGTGTGTCGCGGGTTCGTTTGATACGTCTCCCCATAGTGTTTGCAGCGTGAAGGTTAGCGAGTTATACAATAGGAATTGACCCCTTGGCAAGCCATCCTCATCAGCGAGGGTATTGAAGGGCACTAATTGACCATCGCGGTACAAGTCTCGTAATGTCTGTATTCATGCCTCTTCCCAGGTGGATAACTCCGCTTCGTGGTCCTTTAGGTGTGCCCTGATTGGGTAAAGAAGGCGCATTTGGGAGCGTATGTCATGTGATGCGTAAGCTGCAGCGGAAGCATCTGTAGGCCACCCCCAGTAACAACTGGGCAGGGACTGCCCCTTTTAGCCCATGATGGAACACGCTTATAATGGATGAGTGCGCACTACATGGTAGCTGCGTGGGTGTGTCTGTCAGATGAGTTCCTCCAATACATTTGGCTTTCCATTGGAGTTGCGCCACTAAATAATATTGTTCCATGTTGGGCACTGCCAATCCTCCCTAATTTGTGTGTAGATATAGCTTAGATAGGGCAACTCTGCAGCGTGTCCCATGCCAGATAAAATCTCACATGGCTCGTTCGAGTGAACATAAGATTGGAGGCCTGATATTAGGTGGCAGATTGGTAAAGTAATATAAGAGTTGTGGAAGTACATCCATTTTAAGGAGTGCTATGTGACTCATTACAGACAGGGGGAGGGTGCACCAGAAGGACATTTGTGATATGATTGCACTGATAGCACGCATGAGGTTGCCCTCCAGCAGATCGCCTGGCTGGTGATAGACCCTGACCCCTAAATAACGAACACGGATGGCTGCCAGTGTACTCGCATTTATTTATTTATTTATTAATTTATAAAGCGCCAGAATCGACCCCCGAAGGGGTATCTCTGCGCTCAGGACGGGGCACCTGAGAGGAGCTAACTGCTAAAAATCAGGAACAGAAAAGGAAGGTCTTGAGCTGTTTCCTAAAATGGGAATATTCCGTGCACTGTCTGAGCTGCACAGGAAGCTTGTTCCAATAGCAGGGGCCTAAATAAGAAAGAGACTTCCCACCTTGTCTGGACCGTTTGATTCTAGGCACTGCAAGGAGGGATTGAGATCCTGAACGAAGGGACCGCTGAGGTGTATAGGGAATAAATTTATCTGCAAGATAGCTAGGGCCAGAATTGGACAAGGCCCTATGTATGGTGCAGCAAATTTTAAACTGTACTCGTTCTCGTATTGGGAGCTAGTGAAGCTGAAAGAGCAGAGGCCGAGAGGCTGTCCTGGGCGGGGCGTTCAAGATCAAACGTGCCGCCGTGTTCTGAACAACCTGCAATCTATTAAGAGCAGCCTCATTAGCACTCAACAATAGGCTGTTACAGTAATCCAGGCGACTTAGAATAAGCGCCTGTGTTAGCGTCTTCCTGGATGAATCAGGAAGCAAGGGAAGGATGCGACGCAGTAGGCCCAACACATGGAAACAGGAGCCAGCTGTCTGTGCAGCGTGCTCCTTCATGGTAAGGGTCTGCTCCAGGCGAACACCCAAGTTTTTACACAAGACTTGGGGGTGGGGGCGGTGCCCAAATCTGTGGGCCACCAATTGGGGGTCCACAGAAGTTGAGCCTCCCAAAAGCATAATCTCCGTCTTTCCCACATTGCACTGAAGAAAGTTACTCCTCATCCACTGCGAGATGTTTCTCATTCCCATAGAGAAAGCAGCCTGTACAGAAGGAGTAAATTTTGCGAATGGAAAAAGCAGCTGGGTGTCGTCAGCATAGGAGACGGGGATAAACCTGCTACTCCTTAGCAGATTGGCCGAGGGAGCCACATAGATGTTGAACAAAGTCGGGCTCAAACAAGAGCCCTGTGGTACTCCCTTGGACAACTCTGATACAGCGGAATGATACGGACTAAGGTTAACCGCCTGTGAGCGGAATGAGAGAAAACTCGTCAGCCACTGTAAAGCCAAATCTCTGAGTCCGATCTCCTCCAATCTCCTGAGCAAAATCTTATGGGAAACCGTGTCGAACGCGGCGGAAAGGTCCAACAGCACCAGAATCATAGAGTGGCCTCTATCTAGGGTCATCCTGATGTTATCGGTGACCACTAGTAGGGCATGTCATTTGCTACGAGTATTGGGCTGTCGGTAGATGCATCGGATGGATATAGGCATGATTTCATCCAGTTTAAAATTGGACCAGAGAGAGAGGCAAAGTTGTATAATGTTTTCGCTATGTTATCGCAGGATCCTCTGATGTCTCGTAAATAGAGGAGCAGGTCGTTGGCGTATAAGGAGACCGCATGTATGCCATCGCCTAATAGGATCCCCCATTCTTCTCCTCCGCGGCGGAGAGCTTCCACCAGTGACTCTATGGCTAGTGAGAATAGCAATGGGGATAGCGGGCATTCTTGTCTGGTGCTGCGGCCGATGGGTATTGAGTCTGATATGTAGGGTCCTGTTTTTTTTACCCTGGCGGGGGGAGAGTGTAGAGTAGTATGATTAGGCCAATGAAGTGAGTACCTAGTCCAAACCCAGAGAGGGCAGTGAATAGGTACTCCCACTCTAATGTGTCGAAAGCCTTTTCTAGGTCCAACACGGAGCATCCAGAGTGTGGCCAACACTCTTTGGAGTATACCGCTGCTCGGAAGAGGCGGCGTATATTTAAGGATGTGTTGCGGGCCTGTGTGAAGCCATTTTGGTCGGCATGTACTAATTGGGGCATCAGAGGGGCTAAACCCTCCACCAGTGTTTTGGCCAGGATCTTGTAGTCAGTGTTTAGGAGCGCTAGTGGGCAGTAGGAGCCTAGCAATTTAGGGTTTCTGTCTGGTTTAGGGAGTGATACAAGTAAAGACTCACGAAGCGTCGCTGGGAGGGCGGACATCTCTAATGATTTTTCATATAATGCCAGCAATTGCGGGGCCAACAGTGGCACGTATGCCTTATAATATTCCGCTGGTAGGCCATCTGGGCTTGGCGCTTTACCTGTCGCTAATGCCTTTATGGCTACTTGGATCTCTAGGAGCATGATTGGCTCCTCTAGTTCCGCCCGCTGTGAGAGGGATAATGTTGGCAGGGAGAGAGGGGTGAGGAAGGCCGCTATCGCTTCCAGGTCCATGTGTATGACAGTTTCATATAACGCTGTGTAGTGTATAACAAACTCCTTATGTATATCTTGTTGAGTGGTCAACTGGTCATCTGCCTGTGAGCGTAATGTTAGGATTGGGTGTTGGGCTTGTTCCTGTTGAATGAGTGTTGAACTAGATTTCAGTTGTAGAAGTGAGTTTTCGCTGCATGTTTTTTCCCAGTCTAATTGCTTGTGGATGCTCCACCCCATGCCCGGATATTGCCCTTTGAGTACTTCCCATCTACTCTCTTGTTGGGTCCGAGTCAGCATTGGTCTCGAAGAAGGTGGTAATGGTGGTGCCTTGTGTCACGCGAAAGGGCGGGTCCTTGAGTGCTGCTGGCTGAAGGCACCAGAGATGAGTAGTCTGCCCTGTTTCCTGCTTTCTCAATTGTAACAGATGGGAATTGTGATCTGAGTGTGTCCTGCCTGTATAATCTATTTGACGGCATTCCAAAATCATCCCTGCCAAGCACACAAAGCCGTCTCTACGGACATGTAGTCCGTGTGGAGGGGAGTAAAAGCAGTAAATCTGTTCTTGTGGATGCATTGCCCTCCAGATGTCGGTTAAGCGCCAATGGTGTAGCCATTCTCCCAACGCCTTGGCATTAGCTGTAGCAGCTGTTTGTGGGAGTGGTGGGAACGTTCTATCTAGTGTGGTGTCAAGAAATGTATTGAAGTCCCTTCCTATCAGTCAGGGGATTTCGCTCCAGGGGGCCAATACTCTGGAGAGTGTGTGCCAGTAAGTTGGTTGGTCCATGTTAGGGGCGTAAATGTTTCCCAGTAACATTTGTTTCCCATCTTGGTGGCCCCTTACAAATACATAGAGGCCATGTGTGTCGATTTCCATCTCGACTGCTATGAAGGGGACCCCCGGTCTTATCCAAATAAGTGTGCCCCTAGCATATGAGGAGTAGCCTGTGGCAAATATCTGCCCCCGCCATCTGCACTGGAGTCTATGGACTTCTGGTTGCGCAAGGTGTGTCTCTTGCAGGAGCGATATATGTGTTGCCCAGCCTTTGAGATAGGAATGTATTTCATTTCTGCACGCTGGTGTGTGCATCCCACTCACGTTCCAGGTGATTATGTTAGTGGTGGACATATGTTGCGTAAGTAGGAGCCGTTTTGTGAGTAAACTTAACTGTGCACTGGGGGACGAGTCAATATGTTCCCGTGAATTACAGGTGGGGGCGGCACCTGTGGAATCAACTGCTGTATGATCTTAAGGGATAGCATGTCATAAAACAGGTAACAAAAGAAACTTTTATGTCTAAACGGGGAGAGAGCAGAGGAACAACGTGCATCCTCCCAAACTGTAAACCGCGCCTAGTGGCAACTACCGACTAGTTGCGTCGGTGTTTCTTGTTGTGGTAGCTGTGGGGGGGGGATGGAAAAGCCGATATGTGCAAGGGCCCCAATGTGCTCCAATACTGAGCGCACAATGCCGTATTCTGTGTGTCAAAGGACCATTACGGGGTAGTTTGTTTGATAGGGTATGTGCTCTTTGAAGTTTGTGATCGGGGGCCCTTCCCTCCCATTGTAGTAGTTGTGAGACACGTATGTGGTAATGTGTTGGTCCATAGGTATTAGCGATTTTGCAGTTCAGATTATCTCATCCGCCATTTGCGGCGTCACATCTGACAGCAGTCTCAAGTCGTCCCCAGGTGGCCATACTGCAGAGGAACTTTCAACCCTGAAAGACTGGTCAGATGTATCAGACAGTTCCTGTTCATGGTTTCGGCCTTTGATCATTGACGCCATTTGTAGGGCCTCTCGTCTCTCCTGCAGGACCTGCTCTATATTGGGGACGGCCCATAGATGTGGAGATTGGTGTTTGTTCCATTTGCGCTTCTCCCGTCGGGCCCTCGGGCTATCAGTGCTTGCCTGCATATGTTCTGCTGGGTGTGCCGATGATGTATGGTGTCCAGCTGCTTCCAATCAGGTCCAGGCCTCCTCCAGTGAATTGAAGAAGTGAGTGGAGCCTCCCGAGACCACCCTGAGGTGGGCAGGGAACAGGAGGGAGTACTGAATGCTGAGTTCTGCCAACTGACTTTTGACCGTCAGGAATGTTTCCCTCTGTTTCTGCACTCCCAAGGCATAATCCTGGAAGAGGTGCACTTTGGCATTGCCTGCTTTTATCTCCCCTAGCCTGCAGACTTCACAGAGCACAGCATCTCAATCCTTGAAGTTGAGGAGATGAAAGAGAAAGGGCCGTGGTTGGGCTCCCAGCAGAGGCCAGCCTGTTGGTACTCGGTGGGCTCTTTCAACCGCAAAGTAAAGAGAGAGCATTTCGGCTGGCAACAGAGATTTCAGCCACTGTTCATTGTAGGATACAGCATCAGACCCCTCCGTGCCTTCAGGAAGTCCCACCATGGGAATGACCTTCTGCAACCTCTACTCCGCATTCCAGTGCTTGCATATGTGTTGTTTGTGCTCGTATTTCTGTTACTGCAGTTTTGGTGATAGGGCAGATCTCAGCTAGTTCCAGTTTTGTTTCTTGTACCTTCTCTGCTAGGTCCACGTGCAGTAGAGTAAAGTCCAATGTGATCTTGTCTATGCGCCCTTCGAGGGAGGTGCTTGTCTGAGTCAACGAGGTTCCCAGTTTTTCAACTGCCTGCAGGACGATGTCTAGTTTTCATTCAAGCGTGAGGGCCGTTGCTGTATCTAGTGTCTCTTGATCCTGCTCAGGTGGTCGAGCCCTGTGAGCAAGCTGCGGGGTGTGGGTCCTGCCCCGGCATGTTGCCGTAACATTGCTAGGGGGTCTCAGGGGAAGAGTAGAGTCTGTCTACGGTGTCTATGTGGCCCTTGGTGCCACTAAGTATCTGTAATTGGATCTGCTTCGCCAGGCATTGTGGGAGGGAGGTTAGGAATGATGCTGTGAGCCACCTATGATCGCAGGCGTTTGGAGTGACGTTGATGCCAGTTCAAGTGTAGAAACATGTCCATGCAACCAAGGGCTAAAATGGTGCCAGGTGGGGTCATTGCTTCTGCCCAGTGTTCAGGCACATGCCCTGCATGAGGATGTAGTGTAAGGCGTTGTCAGCCTCCCAAAACTGCTTAATTGTGCCCCTGAGGGAGATCGGGCTAAAACCCCATTCACGGTCTGTGTCCACACAAATGTTCGTTTTCTGCCTCCTAAGTTTGTGTCCAGGATTGTATTCGGCGGGAGCTCTGCTTATCTCCTGCTATGTCTGCTGGGACATAGGGGTCTACCCATTTCGCGCCAATGCGAGGCTCCTCTCAAACTTGCACAACATTTACAAAGATGCTGGATGAAAGCTGCCGAGAGGTCTATTGTTAGGCAGATTAGCGTGGGCCTGGGGGCCTAGGCGATCGTGCAGTTCTAGGGAGCTCTGGTGCAATATACTCCTGTGAGGTGGTGCCAGAGGGTGCTGCAGCGCCGCATGTGTCCCGGGGCTGAACGGAAATGGAAAGGTTGCACTCACGCTGCTGCCATCGTTAGCCAGGGCCTGACCAGACCCCTGGGCCTCCATTGCGTGTGGCCACCCCCTCTCCTCACCTGATTTTTTAGGGGGGAAACCGATCAGCTCCATGTCTAGTGAAGGACCTTCCGCATGTCGGCCAGTCTCAGGACTCTGTGGCCCCGGTGCGAATTGAGGTGATTTTACTCTAATGGGTGCCTCGCTCAGCAGTGTGAAACTGGGTGCTGCCTCAGCAGGACCCGAGTCACAGAGATGGCTCTCGCTGTTGTCATTGTTGACTTCAGGGGCAGGCCCCAGTGGGGTCTGCACTGTGTTTCTGCCCTGTCTCCTGGATTGGGGCCTCAGTCAGGAAGGTCTAACTTTTGGGTCTCTACTCCTGTATCGTTGTGTGTACTTTCAGTGGTGCCACACTTGCTCTGAGATCCGGAGGCACCACTAGTGGTTCACATACACCCTAGGGGCTGCCAGCCTGGGCCCGATAAGACCCCGGGCCTCCGTTGTGCACAGGCACCTGCCTTCTCACTTAGGTTGTTGGTGAGATGCAGTTGCAGCCCAGGCCTCCCAGCCCCACCGTGCGTTGTGTAGGCCCTCCTACCTGTTTGGCAGCAAGAGCCCCCCATGGCCTCGGGGTGAGCAGCAGCAAGGGACCAGGTGACGCCCTATATCAATACGGTTTCCCATGCCGGTCCCCTGCGTGCTCACCAACAGTAGCAGGGGTAAGGCTCAGAGAGGCACACGTCGTTCCGTAGGTTTATTGCTGTGCTCCAGGCACCGTCCGGTCAGGCTTCTATCCCTAACCTTCACTCCAGTGTCGCTGTGGGTGTCTCTTCAACTATGCCCATGTCGGAACCCAGGGCCTCTCACTCCAGAAGGCAAGGGGTGTATCTTGCTGGTGGGAAGGTTCCGTGCCTGGTTTGCAGCCCGCTTGTCATGCGCAGCCTTCTGTGGTGCTACGGCAAGTCCACCATGCGGGTCTGGGTGTGCTGGCTTACCTCCACCAATATGCTGTTTTCCAACATGTAGTTGGCTCCACAGTGTCCCCGTGGTGTTTGGCACAGTTGAGGTGCAGCAGGATATGTGGATGGCGTCGCAGGCTTATGTACTGAAACAAATAATCGGGCTGAGTTGCGGAGCCTCCCTAGAGTGCGTCCGCCATCTTGGCTGGCTAGCCACGCCTCCCCTTTGTGCATCTCCTTATGTATGGTTTGTTGTCCTCGGTTAGAATTTCCCCACTTTAAAAATGGCTCCCCATGCATGTGCTTGTCAAAACAACAAGTTTCCATCTGAAAAGGATGTGAGCCCAATCTGTTCATCTCTTTTCAGGCGTGCACACCAATTTTACAAGAAAATAACATTGAGAATGAAGAGCACATTTCATGTTGAGGGATTCCTGAAGTTTAACTGCAACTTCTGTAACATATCTTGTTTGGTAATGCTGCACCATGTAAAGTCCTTTCATTAGAACCCGTTTTAGGAAGCTATGCCGCCTTTGTGTGCACGATTAAAGAGGTATAGCTTACTGCTCTTTACTTGCAAACATGTAGGCAAAATGAAATTCTCTCTTCCCCTTACAGTGCACAAAGTAGTTGAAAGCATTAAATGGCAGTTCTTGGCTTCATCTTATGTATTTACATTTCCTAACATAATACTTGACATCTCACCAAATGATGCACCCTAGAGTTTCAAACCCAAGATCAAGGTCCCAGGTGAAGAGCCAGACGGATGGGTAGGATTGGAGAAATACTAACTGAAAAAGAAACAACCAGATTAACTATAGTGGTTTCTTTGAGAGGAGGAATTCTGACCTATCCATGTCAGAGAACACTAACACTAGCCTTGTACTCTGGATCCAGAGGTAGTGATGAACATTTTCACACCTCTCTGAATCCACTACCAACCATACTCAGAAAAGTGTGTTAATTAGCAGTAGAGCTGGTTAAATGGGAGTGAGAATAGAGAAAAAATAGATTCTGGATGTCATCACTAATTTATATTGAGCTGGGCATTGTGTTGAAATGGATGAACACTAGCATCTAAAAATAAGACAAGACCTCTAATTTATTGTATCACATGTAATATACCTTCAGAATATCTCTGTGTTTCCAATTCTGTAAGTCTTATGAAACCAAGAGCTGAAAGAGAAATATTATCTATGAAATAGAGGCAGAGATTATTAAGAACTATTGTCTTTCTCTCAGCACAGGCAACTGGCTTCTGCCGTACAAGAACAGGCTCTCTGATTTGAAACAATTTCAAGTTGATGGTTTAATAAACTGCCATGCAACAAACACATATTGCAATTATAAAGTTGATCTGGGTACAAGAAACCACTTTTCCAACCTATAATGTTATTTTATACAATATGTGTAGCAAAAGAAAAATATATCAAAGTCTTGGTAGTGATGAGGATCCTTTGCATCCCTCACACTGAATAACAGAATGAGCAAAATTCATGTTCATAATGTTTAAAGGCTAGTTCTTGAAACAGTATGTAAGTATGTAGTATTAGGGATTGTTTTCCCAAACATGAATGGCTTCCTAAGGATAGTTTTCTGTATCCAGTTCCGACTTCACTCAATTCCAAAGGAGACCACAAAACACTTTCCAAAGTTTTCTTCCACTCTGAAAATATTATGGTCCATGCTACAGCAATAATATATCTCCATTGTCTAGCAAGGACTAGTTCATGAGGAAATTATCCTCTTTGACATCAAAATGGCCATTGCCACTTGCAAACCCCATGAGATTCCTCTGGCTTCATGGGGCTTGCAGTTTACTTGAATGAACTCGGGTGTGCATTCAGCGAAGATGCACAACCTTCCCCCAAACAGTGCCAATACTAAGTGCACGTCACCAGCCTTTACTTCCCTTGAATTCATGCACCATCAGACACTCATTTCAGAGTATTGTGTTTCTGGGCTTGTGGAGCACAAAAAGGTGAGTGCAAACAACAATTCATGACATTCTATCACTAGTCCTTCTTTGAGGATTAAATCAACATTAGTTAGACAGACTGTCTCCTCTAAATTGAGTGATTGAAGAAGGGAAGCCAACTTGGGACAGGACTTGGTGGAACAAAGATCTATTTATGCAAATGTAAAGCTTTATTTTTTAGCTCACTTTATAATACTTTTAGATCTTCACAACTGTACAAGAACATATTTGACAGCCAATTTCTTCATTTCTTTAAAAATGAAGAATTCACTTCAGAACTCTGAGTATACTACTTGAGCCATTAGACCCAGCAAAAGCAGTCAATCACAGTGCACCTTTGAGTTCCAGCCACCAAAACATCCTCTATCTATAGGTCATCAGTAGCAAGGGTCGACAAATATGGGTTGTCTGCTATTCAGTCCTGTTAACATCTGGCCAGGGTGGCTGACCAGAACCCTATTTTTCCCTGAGCCCAAAAACTTCCATTCTATGCCCTCTGCATTATTCCATTATTAAATGACTCTAAAAAAATATATTCTCAGTACAAGAACATGGGAGCCCGGGATGTCATCTATAATGCCTTTCTCTGAGCACAAGTAAGCACTAGTGACTGAGCGAACGTTTCTGGCCTGTTTCCACGATCCCTGAGGGGTCAGGGTTGTCATGTTCAGTGGTTGCCAGAAACCATTTGCTCCCTAGTAAGGTTAGGGGGCTTAAGGTGGCACTGTGGGCTTGCTGTTCTCTAGGCCAACATATCCTGTGTGGGTGCCTGGAATCAGTCTAGGCACCTCACCCAAAGTTTATGTTGTCCAACAAACGTGCAGGTCCTACGGATTTTTGGGAACTACACAACATTTTGCATTGAAAACAAACACGCAACATTGTAAAGTACCAATTGTCAACCATAAGGTACAGGCATATTTTGCAATGAGTATAATACAAACAAATAAAGATAGAACATTAAGTTATTCGCATTAGTGGTATAATGAGTCATCCCACTAATCTAAGATACAGTGCCACTAGAACCTCATGGATACAGTTACCCCTTCAACTGCAAACAGGTTAACACTGCCATATGCACAAGTCACTCCATGCCCATCAGTCATCCCCACATGGCATCCCACCTCCCTCTGAAACTAGAATGGGTCCACTATTGGGTCTTGGAAATCTACCCAATAGGCACCCTGCTAGTGTTTTGGGCAATGGTCTGCCTGTCAAATCCATTAAAATAGCAGTCAGGTTCTTCCAGTAAGTTTGTATGTGAGGGCAGTCCCACACCATGTGCAAAAAGTATGTGTCTCCCCCTGGCAGATAGTCAAGTTGCAAAGAGTGCGGGGTACATTTTAGCCAGTTGGGCTGGAGACAGGTATGTGCAATGGAGGTAGTTAAGCTGGGTATACTTAAAAAAGGTGTTCCTATTAACTTCCTTTGTATACTCTAGTATCTCATCCCATTCTTTGATGGAGATATCTACACCCATCGATTGTGCCCATTCAGTTTTCATTGGTGCAGGTATGGAACACTGGGGCTAGCCCCATATGCATACATGTTACTGCCTTTCTGGTTGCCCCATGGGTTAATAGTGTGGACAGGGCATCTGCTTGGTCTGGCTCTTGCTTTCCCAGCCCCATGTGTCAGCTATCGCTGTCCTTAGCACACCATATACTAGAAACTGCCCTCTTTATATCCCATAATCTGTCATAAGGGTCTCAAAAGTTAGTAGCTCCCCATTGCTGTATAAATCTCCCATGGTGGTGATTCCTGCTTGGATCCAATTGTGTAGGATGAGCTTATCCACCACTGCGGCCATGACCGGCACTACCACAAATGGAAGTTCCGGGGAGTATGGGATCCCTGTGCCTGTTTTTTTGTGTATTTGTCCAAGCATACTTTTATTGTTTGTGGCGTCCTAGTGTGTGGGTATTGGGTTTGGTTCTGTGGTACATGATTCACAGTAAGTACCCATTGTTTAATAAGCCTACAAGAACCTGCCCCTTCAGGTCCGAAACCATCACCAGCCAACATGCTAGCCATACCAGTTGAGTTTCACTATAATAAATAAGGGTGGGCGGAATTTGCGTAGTCGCGTTACGCAAATCTCCGCGAAATTGTTAAAAATCTCCGCGAGCACCTAGAAATTCCGCGAAGTCGCGGAATTTCTGGTCCCGCCCGTTCGCGATGTGTTTTTGCGTGCTCGCGGGGAAATATATTGCTAACTTGCCCATGCGGTCGCTAATGGGCGCGGCCATCTTGTTTTTCACTTGTCCCGCCCGCTCGCGATGGTTATTTCCTGTTCCGGGTCGCGTATTGCATGCTCCCGCCCGCTCGCGATGCTTATTTCCAGTTCCGGGTCGCGTATTGCATGCTCCCGCCCGTTCGCGATAAGTATTTCCTGTTCGGGAACGCGCATTACGTGTTCGCGATGCTTTTTGCGTGCTCGTGGGGGAAATATCGCGCGAACTTGCCCATGCGGTCGCAATGGGCGCGGCCATCTTGTTTTTCATTCTATTGCTATGGTTCTGGGTCTGCTTTTGAATCCTCCCTCTATCTTTTGAATCCTTTGTTTCTGTAAACTTTTTTTGGGTCTTTTTTATTTATTATCTATCTCTCTATTTTCCTGATTCTATATTTTGAGTTTTTTTCTACTTTTTGTGTGTTTTTAACTACTTTTTCACACTTTTTCTATTACCTGCTTTTTAATTTCTTTTACTTACTTTTTTAATTCCTACCTTTTCTTTTCCGCCCCCTGCCTACCCAGAACAATGGCAAAGGGCCACAGCCACAGGGCTCGGAGTCGTAGCCAGAGCCACGACCGCCTTCCTTGCGGAAGGCGGCGCCAAAGAGGTGCAGGCACGGGCCTTATTCAGTGAGGCGGAGGTGGCCGCACTGGTTTTTTGTTCAGCCCCACCTCCCCTTAACCCTGGCAGCAGGCGGCAGGCCTGGGTCCGGGTACAGGCTCCGGGAGCGTCGGCAGCGTTGGGGCAAGGTGCGTCGGGCAGTGTTTCGCTGCTCTGGTGTCCGGCGCACCAATAATCAGCTGACGCACCGGTGGTCCGCTATTCTGGACCGGGAGCAGGACCTGCTGGACCTGCTAGGAGTGGAGGTCCCGGGGCTTGGTGAGTAGCTATTTAATATTACTACTTTGTGTTCTTCTGCTCTGTGTTATAAATTGCGATTTTTTTTTTCCGACCAGCAAGAATGCTGCTGCTTACATTGCAGGTAAATTACGTTTAAAAATCTGCGATTGTTATGACACAGGCGCTCGGCGCTACTAATCTTACTTGTTTGCAACTTTGCGCTCGCTTAGCCTGATGATTATGTAAGAGTTTACTTTAGAGAACTTAAGTGACGTAGTGCTAGAGAGAGTAGTCCTTCCTTTGTCCTCCTGCCACTAAGAAGGGATAGTGGTGGATTGATAAGTTTAGTTACTTATTAGTTGGTAATTTTTAAGTGGTGTGCGTGACGCATCCTCTGTCACGTCACGTGCTGCTGTGTGCTGCTTACCCCAGTCCTTAGTAGAACCTTTTGTAGTTTGTTTACTGAGTGTTAATGTTAATAGGCTTATATCATCACTAGCAGAACATCAGCAGCAACCAGCCAACAATTTGGTGTATGCAAAAATGTATGCATGTGTCCTCCATCTATGCATTTTTGAGGACTAAAATAAATGGAAATGCAGACTTACTGAACAATTGGCCCGTCTGGATTGGAATAGGTGGGCTAGGTCAGGTGGTAGTTAGGCTTGCTAGACGGTCCGTGAATCTCGCAATACTACCAGTCGATCAGATTAGATAGGTCAATTTTATTGCAATTGTTGTTACCAAAAATGTTTTTGGTGCGTATTTGAAAATATTTTATTTATTTCACACCAAACTTTAATTTTTGTCTCTTTCTTTATGAAATCTTACATGATCAGCACCCAGGGGCAAGAAGACGGGGTCACAGGCGGCAGGCCAAGAAGATCTCCAAGATGCCTCCCAGGGACAGGACCGCTCCTCTATCGAGGGCTCTGCTGCTGGCCCCAGTAAGTCCTCCAGTGGTTAATATTAATAATTATATTTCCCAAACTTTTCCTGCACCTTATTTTTTCCGAACTATTATTTTGGTATCCTAATTCTAATTTTTACAAATTCTTCTTTGATCTATACTATCTGTTTCTAAATTCTTGTTATCCCTGCCTCTAACTGCATCTGCTATGACTCTCTGTACTACTACTATTAGTCTGTCTGTAGCTAAGCTTGCCCAGTTGCCCACTCTTTATTTAAAATATTTTAAATAAAACTCAGATTCACCAATAGCTCTAGCCATTGAGTCCAGTCCTTTGGGTTGTCCTCTTCTACTACTTCTAGTCTTCTTAATCTTGAGGCTTTTCGACAATTCCCACCAAGAAAATGCCCAACCACATTTTACTATTTTTGATAGGATAGGACATACTACTACTGTTGTAGGGATTCTGCACATACAGAACTTTGCACAAGAAAATAGGACGTTGGTGATGGGAGGTTGGACCTTCCTCACACCTCAATCAGAAGCCACCACAATCCCCTGACCGACTAGTTATAGTGTCTCATTAGGTCTCCAAAACCCCCCAAAATACCCAATGAGTAGACAACCCAGAACATAACACTCCCGACCTCTGTCGCGGAAGCAATGCACACCCTTTCGCTCACTCTCTCGTGTAAGTCCACACCAAATACCACCGAGTCTATGTAAGTTCAAAAGGTTTATTTCCAACTGACAAGCTCTGTACGTTGTTCTATAATGCAGCAGCAACAGCAAAATGCATAAGATTCAAACAATAAACATTGTTACACTTACAACTACAAGTCCATAGAAGCCAAAAGGCGAGATCATGATAACTGAACAGTGGTGAAAGAACCACCCTACCCTTGGTAGGAATCTAGTTTATATAACATTATAAATGGAGATGTGAGAATTCTAGGGACCCCTCACCTTAGAAGAACCTAGTACTGGTTACATCATAAGCTCTGCAAAGCTCTGGTTCTTCGTATAAGGGAATCTTCCGTCTGTTATGAGAAAAATGGTGCGCGTTAGTATAGTGCAAGCATTTCTCATTCGTGCCAAAAAGTGTAGTATTTTTATAGATAAGCAATATGGACTAACACCAGAACTCCATAACAAAGTGGCTTGTTTTTCGACCTTGTACGCAGCGCTCAGACAGTAGCAGTATGAGGTCATGTGGGCTCAAAGGCGTCTTTCACAACAAGCTGCGAGGTAACTTGCGCAAAAACAAAAGACACAAAGCTAAAATGTTTGCATGGCTCGGGGTAACTTAGCAAAGACTAGAATGACCCTAGGGACCATATAACACTACTAGTGTCTACTCTACTACCTAATTTGTACTAGTGATGTATGTTGTATATGTATTATGTATGTATTAACTTTTTTTCAATCTTGCTAGTGAAAAATAGGGGGAGGTGTATATGGCATCTGAAAAATGTGTAATGTTTTTTCTAGGCGTACTACCGACCACCAGTACCGGGGCCAGCGGCGAAGGTGATGCAGCCGCTGAGGGTGCAGGTGATGCGGCAGTTGTAGGAGGAGCTGCAGGGGGTGAGCCAACAGCAGTGGCGGGCGGTGGTAAGTTAATCCTTACTTATTGACATTACACTCGCTGCAAGGGTGTAATGTATACTGTACTGTTGAGATTTAAGTAAGAAGTTGTTGTGAACGGTTGAAGAAGACACCCTGTACTTAGCATTAGCAATAGCATTAGCGACGGGAGTGTACTGAGTAACCAATGGCCTCGTCTATCGGACTTCAACTCAGCTGTGAAAGTTTTATGGAGAAGACTAAAAGTCAGATCAGATGACCTTGATGGATGGGTTGAACGAAAAGGGAAAGAAGGGTGGAAGGAGGAAGGACGGGCGAGATTTTATATTTATGACTGGCAGAGAAGGATACGTGGGATGCATGCATAGGTGTCTGATAGGAATCAGATGCATGGGTGGTGGAATGCCTGAAACTCCCACATATGTTTGAGGCCGAGGTAGTGGGAGGATAGATACATACCACAAATGTTACGTACTGTGCTTGCTTGTGCTACTGTGCCACTATGTGTAGAATGAATTTGTCTGACTGCTTTGCTAAGAGTATATTTTACAATAGTCTTGTTTTTTCTTTTTGATATAGCTACTCCTTCCAAAGGTAAAGTCGACAGGAAGGAGTTGGCAGCCAAGGCCCGGCGCCGGAAGCTGGAGGCCATACAGGCTGAATACCAGCGGCTGGTGGTTCTAGAGGAGAGGAGGAGGAGGCGGCAGCAGCTGCAGCCTCCTCCAATGCCCCGGGCCCCAGCCACCCCCTCCAGTGTTACGGCGCCACCGCCTGGCAGCCGCCCGCCGCCACACTGCAAGAAGCACTGCTGCCCCCCGTGGATGCAACTGCCGCACGCTGAAGCGCCGCGTGGCCCGCCTAGAGGAGCGCATCCGTGTCCTGGAGAGGCGAGCCCGCTGAGACCCTGTTTATTTATTGCCCCTTTTTTATAGCTTATTTTGGTGGGTGGGAATCGGGCGTTGGGTTTTGGACTATTGGACATTTGTTGGACTTTTTCGTTCCGGGACATGGACATTGGTTGGGGTTAGGGAGAGGGGTGGGTCAGGTGTTGTGGGATTTTTTACATAGTTTATTTTTGTAGGGTATTAAATTACATATTTAGACTTTATATACGATGTTGTTAATGTTTTGTGGGTGGGGTTACTGTTTTACGTCACACTGTTTCCTTGCTGGTGCAGTGCCACAGCCAGTGTTTGATTTAAATAATTGGCTGAGTTACTAAGAAACAGACAGATGCGGTACCCCTCACTGAGGGACTTGTCCTACTAGTACTGTCAGTCTCTCCTCCTAATCTATGCATTCTGCACCTGGACTCAAAGGGGTGTGTGAAATAGAATTAATGAAAAAAATTCCGTTATTAATTATGCCTCCCCCAAACTTCTTCTCTTACCTGTGCTTGATGTTTAACTTGGGCACGGCGATGGCTGCATGGTGATGATGGTTTTCTTTCCCAACATGCCATGGTTGTGGTGGTAGTAGTAGTAGACCCTGGCAGTAGCATTTGCAAAAAAAAGAAAATGAGACAGTCAGCCGCCTGAGAGAGACTGTGGGAGGAGTAGTAGAACGAAGTACAGTACGGAACTTACTGCCAAACAATAATATGCCAAAATACAAGGAAACATAATGGTGGCGGGGATAGCCTAGTACATAGAGTTACAAACTCTAGCTGTGTCGAGTCACTCGACTTGGCCTACAGTACACTCGACACAAGCGTAACCGTTAGTGCTGTTTCGGAGGATGACAACAAATCCAATCTATGCCGGCAATTAATGCTGATGGATTAGGTTCCTTTGGTAAAACAATTATCTCGCAAATATACTGCTCATAGGTGGGCAAGCAGAAAAAGATCCTCGCCCTGCCTTGAAAATGAATTTTTGTTGCTTTAGCCACATCCGCCCCAGCAAGCGTGTGATAAATTATTGGTGTACATTTAATTTAGTCACACCTCAATAAGTCACACAGCCCGGGGAAGAGGGTTAGGGTTTGATGAATGGTTGGGAAGGGGGTTTTGGGAAAGGTTTGACAAAGAAAAACAGTACGCATGGACAACAACAAAACACAATCTTGGCAGACAACCATATCCATAAATCTGTTAAGGGAGAAAAGGGAAATGCATGCATGATGATGATAACTTGATGGTTAATGATAGTACTTACTAACTACTACTAGTAGACAATTAGACAGTACAGGGCAGCAGTATATTATGCAATTTGCCTTGCCTGTCTGACCTCAGAGAGACCCGAATTACATACAGTTTCTGTTCTGTTGTACCGGCCCGGGCTTAAAGATAGCAAAGAAAAGTCAAAAATAGCTGTAGGGATGAATTGAATTATAAGCAGAGAGCAAACATAACAACAACAACAACACACAGTAGTAATGATTGAAGACAAAAAATGAATCAAATTTAAAAGATGATGAAAGTTGATACTGTTACTGTATGTTATCCTGGTCAAAATGGGGAGTTGCATCTCGGCATTCGTCTTGGTCCTCCCTTCCATGGACGCTCCGGCCATCAATCTTGGGTGACGCCACTGCCTGCCTGGCAGATGTAGATTCATTGGTAAGGTAAGTGAGAGTTGTTTTTCCCAGTGTAGCACAGGGTAAGGGCCGTCCTGTAATTGCAGATGGGAAAACAAAAGGGATATTGAAAAATCAAGTAGAAAAAAATGCCTAAATTACGGTGGAGTGCAACAAGAACACTTTCAGAGGCGGCATGGATTTGGATACATCATGTCTACTCTAGTCTGTTTCCAGCATTAACCTCCAACAACAACAGGACAGAGCAGGCCCACGGCACCCGTGACCCATCCTCCATTTAGCGTACCTTTTTTGACAGAGGCAGACAAAGCAGATACACAGCAACATAGCATTTTACAAATTAAGTGACTAAATCAATGCCCCGCTGTCAGTCATACCACCACACTCGACTCCACCACTACACAGACATGTAGGTCTGCAGTGGTTGTTGTTGACTTGGTTACCTTTTAATGCACTCATGAAACACCCTGAGTTAGTCCATCAATCATCTCGTATCGTACTGAGTGACTGCGAAGATATTATGTCACTGTGGTCATCATCATGGTGTGTTGTCCAACTCAGTGTGCAGTAGTGTACAGATTGAGTCCCCTTTCCATATTCAAAATGCAATGGATCGGCCTGCAGTAGAAGTAGAAAATTGTTATTAAAAAACAAGAATGGAAACAAACATTGCATTGAGTTACTTTTAGTGTGTAGATTAGATAATAGTACACAATGAATTACCTTCATGCACTACAAACAACAACAACACAAATCACTCAGTAAGCGTCCAATGCATGTCATCATTCATTACCTGTTCCTTCTCATCTTCAGTTAATGGGCAGTCTGTATTGGCTCGGAAAGGAGGATAGCTATAGTAGTCATCATCATGTTCCACTTCTTTTGGAGAGACTCAACGAGGCAAGATTTTAGTTTTTCTTTTATTATGCTACATCCAATCATCATCTGGCTTGAGGGCAATAGATTTATGTCGATTCAGGAGGATGGAGGAGCAGGACTCGGAGGAGTGGACTGAAATGCAGACAGCTGAAACTCATATAAGGCAATAAAATACGAAGACGGTGGTGATGGATTTGTTGTGATTTGAAGTTTCCAAACAGAAAGACAGACACACAAATAGAACTAAATAAGGGAGAACCACAGTAAGAAGTGCAGGCCTAGTTGTCAGGGAAGTATAGCTCGTCCTCAAACTCTTGGGGTTCAACCAGAAGTAGGTAATCAGCATCCAACACGCTACTTCCGTCACCTGAGCCGCTGTCCTCATCTTCCTGCGTTGATTCATGTATTGTGTAATTCGGTGGTATAAATTGCTGATTCATTTTGATCATGGTTAACCTCTCCACGTTTTTGGGTGAAAGACTGGTCCTTTTCACTGTTACAATGGAACCAGCAGCATTGAAAACACGTTCAGAAGAGACACTTGCGACAGGGCAAGCCAGATAGTTTATCGCCAGCCTGCTGAGCACTGGCCATTGGCCCCTTTTGCCATACCAATACCGCAATGGGTTTTGATCAATGTAGACCTCTGTTGGGTCATCCAGGTAGGCCTGGACCATTCGGTCAATGTTCAGGGGTGCTACACTTTGTTCGGCCTCTTTTGTCTTTGCATCAGCACTGGACCTAGCAAGTCCTTGCTGTAAATACCAATCCTGTGCCGTTTGTACTGGGGCTGATGATCCGATTCTTGCTGTTGTCGATAGTGTTGGTGACAGCTGTGAACCAAATGCACTGCCCACAGGCTCTGAAGTTGAACTTGACGCTGGATGCCCTGCTGCAGTACTTGACGTGGGTTTGAGGCCTTTAATTACCAGCCGTTCATTTTCCAATGTACTGGCTGCCTCAGCTATCCAAGTTTTGTACCGGGCAACATCCACTTCTGAAAAAGGGAGTAATGTCTTACTGTGCAGTGCCGATTTGTACCGTGGATCCAGAATTGTGGCACAAATGTAATGTTCTTGTGACAGAATCTTATTTTGCACTCTTGCATTTTCTCTTAAGCGACATGATAAGCTCTCCACCAACTCATATGCTTCTTTTTTTTCCTCCACACCTATGTACGCTTCAGACACCTCCTTCAGCTGTTGCTCTAGCATGTGCAACAATGGGATAGCTTGGCCCATAGTACAGTCCTCCTTGCTGACTTCACGTGTGAAGACCTCGAAAGGAAGAAGCATCTCTGTAAGAGATTTAACTAGGCACCATTTGTCCATCTGAAGGGTCATGCCTTTCACAGTAGCATCCGCCCTTCGCATGACATATTCATTGATTGGTCTGTACTGCTCAAACAGACGGTCAAGCATGTAATACGTTGAGTTCCAACGTGTTGCCACCTCCTGGATGAGTGCTTTGACTGGCATTCTATAGTCATGTTGAATGATCCTCAGCTGCTTCCGGGCTTTAAAAGAATGGCTGAAATGCGTGCATATTCTGCGGCAGGTGGTCAGTAAGTTGCTGAGTATGGGTTCTTTTTTCAGAAAGTCTTGAACTATAATGTTAATGCAGTGCGCCAAACACGGGACCCTGAAATAGTCACCAAGCGCCATGGCCTTAAGTATATTACTGCCATTATCCGTGGCAACAAAACCAATGTGAAGCCCTCTGGGGCGCAGCCATTCAAAGACCTTGCTGTTAAACTCTTCCAAAATGTTTGCAGCAGTATGAGATTTCTCCATGGCGAACATGGCTACAGTTGCATGTTTCTGAGAAGCATTAAATATCTCAGCTGTGTCAACAGCACCTACTTCAGATAGCTTTTCTCTAACCCCCACAAAAGAGACCCAGTGTGCAGTGATGCACATGTAATCAGTGGCTTGGCAACTGGTCCACATGTCTGTTGTCAGGTGGATTTTGTGAACAGCACTCTGCTGCAAAGCTTGTCCAACCAATTCCAGCACATCGTGATGTAGTGCTGGAACAGCAACTCGGGCAAAATAGGACCGGCTGGGAACCTTCCATTTAGGGCAGATGGCTGACACAAATTCAAGGAAACCCACCCCTTCCACAAATGAAAAAGGGAGAAGGTCCAGCGCTAACATTTTAGCCAGCTTCGCATTGTACAACCGTGCCGGTGGGTGGTTGCGTTGGTACTGCCCCTCCGACCTAAGCATGCTGTCAATAGTAGGCTGGAATATTTTCCTTTGTGGTGCACCCTTCTTTTTGAACCCAGTTAGGCTCAACGACGCCGCACTTTTGCTCATTGCAGTGCCCGGTTGCCTTGGTGTCTCAGGCTGACTCTTAGTACGGTGCCACTCAGATGTTGCTGAGGATGTGGGCATTACCACTTCACTGCTGGGGGTAGGGCTAGAAATGTCTCCCTCTTGTTGACCTTCCACCGCGATCATATCTTCCCCTACTTCTTCATCCCCAACAACAGCAATGGGTCCAGTTTACTTTTTTCTAAGTGAAGTAGGTGAGCCTCCCACTTGATACTGTGGTGTTTTTTTAGATGACTTGTTTGTCCTCCGGTACCATAGTTTGTACCAAGCTTACCCCGCCTAACAGCCTGCCGACAAATTGAGCATATAGCAATGTTCTCCTCCTTACTGCTAACCGAAAAGAAGTCCCAAACTGGGGAGGAGAACTTTCTGGCGCTGCTGGAGGTGCCACTTTCAATACCAGATGAACTGGAGGGTGTGCCTGGAATTTGATTCTGTGCACTTACATTACCACCACCTACTGAGGTGGTGGTTGAGCTGGATGTAGGTCCCTGCCGGGCCTTTGCAAAGGCAAATATGGAAGCTGGAGGTCGTGTTGGCGTTACCTGTGTTGGTGGTATCCGTGCTACATCCCTCGCAGCGATTTTGGATAGTCTAATAATGTTGGTCTCCATCTCCGCAGGCCCAGGAGTGATGTTCATGATGACTGGCTCTTCATCATCATCATCATCATCACCCCCTCGTCTACATCTACCTCCATAACTCTAAGGCTTTCTGGAACCTTCCTTTTCACTAGCCTTGTCTTGTGGCGTGCATCACTCTCAGGCTGAGCTGGTGGCTTCCAAGTGGCATCTAGATCATCAGAAGCGGGGCTTGAAGAAGAAGTTGATGGACTAACCCTCCTTTTCCTTTCTGGGGTCTGGAAGACAATGGATCTTCTGGAACAGTGGCTTGCTCCTCTTCGTCTGCAAAAAGCTCGATTTCCTGAACTGCCCCTACTTCAGGTGGAACAACTACTATTGTGGGCTGTGGTTCCAGCTGCGGCTGGGGTTGCGGCTGGGGTTGCGGCTGGGGCTGCGGCTGGGGCTGCGGCTGGGGTTGCGGCTGGGGCTGCGGCTGCGGCTGGGGTTGCGGCTGGGGCTGCGGCTGGGGCTGTGGCTGGGGCTGCGGCTGCGGTTGCGGCTGGGGTTGCGGCTCGGGCTGCGGCTGGGGTTGCGGCTGGGCTGCAGCTGCGGCTGGGGCTGCGGCTGTGGTTGCGGCTGCCCACTTATCTGCTGAGTTTCCGCCTGCGAGTGCGTGGATTGGGTACTACTTTGCGATAATGACATTTCAACATCACTGGTCGTTAGTAGACTGGCTTCCTCTGCCACAGTCATGGGCTTGGGCCTAGGTTGCTGGGGTGGGCCCGCTGATGCGGAGGTGCTGCTCCCAGCTTGGTCCCCGCCGGACACCGCTGCTGCAGGCGTAAGTTTTTTTACCAAAAACACATCGGCCGGCACACCAGTCTTGGCAAGTGCCACTTCCTTCTTCTGTTCCTTCTTCTTCTCACTGGCAACTTTCTTGGTACTGGAGGACCTGGGACCTTTCTTTGGGGCCATCTTCTTCAGATGTCAGCAGGACGCAGGTGCACAAGTTGCAGAGATGTCTGTGGTCACACGTGGACGTGACGCGCAGCAGGACTTCTGCCTGGCAGTACAACGGGTGATGATGATGATGATGACACCTCCTCCTCTGTCTTTTTGTGCACCTAAAAGCAAAGAAGCCAGGAGAAGAACATCAGTGAAATGTGGCATTTGTTGTTGTGGTTCAATTACTAGTAGTACAAACAAACAAATAAAAGATATAAATTAGTGTAGCCATTTGTGAGACTGTCAACAAGGGCTTTCATGGTATACTGTGTACACTGTCAGGAAGGATAGGAAAGAAGAGGAACAACAACAAAAATATAAATGTAATAGAAGTGGACCCTGTTTGGCATTAAATTATTTGCTCATCACATCATTCAGGGAGCTGCAGCTGGCAAAGGGGATGGATGCAAGCAGTAAGCCAAGAGGAAAACCATGCAGGCCTAAATGGCAAAAGCAGCACACTTATAACTCCCACCAGAAATGGCCACCAGCCACATGGACACTCACAAATGACAAGCAACAAGCATGAGGCCTGGAAAACAATGTACTGAAAACAGGCCTACGATAGCCAGGCAAAGGTTGCATGCTAAACCACACTGCTTTGCCTGTAATGCAATAAAATGCAAAAACGAAAATCCACAGGGCTAAACAAGGCCTGCAACACACCACACACAACTAAGGCATGTATTTAACACACAGCCCAAAAAAGTGAAATACACCCAAAAATATACATTTTGCAATTCAATCCAATGCCATCCATGTGCCCTCAATGATGTTTAACCCCTTGACCGCGATCGGAATTCCGCTCGTATGCTGGACATTCCGATCGCGGGTGTGGTCGTGACGAGCTCAGCTCGTCATGCGCACAGCGCTACCGCGCAGCATGACGAGCTGAGCTCGTCACGCGCATCGAAGGGGTTAAAAATTCAACAGAACACACAGAAACAGTTGTTTCATGCACCCCTGACTACCTCTGCGCCTACTGGATGAAAGGCCTGTTGGCAGACTAGGCCACAAGCTTGCAGGACTATGGATAAAAGCACACTACCGGGCTTCACAATGGCCAGGCCCACAACAAGAAACTGAAGACAGACAATGCAGGCCTATAGCAAAAAGCACACTGCCTGGCTTCAAAATGGCCGCCAGCCTCATGGCCAGGCCCACAACAACAAAAATACTGAAGACAGACAATGCAGGCCTATGGCAAAAAGCACACTGCCTGGCTTCAAAATGGACGCCAGCCTCATGGCCAGGCCCACAACAACAAGAAACTGAAGACAGACAATGCAGGCCTATGGCAAAAAGCACACTGCCTGGCTTCAAAATGGCCGCCAGTCTCATGGCCAGGCCCACAACAACAAGAAACTGAAGACAGACAATGCAGGCCTATGGCAAAAAGCACACTGCCTGCCTTCAAAATGGCCACCAGCCTCATGGCCAGGCCCACAACAACAAGAAACTGAAGACAGACAATGCAGGCCTATGGCAAAAAGCACACTGCCTGCCTTCAAAATGGCCACCAGCCTCATGGCCAGGCCCACAACAACAAAAAAACTGAAGACAGACAATGCAGGCCTACGGCAAAAAGCACACTGCCTGGCTTCAAAATGGCCGCCAGCCTCATGGCCAGGCCCACAACAACAAGAAACTGAAGACAGACAATGCAGGCCTATGGCAAAAGCACACTGCCTGGCTTCAAAATGGCCGCCAGCCTCATGGCCAGGCCCACAACAACAAGAAACTGAAGACAGACAATGCAGGCCTATGGCAAAAAGCACACTGCCTGGCTTCAAAATGGCCGCCAGCCTCATGGCCAGGCCCACAACAACAAGAAACTGAAGACAGACAATGCAGGCCTATGGCAAAAGCACACTGCCTGGCTTCAAAATGGCCACCAGCCTCATGGCCAGGACCACAACAACAAGAACCTGAAGACAGACAATGCAGGCCTATGGCAAAAGCACACTGCCTGGCTTCAAAATGGCCGCCAGCCTCATGGCCAGGACCACAACAAGAAGCCTAGGCCACAAAGGAAACACATGCAGGCCTTAGTATATGGCAAAAGCAGCACACTTATAACTCCAACCAGAAATGGCTACCAGCCACATGGACACTCACAAATCACAAGCAACAAGCAGGAGGCCTGGAAAACAATGTACTGAAAACAGGCCTATAATAGCCAGGCAAAGGCTGCATGGTAAACCACACTGCTTTGCCTGTAATGCAATAAAATGCAAAAACGAAAATCCACAGGGCTAAACAAGGCCTGCAGCACACCACACACAACTAAGGCATGTATTTAACACACAGCCCAAAAACTGAAATACACCCAAAAAACACATTTTGCAATTCAATCCAATGCCATCCATGCCCCCTAAATGATGTTTGAAATTAATAAATACATCACACAGCAAAGGAACAGTTGTCTCCTCATGTTTCATCATGCACCCACCCATGACTAGCTCTGGGCCTACTGGCTACCCACAACTATTTATTTTTAAAAATGATGAAAAGTACAAAAATTGTAGTTGCAGCAACTGCAATGCCCCAATCAAACAACACCAACTTACTTGTAAAATCTCAAATCCCAAAATCCTCAAATCCAATGATAATGATGCAGCAGACACAAAGAGTGATCCTTCCAGCTCAAATCCAAGTGAAAAATGAACAGGAGATGGACAAAGCACTGGGAGGAGCCTGCTGGACAGGAACAGGAAGTAGGAGACTCTGTGGCACCTCCTCCCTCTCCCCCAAAAAATTTGACAAAAAGGACAGCCAAATATCAATCTGATGTTTTTTTCATCCAAATCAACAATTTATAGAAGGTTTTATGCTGCTTGCGAAGTTATTGTTCTCCAGATTGAAAATTTTGCGTGTTCGGGATCGCGAGCTTGACCAACATTCCGCCGGATGTCCGATGGAGCGCCCGAATGACGTGTTCGCGATCGCAATCTCTCTCGCATTGTCCGATGGCGCGGCGAATGACGTGTTTGCGATCGCAAACTCTCGCGGGATAATGCGGCCGGCTACCGAAATCTCGTGGCGCACGCGAACGGATAGGAAAACACGTCGGCGAACGCAGGAATCCCGGTAAGTCTCTATCGCGCGCGCTAGAACGCATTTTAAAGCGCGAACAAGAAAATAATTCCGCTACGCCGCGGATCGCGGAATTATTGGCAATTCCGCGTTCTCCGCATAACGCGAAATTGCCTAAATTCCGCAAATTCCGCGAGCGGAGCGGAATTGGATGCCCAGGGTTAATAATAAAGTTACGGGTTGGGGCATCCATGCCACCCATATCCAGGGGGTTCATAGCTTTTTCTGTTGAGAGCCTTCCTCTATGGGTCCCCCCATATCAATTCTGAGGATATGGACTTTAGTTCCCTGAAGAATAATTTGGGCAGGATAAGTGAGAGGGCCAGAAGGAAATACTGCAATCTAGGGAGAACAATCATCTTTAGTATAGCCACCCTTCCCAAAGGAGACAGTGGGAGATACCAGAAAGGCATTGATTCCATTATTCATTATCTAAGTTGCCTTCCTCCAATTCCGGTCTGTATGGTAGATCTGCATTCCCAAATATTTAAACGTTATTGGTTCCCAGGCCAGTGGGCACTTTAAAAACAGGGGCCATTCCAATTATGGTGTTGGCCATAACCGGAGCAAGCAGGACTTATCCTAATTTACCCGTAGACCTGATATCTCACAGAATTCCTTGAACAATCATCCCAGGGCAATTGTATCCATTTCATAATTTGTCCATTAATCCCATGGGTCTGAAGCACTGCAAATAGATAGGGTCATAGGAGGGTATTGAAGGCCTTCTCTATATCCAGGGAGTCCATGTATGTAGTCCCTGGTTCCCACACTACCATATCCATAATATGGAACAGTCGACAAATATTGGTGTAAGTATTCCTTCCAGGTATGAACCTACATTGATCTGGGTGCATCAGATCAGGTAGGGCAGTAATTGATTCGCAATAGCCTTCCCCAGTATTGTGTACTCTGTCGAGAGAAGGGATCGTGGTCTATAGGACAGCACATCCAGGTTGTCCCAACCCTGCTTTGGCAGAATTACTATGACAGCATTCCTCGTTGATTCCGGGAGCTCCTCACATTGGAATGCTCCATTATACATGTTTTGTAGTCAGGTTGCCAGCTTAGACAGATAAGGCGCTATACAATTTGGATGGAAGGCCCTCTACTGTGAGTGCCTTCCCTCTCACCAGCTGATCTATGGCCAATTTAAGTTCTAGCACCCCTAAATGTTCTTTCAGAGTCATCGTTTGCGTAGCAGAGAGCTATGCCAACTGCATAGCTCCCAGGAATTGTGTGAGTCGGGTAGGCTATGGAACCCTATCAGCCGCATACAGACTGGTCCTGTCCCCTTACCCATGTTGACAAGTGAGATATTCTTTATAATACAGACAACAAAGGCGCTGTATTGATGCTTGATGTGGTTTAGTCAAAGCCAGCAGTCTTTTGCCATCTGCTGAGTTGCGCACCACAGCTAGTTCGAGTCTCCGTAGGCACTCCTCCTGACTCAGTACCTCTTTCAACAACGTCTTTTTGATGCCATAGAAGGTCTTAGTACAAGCACCCCTTATGACAACTTTAAAGGCATCCCACTCCACATTTGTGTGGGTGGCAGTGCCTTCGTTGTTCCGGAAATATTCTTCTATCGAGTCCCATATGGCCACCTTGAAGCATCAGGTGCAGGCTCCAAGTCAGCATCTCTGTCTGCTGCCTGCCCAGTATCAGTTTTAACAAGATGGGGTTGTGGTCTGAGGCTGTGCAGCATAGATATTCTGAATTATGTAAAGCGGGTATAAGGCCAGGTGATCCCATAAACCTGTCCAGTCTAATGTGGATCTCATGGCCCCCAGAGCAAACAGAGTATTCACAAATCTCCGGGTGAGATTCTCACCAAAGGTCTACTATTTCCCAGTGTGTGGCCCACTACCTGTACCCTTGTGTCAGTGAGCCACATGGCCGCGACAGCAAGGGTGGGAGTGACCAATCCAGGCCGCAGTCCAGGACCATATTAAAGTCTCCCACCCACAGCTGGTCAGTATGAATGGATCCGTTCAGCAGGGGGTGAGGGCATCATGAATGTGATGTTTTTTGGTGTTGGGAACATATACAACTCAAGGATAAGTGCCTTCCCATTGAGTGTGGTATCTAGCGCTATGAATCTGCCCTCCAAGTCAACATATGTCAGTGTTACTGTGATTAGTACCACGGGGACAGTCCACAAAAACACTTCCCTGGCATACGTGGAGTACCCAGTTCCGGGAGTGCCACCACTTGTGCAATTCAGTACCTGTCTCGTAAGGCAACATGTGTGTTTCTGTGGTGTATGAAGGAGCAAACTTTATGTCTCTTCACCAGGGAGCGTAGTCCTCTAACAGTCCAGGACAGAAATTTTTACTTGTTCATGGTATAAAGATATGACTACGATAAAGGAGGTGAGGTGGTAGATGGGCATTGGGGAATGAGAGTGGAGGATGCTCGTCACCAGTCTGAGATAGCAGTGAGGAGTGCCGTGTAAACATGTCATTTTCAGTGTGAGTGTGTATCCCCCTTGACCCACCATCGAAGTGTAATGTACCTCGTCCAACTTAACCATTAGAACCAACAATAACAACATTACAAACTTCCTTTAGTAATATTTGCATAGCCGCTTTGGTGTATGGGGGTGGGGTGACAGAGCAAGTTCATGTTTTTTAGTCCCGGCGACTGCACCTTCAACTGATCATTTTAAAGATTTGTTTACTGCTGTACATCTGAACATGGGTGAGTTGTAGATTTTTTGCAAAATTCGTGTGTCAGTATGCTTCCTAATCCCGTTTATGCAGGTATGTATCAATGCAACACTAATAGTCTTCCTGAATGCCGACTAGTCTGGTGGGACAGTGAAAAAGCTAGAATGAATATGTGAGCTTCTGATGTCGACAGTTTTGCTAGAATTAAACACAAGGGTCAGTAGCCTGAATGAAAACAGATGCCTTAAAGAGGACATCCGGAGAGTTATGTCACAATAGATCCTAAACACCCCTGACATCATGAAACAAGTACACATTCTAGTTTACCTAATATTGCGGACTGGGCAAAGAGAATTGTTATTTTTTTATGGGTGCAATTTCAGATTAGAATTGAATTATCTCATGAATAAGAAAATATAATATTTAAGAAGGGGATATATGACTATACAAGGGATGGACACTTTAAAATTTCACTCTACAAAATGCCCTTAGTGTTCAGTTTTAAACCTCGGTAGAGATGTAGAACAGCAGCAGACTGAGTTTAACCACTTTTAGGTAGAGTGATAGGTAAAAGTACCCTTTACATTATAAAACAAGTATTTACAATGCAATAGGTCTCGCAATCGCAAGATTTTGAGCTATTGGCATTGGAAATGGAAATGCCTTTATAATATTAAAAGGCATTGTCAGTTACAATACCAATAGTTCAAACTTTTGCAAAGCGATACCTATTGTATTGCAGAGCGCGGTGTCCCTGAAGCGGGTGCTGAGCTCACTATTAAAGTTAAGAAACAAAAAAATGAAACAGAGAGCGTTGTCCCTGAAGCGGGCACCAGACTCAATATTAAAATAAAAAAAATTAAAAAAATGAAACAGAGCGCGGTGTCCCTAAAGCTGGCTCTGCACTTACCATGAAGCGGGGTGTCCCTAATGCGGGCGCCGTGCTCAGCATGCAAGTTAGAGCGGCATAGCGCTCCATAAGAAAAGCAGTCGCCATTGTCCCCATCAGTGTCAATAAACAAAATAGTGCTCACCGACTTATAATGTAGACTGTGTAACAAGCCAAATAAAAGGTCCAGTCGTTATGGGAGGTAACAAATGCAGACAAGGCAGTACCAAGAAGGGACTAACAAGCCTATTTACGAATCAGAAGCCAGCATTTACGAAGGACAATGACACAAGCCAATGACAAATATGGGCGGAGAGTGGGCGGGGCATCCAGTGCATACTCCAATACAGCATGCCTCGCAGAGCAAGCAGTGCATGTGCGCTGCTGCTAGACTCGACCTAAAAAACATGATGCACTGGAACCACTGGAACACGGCCTGTGTAATGAACAGTGGCTGCGATGAATTCAAGCATTACACCAGTGGTGTAACAGAGGCCCCCGCAGTGCAGGGGGGCCTGAGCTCAAGGGGGCCCCGTCAGCACAGTACAATGGCTGGAGAGCTCATGAGTGAGTCCGGAGAGGGGCTCCTCCATGTAATTTGCAGGGGGGCCCAATTAAGTTTTGTTATGCCACTGCATTACACTCATCTCTTTTTCTGTTGCTCCCTGCGCATCTCATGAAACAGATCCTTGCTTTTAAGAGAGGAATTCAGTTCTGTAGGTATTTGGGACCGCACTCCTGCAGTGCCACGAAGCAGGTTGTGAATTCACTTGTGATCTCACTCTGTACCACGGTACGTCATTGAGGCTAGGTTTTACACACTCAGAGTGACTATTGCAATGTGGCACACATGCAGCTGTGTTCTGCTCCAGTTTCTTTGCCTAAAAACAGTATTTTTGGCAACCAAGGCGTTCCCATAATTTCAAACCATTAGCATAAAGCAATGGACGTTAGATGTGCCATTAGACTTGGACAGAAGTGGAGGCAACACCCTAATGCTAAAAAAAACAGAATCTTCCACCCCCAGGATGAAGCCAGACTTATAGGGTAATGAGACAAAGTATATCTGATTGGGTTATAGATATGCTGAGTCAGAAATAAATGCAGCGGTAGTCGCCCGCAAACCTCTCTGCTGCTATTTTGAGATCCAAGGCGAAACTATCAATCTGTCTTCATTTTTGTATGGGTTTAATCCGAAGTGTGGCTCACAACTCTAATAATATGTCATGTCCATTTGTGTATCTTGTGTTTACCCCTTGCATGGCCTCCGAATGTGGACATCCTCTATGCTTGTGGGATTTTCGTTGCCTGCACCCAAAGAGGTGGATCTTGTGTCTGGTTGTGTTTTGTGTGATTTAAGGATTCATCGCACTGGATAGTGCCTGCCCCCCCCTGTGCCGGAATGGATCCGTGGTCAGGAATGTAGCTACCAGTGGTGCAGCAGGTGCAGTGGCACCGGGCAGATGGGCATGTGGAGGCCATTTAAGTCTGATAATTGATGTTTCCTTACCATTATAAGAGCAGTCGCAGGGACCAAGGTCCTAAGGCAGGCAAGCTGCGCCCCTGTCTGTAGTGAGCTTGGGACGTTGACGTGAGTTTCGTTCTGCGAGCAAACGCAGGTGTCCGTTCCTCACCTTTCAGCTTTAAGTGGTGAAAATAACGTGGTAATAAAAAAAGATAACAACTCAAACTACCTACGGTGAAAAAGATGACTGTGGTATGCCCTGCTTCAGATAGATTTGCACAAAACAAATGGCCGGATACTTGACCACAGCTCTGAAACCTACAACCCTAAAAGATTCATTTAGCCGACATTAATGGTGCAATTTTTTCAAAAACGTCAACTTCGCCAATGAAATCCCAAACAGAAGAATCCCAACCAATATACTAAAACGATTAACTTTAAGCAAAAGTCTTTGCATCTCAAAAAGTTAAAGCTCACCCCGAAGACGTGGAGCCTCAGCTGGCGCTCCGTGCTCCCGGACAAAGGGGTACCCGGATCAGTTTCCATGGAGCCCAGGCCTCTGCCAGAAGTGCGCAAGGGCATGGCTGGTGCACCGGGCACGAGATGAAAGGCGCGCCGGAGGGCTCACGGTGGAAAGACGGAGCCCGGTTATTAGCATTTGCAATGCAAAAGGACTCGCATTTACGCGTGACCTATTGCATTACATCACGGACAATAGGGGAAGCACGGACAACGGGAGTGCGGGCGAGGTAGGGGGAGAAGGCACGGACAACGCGAGTGCGGGCGGGGGAGGGGGAGAAGGGGGCGAGAAGGCACGGACAACGGTAGTGCGGGCGGGGAAGGGTGGAGAAGGGGGCAAGATGGCACGGACAACGGGAGTGCGGGTGGGAGGAGGGGTGAGAAGACACGAAAATAGTGCTCACAGTCTAAATAAGACGTACCGTGTAACACTCGAAGTAAAGGGGCCGGTAGCCATGGGAGGGTACAAATGACGACATGGCCATAATAAGGAGGGACTACCAAGCCTCATAATCAATCAGAAGACAGCATTTACGAAGGACAAAGACACAAGCCAATGAAAAAATGGGTGGGGCAGTGGGCGGGGCTTCCCTCACGTAGTGAACTACAACGGATCTTCCCTAGAGCAGTGCTTGCGCGATGACTCTAGGCTCGACCTAAAAAATAGGCAGCCACACACAATACCTGTGACCTGAGGGAGGCAGAGGGAAAAATGAAATGCCCATTAGACTGGCAGAATAAAAGCATTTTTTATTTGACCTAATGTGACCTGGAGGAAAATCCAGTGCTACTGTCCTTGTTCTTAACTGTGATTTCTCAGATCGTTACAGACATTAGGAATCTAGGAGGGGTTCCTGGGTATTGTTCTAAGATGTACAGTATTCCAGTTGAGAAGAAGAAGGATTTGAGGAACTGAGTTATTGGTGGGGGTGTGAAAGCCCCACTCAAGCAACAACCACAATCCTTGTTAGGGTGAAACACAAAAGTCACTAAATCAATTTGTGCTTAACCCTCAAGTTGCTTGGTACAAGAGCAGTCTGACTTAACTTAAACTTAGAGGCAAAGTGTAAAGTATGTATGCAGCACACAAACGTTTAGAAAGATAAAACACAACACAAACAAATCCCATACACCAATTTAGAAAAATAGAGTAAATTTGAACAAATAAAATGATACCAAAATGACGAAAATCCAATCGGGAAAACAAGAGATATGCAATTTAAAAGATATAGTGGTATAGCACCCAAAACGTAAAACGCTACTCTCAGTCATTTGGCTGTGCTATACCAGGAAAAGTCACAAGTTCAGGCCAACCATGATGGAGCATGGGCTGTATAAACGGCCCAGGTTAGTCCTGCTGAAAAATGTCCCATCTGAAAGTTCAGGGCAAAGAGTTCCATTTGCAGAGGAGGAGACCGTGAAGATCAAGGAGAGTGCCATGGATAGTTGCCACTTTGACGGGCACTGCAGGCCAGGCGGTGCAGGCTGTCATTGCTGTGGTCCAAAGAGTCAATTAGGCGTAGCAGACAGTTGTTGCTGGAGCTTCACAATAGCCTCACAGCGGACTGTCGTTGCTGTAGCACGAAGTAGAGATCCCTGGTTGGAGGTCTTCACTGGTGGTAGCTGTAGCGCGAAGAGTCAGTTCCATCGAATCTTGGCGTTGATGGTGGCCGCGGGTGGGAGAGTCTCAATGTGAACTGGCCCATTTGTGGTTGCAAAGAGCCCATAACTTTAGGATTTCACTTTTCTTTAAAGGAGGAGCTGAACCGATATCAGCCAAGGGTCCAGGTCCTGGAGAGGTACCTCTTGGGGATAAGGAACTCATTCCAGCAGAGACCCGCAGAGCTCAGGCAGCTCCAGTGCAGTAGAGAAGCTGGGAGGTGCAGGGAGGCCTCTGGCACTTATTGTGTACCTGCAGATCAGAAAGGAAGCCATTCAATTGACCCTTGGAGTCACTAAGGCAACCTGGGATGAAGGGCGCAAAGAACATGGCAGTCCTCAAGCAGCAGGACAACTTTCTGGGAGTCAAGGCAGACTCTAGCAGCAGGTCAGTCATCTTGTAGCAGCAATGAATTCATCTGGGGAGCATGGCAGGCCTAAAGCAGCAGGGTAGTCCTCTGAGAAACAACAGTACATCTTCTGTAATGTCCACAGGTACAGGAGTGTACTGAAGCGTGGCTCTAGAGGGCCATCAGACCATCGTCCTCCAGGGGTGTAGAGCAGATGCGGCGAGCGCAAGGTAAGTGGTTTTATTCATTTAATTAGTTATTTTTCACATTCCCGTCATATGTCGAATTCCACTACCCCCCACCATGCCCCGCCTCCCCGCCCCACAGCGTTTACCTGTGTGAGCCGCCGCTACCTACCACAACCTCTGCTGATAGTTCTCAGTCTCTCAGGTGTCTTCAGTGAGTGCCGTATAGTGGTTATAAGAAAACAGGTGGCACTTGATAAAAAAAATGCAAATGAGAAATAGATAGAATATAAAGAAATATTCAATATTTATTCACAATAATGACAACACTACCAGTGGAAATGATACTTCTACAAATTATTATTATTATTATTGTTTTTAAAAACAATTATTATTATGAATAATATTATTACAATGCCATAAAACCTTGGATGACATTCCTTTTGTATTGCCTTCAAATTATTCCTTTAATAACATTTCTTAATTGTATTTTTCAATCTACAATTTTGATAAAATTATACTCCGACTTGATACTTATCTCCTAATAACCAGTACAGCATGCATCTAATAGTATAGCCTCTACCTCTGGGGGCTCATTCAGCATGCCAGTTTCTTTTTTTAAACTTTTTTTATTACTGTATCACAAAAATAGAGTTAAGAATATGATTAACAGGATTAACTGACAATGAATCAGAAGTGATTCCTCATAGCTACGATGAGGCAGAAATGGTACAAGTGCCTGAGCAGTGTTGACTCTATATTATTTTCTGAAGAATCCGACTGTCTGCATTGCCATCCTGCGACCTAGCTCCACAGTACTTTAAATTAACAGAGTCTCTCTATGCATAACATTCCATCAATCACATTAATGCTGAAGGAATATGATTCTTTATCACTGCTGTGCATTATAATGAGAAATGAATCATGCGTTCTATTCCTCAGGAATAAGGAGTGCGGTCATATTTGTTGATTATGTTTCTGAAGTTTTGCATCAACTCCTAATTATAATTAATGGATGTAATATTTTACTGTAGCCACAAAGATAATATAGAGCGAAAGAAATGCAAGGGCATGATCTGCCACACGGATTTATTATGGTCTGTGTTTTAGGTGGTTATGAAATGCTGCCCAGGTGCAGTACAATTAGCAATGAATTTCGAAAGGAAAGCAAAATGAATGCTTTATTAACTTGGAGTGTCTAATCATTTTTGATTCATTGCGGCTGAAGATAATAATTGTTTGAAATATATGGAGATTAATTATATTTGTGCCTTTCACTGAACAGTTAATAGAAAAAATGGGCGCGAGGTTGGACATCTGTAATATCTTCTTCGTAGGCAATGGGTGAACGAATGTGCCAATCTGCAAATTTTGAGCTTGCTAGGAGAGTTGCAGAATTTAGAGTTGGAAAAGCAATGACTTTTTAAGATACAACACGATAAGGTATGCAAACGTGAGATTATTATTCTCATTCCCATTTTCAATAATTATATTTATAGTACTAATGTTAATATTAGCAGGTTCTATTATTACTCTATGGGGGATATTCTCAAGAACGCGTGATAATTATCGCAAAATTAGCTTAATGCAACTTTGCACATCGCAGTCTATTACGTGAAAATAATGCCGTGTTAACGTTGTATTCTCAACACGGCGGTACTATGCGATAGTCTCACGCTAACGCGTCAAATGACCGCGATAAAATTACCGTGACGGCAAAAAAACGCGAAACACGAACCCGAAAAAAGTTGTGATGTGGCCAACCACGATAAAAAAATCTGCGATAACCAGCAACAGGCCTGCAAGTCCCACGCGTCATGCGGGACAATGCACTATAAAAGCACCGAAAAACACAAACAAAATAATTCAAACTGCGTAGAACCATGGAGGAAGCTGGAGCAAGTACAGAGGACGACCAGAACCCCACAAGCCCCCAGGAGGACCAGCCTGGGACCTCGGGGTCACGGAAGGGCAAGGAGAAGAAGACGAGGAAGACGAGGCTCAGTCCGCAGGAAAACAGGATCATCATCACGGAGGTGATAGAACACCACCAACAACTGTTCCTCACCTCCAACGTGTCATTGGCAAATAAAAATGCAATATGGCAGTGCATCCTGGACAAGGTGAATGCAGTCGGAGTGAGGAGGAGGACAATTGGAGCGGTCAAGAGGCACTGGAATGATGCGAAGCGCAAAACCAAGAAGAAACTCGCTGACAACCATCAGGCAGCAATGCAGACTGGAGGTGGCAGTCCAGTGGAACACCAGGAGCTGGATGAGATGGAGGAAATGGTGGCCACAGTCATCAGTGGGGAGATGGTGGCAGGAGTTGGGGGTCCGGACACTGCTCGACATGACCTGACACAACAGCACCAGGGTGAGTACCGAACAGGGACTAGGGGGACAGGGGGAGATGGGCACAATGGCACACATGCACAATTAAGTAGAGCACACTGAACACCCACAATGACTCTGGATCATGTCCCTGATCCCCTTGGCACACTGCAGCACACATACAAACAGCAAGTAGGCCCCCGTCCACTATGGGCACAAAGGGGTCCCTCCCCACACAGCACCAATCTCACAACCAACCCATGCACACATGTCAAAACCAGCAAAGCTGCGTGTCTGTGAGCCACACTGACAATGCAAGTGACACTTAAAATTGAAGAAAATGTTTTTGAATAATCCTATGATGAATAAACATGTTAAGAACATCCCCATGTGCGGAGTGTTGGATGTACTCAGTATACAAGACCTGTATGACACACAATTGTTATTGTCAATCAAAAATCAAGATGCAACACCAGAAGATGGCTGGGCATCTGTTCTCCAATTAAACCACAAGAAAGAAAACGCCAATCCGACTACTGTGATTGTTGTGTATTCATGTTATTTGCAGTAATTATACCGTTGACATAGATTACGTGTGCACAGGCTACCTGTATTGTTGTATTTTAGACTTCGGTCTACCTTGGGGGTTCAGGGTTATCCCCCTACCTGTGGCAACGTGTAACAATTAATATTGCTCCATACACACGTATACACGAGGAGGCGCCATCGCATACCGCATCACTCTAAACCCACCTTTTTCTCCTCTTCTTTGGAACCAGCGGTAGGGGCAGCCCCAACGTTGTAACTTTACGAATATCATTCTCTAACAATCATACTCTCTGTCAGTAACATGGATAGAGATAAGATAGCAGAAGAACTTTTTCAGAATCTGGCAAAAGGCGATACTGTGGCAGCAAGTGTGAAAAATACGAACCAGACAAGAAATGAAGGATTAAGGGAAAGATTTGTTAGGCTGGAAAAACTTAAAAAGAACGAAAACAGTAAATGGTGGGACGGGATCACTCTTAGGCAATACATGAGACTGGATAGAATACCAAGAGGGTTGCGCGCTCAAATCTTTCCTACCTACGATGAGTTAGACAATGACCTGTTGAAACTCTGGGAAGAATCACTCACCGGAAACTCAAAAACACTAATGGGCATATTAATTGATAATGCTGATCGTAAAGTAGCAGCATTCCAAATAGAGATTAAGAAATTAGAAGGGAAATTAAAGATCTAGGTATACCAGAGGCTACTGAGAAGAATTATGTGATACTTGCTGATGTGTTATCTAAACATCAGGAAGATATAAAACAAAGAAAAGCAAGAAAGCTCAAAAGAGACGAAGTAGATTTTAGGGAAGGGAGAGTGTTTACCTTCGCCAAGAAGTATGATGAAATCCTAATAAGTGACCAGAATAAGAACAAACTTAATAGACAGCAAACAATTTCTGTCTCCTCGAGCTCAACCTCCCTGAGTGTACCATTGTCGAGTGATGGTGAACTGGATAACGCCCCAGGCGCCTCCAACCAAGTCAGATCAGAGAACTCTTTTTAAAAGAAGTCCAATGCATAAAAAAGGAAACAGGGCACAACCCAACAGTGGGGCACTAATAAGAAAACAAGGAGAGGCAAGAGAGGAGGTCGCAAACGACTACAGGAGAAATTTGAGGTCAGGGGACAGGAAGAATTAATGGATACACAGGACATGGGGGTCGACATCATTAATTTATCCTCCCTCACCCTCACAGATGACATGATAGCTCTCCTTAAGAAGGGCTTAGGCTTTTGCCCGAGTGACAGGGGGGATGCATGCAAAGCAAAAATTGATTTGTTTAAATTTGTCAGAAACTTAAAATTGAAGAAAATGTGTTTGAATAATCCTATAATGAATAAACATGTTAAGAACATCCCCATGTGCGGAGTGTTGGATGTACTCAGTATACAAGACCTGTATGACACACAATTGTTATTGTCAATCACAAATCAAGATGCAACACCAGAGGATGGCTGGGCATCTGTTCTCCAATTAAACCACAAGAAAGAAAACGCCAATCCGACTACTGTGATTGTTGTGTATTCATGTTATTTGCAGTAATCATACTGTTGACATAGATTACGTGTGCACAGGCTACCTGTATTAATGCAAGTGATACTGCATGACAAACAGCATGGCTGCAGTCCAATTATCATGACATGGTGCACGCCACGACACTGAGGTGGCTGAGTGTGGAACACATCCGTAAAGGAGCAGGTCACACTCTGACACATCCATGTGCATAAACAACTCCTGACGTCAACAGCACATCTGCAGATAAACCATGCCCAAGAATCCAAAATCCGAACTAGAGCCAAAATTAGCCAAGTCTGCAACATCTCAGCACTGTAGAAGCACAGAAGTCAAAGGCACACCACCTCAAAGGGATAAGGGGCAGCAAAATCACAGCTGCAGGGGCGACTCTCCCACAATGCAGCACACACACATAGCAATAACAGCACATCATCATTGACGACAATGTGGTACAAAGTGCAACACTCTCACTACAGAACAGAGGACACAACTGGTTCCGCTGTGCGTAGAAACTGGCCAATCACATCTGGCATAGCAGGAAACTGTGAGATGATAATGTACGTGTACAACCTCACATCCGTGATGTAGTTCAAATGTCCACTGTCCCACATCAAATAGTCAGCTCCTCCCAAATAGTAACAATGTACATTGTCATGCAGTCTGTATGTAAACTTGAACAATGCGTCAACATACATGTCAACACAATGTTAAAATGCATCTCCCCTTCACATTGCAGAGGGACAATCAACACCTCCTGCAGAGCAGACCAGACAACTCATCAGTGATGATGAAGAGGACCACCACACCTTCGACACCAACGCCCTACAACAGCTCATGGACAGCTACGACAACCCACCTCCAGGAGCAGGGCAGCCCAGCTGCATCGAGGAGACCCCACCGCCTGCACAGACCACACATCAGGAAGCACCAACCACCACGGCTGGCTCCCAGCACCTCACTGAAGAACACATCGCATTCCAAGGCCATGTGTTAGACTGCCAGAAGGAGGTGGCTGAACAGGTGTGGGTGGGGTTCGACCTCATGGCAGCCAAATTAGATGACATACGTGGGTTTCTAAGTCCCATCAGGGACCACTTACAGTCCCTAACGGACACCCACAGTTCGCTCCATGATGTCCAACAATCCATGCCCGACATCGCTGGAGTCATGACTCTGGGAGGAGAACAACTGTTTAGTCAGAGTGGCCTCAGCGATCTCAGCCAAGAGTTGGCACAGATGCTGAGGGTAATGGAGAACATGGAGCAGATGCATGTGGAAAGAATGGCTGCCACAGATGCACACCAGCGAAAAGTTGTTGGGATCTTCCATGCCCTGCAGATCCTCATCATCGCATTGCTGCCACTAAGGCAGTCGCTGATGAATGCTGCTGGTACTTCTGCACACACATCTCCGGCCCCTGATGTGTCAGTGGCACACAGTGCTGCAGACCAAACATCAGCACCCACATGTCAGACAGATGACATAGAGGACGAAGATGCGGGTGATTCCACCTTTGTAGTAAGAAGGAGCCAGTAGCATTCTTCTACGCCATATGCCCTGTTTCAGCTTGGTTCTGCCCTCTGCATCATGCCGTGTAACAACACCTCCCACTGTCCCCCGAAACACTCTGCAACACTCACCTTGGACCTCGACATGGACTGCCATATTTTGTTTGCTTACCAATGATACAGCAATCAGACTGCGGACTGTACTCTTCCTCTTCCGATGTACTTGTCAATCCCTAAATGACTCTGGCTGGCCCTCCACTGGGCTACAATGTAATGTGGGGTTTGCATGGCCATGTACTGCTCCAGCTCCGACACTCCACTGAATGTGAATAAATCATACAAATTCACACAGATGTGTCATGTCCATAATCGATCAAGTATGAAAGTATGGGGCGCTAGAGGGCGCACGGCAAGATGGCCGCACCTTAGTGAGGCTCTGCCCGGCCGGGCGATAATCCAACAATTATCCGCCTAATAACTGCTGCATCTCAGTCTTTACGGCGCCTGCTAGGTGTTGTGAGGCCCTCCGGCACGATTTGGGAGCAGTTGGGGCCTCTGACACTCGTGCATGAGTGCTTTTGCAGTCTTTGCAATCGGGACAGCGCCGAAGGGAAAATGGCGGCCGCCGTGCGGCTCTAATGGGGACTTTCGCCTGCTCCGCTTTGACCTGCGGTGAGAAGTCCTGAGTACCAAGCGCTTGCTGAATTGCGCTCCTTTGTGCCACGGGTTGCTGGGAACCTGATCGCACCCCGATGGATGTCTGCAGAGGGCCGGCTGAATAGCGCGGAGGCCAAGCGCCGGCTGGCGTAGCTGGGCCTAGACGGAACTCGGAGCTGCCGCCTGCGGATTGCGGACCCCGGCTGAGCCTGCGGCTGTCCTGCCTGGGGAGGAGACTGGTGTTGCCTATAACTGCTGACGCCCGCCGGCACCGGCTGCGGTGAGTGGGGCGCGGCTGGGCCCAGGCTTTGGCTGCGGACGAGGGCGTGGGCCTGGGTGAGGGCCGTGGCCTGCGAGCTGTGGCGGGTGGCTAGCGGGCGTGGAAACCGGGCATTCCGGACTCGCTTTTGAGTGGTGAGCGCGGCGCAGGGCCTACAGAGTTGGGACCGGCGCTGGACTGCCTGCTGGGCCTTCATACACGCTGTTGTCCTACAGGAGGGTATTCTGCAGATGTGACGCCTTCTTTAGCGCCTATTAACTGAGCCTGGTCTTCCCCCCCGGTTGCCTGGTGTATTTGTGATTCACACTTGACTCGCTGACTGTTGCCTTGGAGGCCTACCCCGCAGTTGGTGTGGTGAGCTGCGTGGTGTCCGCGTGCAGTTGGTGGTGCATCGGGTCACAGGATCACTACTGGCCCTAGTTGTATCTTTGAAGCCTGATTTGTGCCTCAGTGCTAACGCTGTGTGGTGGTGACGGAGATCGCATTGGACACAGTCCAGCTGATCATCGCAGGCCTAGTGGGACTCTACACTCCCCCCCGACCTCCATATTTTATTATCTCTCATCTGCCACAGGCTGTGTCTTCAGCGGGGTGAACATGGGGAGGACGGATAAAACACAGCCTCGCCTCACTTTTTGAGGCGTGCAAACCATCCAGAACATCGCAGAAGGCGGCATCCGACTCAGAGGCAGATGCCCAGGCTGCCACTCCTCCCACTCTTGAATCCATGCTGCTGGCTATGCAGCGCAGCCTTCAGTCCATTGAAGGTACGATGGCGGCGGTGAACCACCGACTTGACCACATGTCATCTCAGTTAGAAGAATGGGGGAGGTGGAGCAGCAGGTGTCTACGGCGGAGGATGGCCTGAGTGATGTTACTGAAAAGGCGCTCAATATGGAGAAAGTATTAGCCCTTATCCAGGCCAAGAATGAGGATTTGGAGGCGCGGTCCCGGCATAATAATATTAGAATTACTGAGCTGCCGGAATCCACCAATGTGGGAAAAATGGAGACCTTCATTGAAAACCTCATTAAAGAACTCTTTGGCGCTGATCAATTATCTGGCATGTTTATTGTTGAGCGAGCCCACCGCTCTCTTGCTGCTAGGCCCATCCCGGGGGCTCCTCCCCATCCTATTATAGCTCGACTTTTGAACTATAGGGACCGAGACACTATTTTGAGGATGGCGAGAGATAAAGGTACTATAGTACACCACGGCAACTCATTGGCCTTCTTCCCTGACTTTACGGTGGCAGTGCAAGCAGCCCGACGAGAATTTAGCACTGTGAAAAAATTCCTGCAAACGGAAGGGGTCCCGTATGCAATGCTTTACCCTGCTCGCCTACGCATAGGTCCAGATGGTGATTGTAAAATCTTTTCTGCTCCAAAAGCTGCTCTAGAACACGCTAAACTGTTAAAACATAGGAGGCGTGAGGCCAGCACTGCTCCGGATGAGGGGGAGCAGTAGGGTGATGTGTATACTCAATAGATAGCATGCCCTCCTGCATTTTTTTGTACTACTTCTGGTACGTTCTATATTGGTGAGCGCAGACCTGGACGACTTTTGGTCATGTGACGTACTTCCCCCGCAGTAAGGGCGCAATGGATATGGCCCATGATGTAATGGGCGAACTGCACTCTCGGTGTTTATTGTACTTTAAATCTTTCTGTCTCATATTTTTCTTATGATTGTTCCCTCTGGACTGTATCGCTAGTGGGCTCTGCCGGGCCCATGTTAGGATGTACCTTTATGGAGGTGTCACACTACTCCAGGAGACATTGTAATTTGCTATCGCATGCACCTAGCGACTGAAGTGTTTACATCCTGGCACATACTTAGACCTGCTCGGCCACCTCCTACTATGTGGGAGGCCAGTAGCACTCTGTGCCCCTGATCTGGGTGTACCCCAAATGCATATTGTTCATTCATGGGTATGTTGGGGAGTGGGGGGTATTGTATTGGGATGGCTTTGGCATGTTGGGGTTGCTGAAGTGGGTGGGGGTTGGGGGATTTGTTTCGGGGAAGGCGGATTGACATTGTGGCTGAGCTGGACATCCTCTGTTCTGGAACGATATGGCATTTCAGGCATGTATTGTATGCATTATTGTACAGGCATTCAGTTCATGAGGGCTTCATAATATGAACAGTAAAGTTAGGTTCCTCACTTGGAATATACGCAGGCTTAATACTCCCAAAAAGATAAGATTGGTGTTTGCATATCTGGACCTATTGGGAGTGCAAGTAGCCTTATTGCAAGTAACTCATCTAACTAGTGATTCAGCAAAGAAAGTGGGTGCACGCTGGGCAAGTGCTAGAGTTGCGTCTTCTTACTCTACCTACTCCAGGGGTGTGCTGACTCTTGTAAAGAAAGGTGTCCCGTTTACTGTGGTTCGATCTGACACGGATGAGTATGGACGAGTGGTGATCGTACATGGGCAATTAGGTGGCATGAGTGTGCTGTTGGTGAATGTGTATGACCCTAACACGGACGACCCCTCCTTTTACACGGATGTGTGGCGTAGAATTTCCACATTCCCTCCGGCTGCAATTATCTGGGGTGGGGATTTCAATGTCTCCTTGGTTGCTACCTTGGATAGAGTTGGTAGTGGGGAGACGAGGCCTAAACAGGCTGCGGAAGTGCTCTTGGGGCTGTTGGATGCAGGACACTTGCATGATATTTGGCGTCCTCGACACCCCGCTAGTCGGGAAAGTACCTTTGTGTCTGCTGTCTGCTGTTCATGGTTCCTGGTCCCGTATAGATTTTTGGCTTGTTTCTGAAGTGGTCTGTACTTGGTCTGTACTTGGGCAGTGGGGGTGCATCATGAGGCTCGCACACTTTCGGATCATTCCCCTGTAATCCTTGATTTACAGATTCCCACCTGTGCGAGACCGCCCTTTGTGTGGAGATTACACCCCACTGAGTTAACTGATCCAGTATTCAAACGGACAATTGCTGAAGCGATTAAAAACTTTTTTAGGGAGAATGAGGGGTCGGTGGACAGCGCGGGAGTGCTTTGGGAAGGGTTTAAGGTGACCATTAGGGGCTCTTGCATAGGGGCACAGTTTGGTGTATTGCGTGATATCCGCCGTAGGATCAAGAAATTGGCGTCTGATATCTCTACACTAGAATGTGAGTATGAGTCTAAACCCTCCCCAGCAAAACTGGCTGAAATACGGGACCTTGTCACGGAACACAATGATACGGTTGACCAGGAGCTGCTGCACTGCTCCCGTAGGAGAATTGCACGCTATTATGGCGAGGGAGGCCATCCTGGTTGCTCCCTTGTGCAAAAACTAGCAGAGCCGCGTATTCAGGAGCACATAACAGAACTATTGGATATGGACGGGGTTGCCCGCTACTCGACAATAGAGCTTTGCAATACAGTTTTGCAATTTTACACCCGGCTCTACGCTGCTAAGTGCTCTCCGCCGCCTGCAGAGATTGACTCATATCTAGACGACGTGGCATTGGGGTGGCTTTTGAATTCGCATCGCGAGTACCTTATGCAACCGTTTGATGAAGAAGACGTTAAATTGGCCATAATGTCCCTTCCGACCTGCAAGGCTGCCGGAATGGACGGGCTGCCCAGTGAATTCTATAAGGCTTATGCGTCGGATCTTGCCCCCAGGCTCCTGGAAGTCTACGCGGAGGCCTATGAAAAAGGTTCATTGCCACCTTCCCTCAGGGAGGCTTTGCTTGTGATGCTATTGAAACCCGATAAGCCTCCGAATCAATGCGAGTCCTATCGGCCTCTCTCGATCATAAACATCGATGCCAAGATTCTGGCAAAAATGATCGCTACTAGGATACAACCGCTGGTCCCTCTTCTGGTCCTGCCTGACCAGTCTGGGTTTGTCACTGCGCGCTCTACGACCCACAACTTACGCACGGTCTTTTTCGCCCTACATTATTTCGACCCCAACTTCCAAGCAGTTGCCTTGCTGCTAGATGCAGCAAAAGCTTTTGATTCATTACAATGGCCTTATATGTTCACGGTCTTGACCAGGATGGGTTTTCCTCTGTTCTTCTTGCAATGGCTCAGAGTGCTCTATGACAATCCGGTTGCCCGGGTGCGAGTTAATGGTTGGGTATCAGCGACGTTTCCCATCGAAAGAGGCACGCAGCAGGGGTGCCCCCTGTCACCCATGCTCTTCTCGATTGCCCCCTGTCACCAATGCTCTTCTCGATTGCCTTGGAGCCCTAGCACACACAACACATCAATTAGGACATTTATTAGATCCCATCTTTTCTAACTACCAAGAGCTATCAGTTAAACATCCAATAGCGGTTCCATGGTCTGACCACTATCTCGTGACGTTCCACATCCCACAATTAAGGCCACCTACAAAAAGAGATCCACCATCTAATAACAGACGTAGGAAATGGGCAAAATTTAACGAGAGCAATTTTACCCAGGCCCTACTAGCAAATAATCCTATCCTAGGCAGTAACATCAATGAATCAAGCCAAGGAGTAGATAAATGGATTATGGACGCATTAGATGTGGCAGCACCATGGACCAATAGCACTCCACAAAGGCAAACAAAGTGCGCGCCGTGGTTTAACGAAGCTTTACGGCTGGCTAGGAAGGCATGCAAAAGGCAGGAACGAAAATGGAGGGCCGGTTTCTTGGACTTAGAGAAAGTGGCATATAGAGTTAAGCTTAGACAATATTACTCACTTATAAAGAAAACTCGTGTGACCTACTATTCAGAAAGAATTGAGATAGCAGAAAGCTCATCAGGGGAACTATTTAGCATATTTAAAGAGTTATCCTCATTAGATAGAACAACAACTCCAACGTCTGGTTCGGAAGAGTCATGCAATGAGATTGCAGAGTTCTTTGCTGAAAAAGTATCTAAAATTTACGATACTTTTTCTGAGGATGCTCGGAATGGCTGCATGCAACATAAGGAACAAATACAGGATTGGGGTGAAAACAGTATTCGACAATTTTTTATTCCCCCTTTAGAAGATTTGAAAAAGATAGTACAAAGCATAAAATCAGGCTCCCCAAACGATCCAGCTAGTCCTAAAGTGATTGGTGCAGGACTAGGGGTGATACTGCCCTATATCCAACAACTGCTGGACACCTCCTTTCAGGAAGGTCAGCTACCTGATAGGTGGAAGCGAGCAATGGTGCACCCACTGAAGAAAAAACCCACAGTGGATGGGAATTTATTAGCAAATCTGCGACCGGTTTCATTGCTACCATATTTTTCCAAAATTGCGGAAAAAGTGGTTAATATACACCTTGAGGGACACATAAAGAAAAATAACTTACTACATCCCACCCAATCTGGTTTTAGACCAACTTATTCAACAGAGACAGCTCTGCTTTTTGCGACTGAGACGATACGGAAGAGAGTGGACGAAGGGTTGACAACTGCGCTGGTCTTATTAGACTTGAGCGCGGCTTTTGATACGGTGTCACATAAGCTGCTCATACACCGTCTCAGAAGAGGGTGTGGTGGGGGCTGCGATGGATTGGTTGGTATCTTACTTACAGGATCGCAGCTTTCAAGTGATACAATCTGCGTACAGATCCAAACCCATTACCTTGGCACAGGGGGTGCCACAGGGCTCAATTTTGAGCCCAACTCTCTTCGCACCCCTGGCCGATATTGTAGAAAAACATGGAGTTTCAATTGTGTCGTACGCAGATGACACTCAGCTAGTGGTCACTTTGGCTCCCAATTCACCTCAAGCAGCTAACAGTTTTGCAGACTGCCTGAAAGACCTGGCAGGGTGGATGTCTGATAACTGCCTAAGTCTAAATGGCAGTAAGACAGAGGTATTAATAGTAGGAAATTCTCCCTCTATATGGTCGCCAGCTTGGTGGCCAACTATGCTAGGACCTGCTCCGTCTCCGAAGACTGAGGTGAAAAATCTGGGAGTATGGATGGACTCTAAACTATCCTTCGATGCCCAGATCAAAAGAACGAGAGGGAAATGTTTCGGAATCCTGAAGATCCTCAGGAAAACCCTGGACATTCTTCCTATTTCTGCCAGAAAAACCTTGATCCATGCTCTGGTCACGACAAGACTGGATTACGGGAATGTGCTGCTCTTGGGCGCAACTAAAAAGGGTCTTCAGAAACTGCAATCCATCCAGAATGCAGCAGCCCGTCTGGCTCTGAACCTGCCAAGAAGGGCACCTTCTAAGAATGCATTGGAAACACTGCATTGGTTGCCTGTTCAGAAGCGGATCACGTTCAAGGCACTGTGTTTTGGCCATTGTATTCTGCAGAAAAAAGGCCCTACATATCTGCACAACCTACTTCTACCATATAAGACGGAACGCCAGTTAAGATCTACTGGGACACATCAGGTCAAAGTCCCAAGGATAAAAGAGCACGCATGGGCGCACGCTCTTACAGCTATCTGGCAGCCAAGAGCTGGAATGAGCTTCCCATGTCCCTTCGGGAGGAACAATCACAGAAAGTTTTTCGCAAAAAATTAAAAACATGGCTTTTTACACAGTAGATAAGAGCCATATTCGAACTGCAGGCAAATGATTCTTGGAATTGTCAGTCCGCGAAGGATATAGCGCGGGGACACAGCAGTTGGTGTAACCAGGTGCTTTATAAATCTAAAAACTCAAACTCAAACTCTAGCCTGTAAACTCCATCAAAAAAGCATGCAGCGGCAGCCTTGCGCTTCCGGCAGAGACCACTGGTGGTCTCTCTCTATGGGGACGACATGTTACTGTATGTCCGAGAACCCGCGGTGTATCTGCCTGCGCTGCTTAGGGAGTATGTAAAGTTTGAGAGATTCTCTGGTCTTGTGATCAACTGGTCAAAATTGGTGGTGTTTCCACTGACGGCGCAAATGAAAGAGGTGGAGCTGGATTATCCACTAACCTGGATGTCGAATCCCGTGAAATATCTGGGGGTGTGGCTACACAGGGATCCGGATAAGGTGGTATCTGAAAACTATGGCACCACGGTCACGCGTATCACCGAACTGGCAGAGCGGTGTGCGCATCTGCCCCTTTCATTGGCAGATAGGATAGCGGTGGTAAAGATGGTCTTCCTCCCTAAACTGCTTTATTTTTTTGTTAATATTCCTATAAAATTGAATGTGTCAATGTTTAAAACACTTCAATCGTCGCTGCTGACGTTTGTATGGGGTGGTAAGAAACCCAGATGCAGGTGGGACCTTCTGGTTCAGCCCTTTGACCGGGGTGGATTTGAGGCTCCTGACCTCAGACTATATTATCTGTGCGCACAGGCGCAATTCGCACATTTTTGGCATTTCCCCCAGCGCTTTCAGCCTCACGTGGCTATTGAATCAGATGCTGTCCTTCCGATGCCACTGCAGGCGGCGACCCTGTCGGGGGCTCGGGTGGTCCGAGGACTGAAATAAACCCTGTACAATGCACGGCGTGGGCTTGGCGAATGCTTGCGAACCGGGCGCAGTTATCCTATTTATATGCACCATTGCTACCCCTGGCCTCCCACCCTGATATCTCTGCGGCACGAGAGAAGCAGGCCCTACGTGAATTGTCCGGCGTGGGCATCTCCCGGATGGGCGATTTGTACACGAATGGTCAATTCAAGACATTGCAGGAGGCACAGAACGGCACGGATCGTGGCTTTATGTTTGGCTTTACTTATGTCAGAGTCCGGCAGGCTATTCGGGTGGTTTATCCGGACTATCCGGCGGAACCCACTACTCTACGGGCATTGCAGGTGATGCTGGCGAGAGAGGGGCGTACGGGCTTAATCACTAGACTGTACAATGCTTCCTTGCGTGAGCAAGAACACGACGATCACCCCTCCTGTCTGCGTTGGCAGGCAGCATTGGGAACTACTCTCGCCCCGGATGTTTGGGCGGAGTGCTGTAAGCTCACTGGTCGGCTTACAGCGAACTGCAATCTCAGAATAATTCACTTCAAATTCTCACACCAGCTATACTACACCCCTTCACAACTCTGCAGGTATGGGTTGCGAGAGACCGCTAATTGCGTACGGTGTGGAATGGCGGATGCTGACTTCCTGCATGTGGCTTGGTTGTGTGTGGGTGTGTTTGCCTTTTGGACTGCTGTGGTGAAGATGCTTACTGATGTTGTGCTGGAGCCCGTGCGCTGTACTCCCGAGATATGCCTTCTTGGATATGTTAAAGGCTTTAAACCCTGTAATAGGCATCTGGTTGCAGTTTCCACTTTATTTGCAAAAAGGGCAGTCGCGCAATGCTGGGGTGCTAAGAGAATTCCAACGGTAAAGAAATGTCTTTGTGACTTGCTTTATTGCAGGGACCAGTTGTTGATCTATGAGGAGGAGTTACCAGAGACTTCTCGCCCCAAGGACTTCTGGGCCCGCTTACTGCATACCTGCTGTCTCGACCAGACCTGCTGTAAATTTATCACATTGTTTGCACTTTCTATTTGCTTATGCTGACGGCGTGAGTGTGGGAGCCCGCCCACTGTCCTAGGTTATACTGTTCCATGAATGTCACCTGAGGTCATGTGTGCCTTTTTTATCTGTTTGCACTAATGGATTTTATGTCAGAACTTATCCTCTGCCATCATTATTATTGCTCTGTATATGCCTGCTTACTGATGAACAGGTTTCTTTTGGATGTATTAGAACTATGAAGTCATTCTGCCTGGGTTGGGGGGGGGAGTTTACAGTGGGGTTGTTTATTATTGATATTCTGTATCAGCTTTGCATTTATTGGCTGTCCTCATACCTGTTGAAACCAATAAACATATTTCTAAGGGAAAAAAAGGTATGAAAGTATGGATGAATGTAAGGACATTGATTGCCCAAAAAGGTACACCCTAGGAAATGAAAGCAATGCGCATGTTTGACTGTGACACACATAGGAAGTGAGATGACTGGGAATGTGTGCACTAGCTGTGGCCTCATTGCTCTGAAACAACAATCGTGCAATTCCTCAACTTTGCCCCACGCAATGTTAGAAATAGGGCTGGGTATGAAATGTCAAAGTCGTTGACAGGCCTAAAGTAGTGTCCACCATCACATTTGACAACAGAACATCTCTTCGCATACCTACTCACACTCAACTGGGTGGACACAGCCTGTAGTGATGGATCACATTGATCCACATGGCAAGAATATGGACACCATACTCACATTGCTGAAGACACGTAAGAGCACAGGTCTATCAGCAACTATCCCAACCACTATGTCTGGCTCACAGAGGTGGAGCTGGCAATAGGGACTCACCCCTAAGTGAAATGCGTCAGTCAGTCCCTCCCTGTGTACGGACAATGCTCATTGAGGCACATGTTTTTTCATTCCAATCAACACTCATCACAGTTGAACACAACATGCAGACCAATGCATCAGACACTAACAGGCAGCATTTGGTCAAGGTACAGTTCCACATGACAGGCGTTGTGCATGCGCCCGGGATGTTCTGCCATTGCGTTGGTGGCTCTCGTAGAACCGGCACTCTTCTGACCTGCGGCAGTTATGTGGATGATATGCCACAGCTCGGAGCAATGAGTCGTATGTGTGTGCAACGTTTGGATGTATGGGTTGTTGTGTACGTAAGTGTCAAGGGCATTCCATGCAAGAGTACCTCGAGCAAGGACTTCTGTGTGTGGTGTGTGGATACTTTAGTCTTTCATTAGCGCTGTGTGTAGTGTGGGAGTCGTCATCATCTGCTATGGTATCTCTCTCAGGGGGTGCCTTCCGCATGCAAGACCAAGGTCAGGGGTGCAGATGTCCTTCCGCCTTATGTGTTGAGACAAAGGAGCTTTCATCCCTAATGTTAGTCTGACTACAGCTTGCATTCTGGAAATGTGATGTGGCTTTCGCGCTGCAATTGAGGCTAGGCCTTAGGCTTATGGTGCACCAATAGCGATACACACCCAACAGTTGGCATGCATGAGCCAAGAGCCCGAGCGGCCTTGCGCTTCTTGTACAATCCCTTCAAGCGCGGCCGCCCTCCGGGTGCATGCAACATTGCAACATTGTCGATTGCGGGCCGTGTGGCGCAGACACTGCAACAGAGACACACGCATCAGTTGGTTTCCTGTCCAGCCCAGAAATGAACCATGCCCAGAGCCCAGGGATAATTATTCACACCCCTACGCTGGCCTGACATACGCCGACCCAGCCCACTCGGCTTACGTATAAAGGGGGGGACGACGACGCTACGTGTCCCAGTTCTTCCCCACTGCTGGAGGTGACATGGCTGCGTCCGCCTGGCATATCACGAGACTCAATCAGTGAGGGTCCATGACTTGCGTTGCACAGAGTTGGTGGCACCGGAAACACTGTGGCCAGCACAGGCATACCGCCATGGGACGGTGACTTTCGGTGCACTGAGGTAGGGGCACCTTAGGTGCTTAGCAGGTGTGCAGCCTGCGATGATGCGCCGTCTTGGCGGTCCGGACTGGCAATGGTTTGTGTGAGCCCTGCTGGACCGCAGTGTAGGCCTGAGCCAGCGGACAGCGCGGGCCTACCACCACGTGGCGTTGCCTCGCGGTTCGCAGAGTTAGTGGCACCTAAAGAGCTGAGCGGGTGTGCAGCCTGCGATGATGCCGTGTGCACTGATATGATCTCTGCCATTGCGAAATCAAGACCCCGAATCACGTGTGTGACCTGGTGGCCCACGGGGCGGGCCTGCATGATGTGGAGGCTGCCAAGGTCGCGGGTCCCGGGCTTGGAGCTTGCACCGGCATGTGGTGGGCCCTCTTGGAGACACGCTGGTGACGGAAGGTGAGCAGTGAGGCCTAGGTGCGCAGGGGCGGGCAAACACCGCTGGGCGGCGGGAGGGGCTGGGGTGCAGCAGCCTGTGTGCGCAGGGGCGGCCAAGCAATGATGGCGTGTGCACTGATATGAACTCTGCCATTCATAAATCTGGACTCTGTTTCAGATAAGGGACCTGGTGAACTGCAGTGTATACCGGCACGTGGTTGGAGACACACCGGTGGCAGCAGGTGAGCAGTGAGGCCTGGGTGCGCAGGGGCGGGCAAACACCGCTGGGAGGCGGGAGGGGCTGGGGTGCAGCAGCCTGTGTGCGCAGGGGCGGCCAAGCGATGATGGCGTGTGCACTGATATGAACTCTGCCATTCATAAATCTGGACTCTTTTTCAGATAAGGGAGCTGGTGGATACCGGCACGTGGTTGGAGACACACCGGTGGCAGCAGGTGAGCAGTGAGGCCTGGGTCCGCAGTGTCGGCACTCTCTCTCCCTCTCCCTCTCTTCCTTTCACTGTCTCTCTCACTTCCTCAGTTAATCTCTCTCTCCTTCTCCCTCTCTCCCCCTTTCTCTCTCTTTCTCTCTCTCCCTCTCTTTCACTCTCTCTCTCTCCCTTTCTTTCTCTTTCTCTTTCTTTTTTTCTCTCTCTCTGTCCTTTGATGAGCGCATGACACACCTTCTTATCTTGCAGGCTGTGTCTTACAGATTGTCCAGAGAAGACCCGCCATGACTCTTCCGAATAGCTGTTTTGAGTTAAATTTGAATTAAATAATTTGTTTGGAAATTCAAAGATGAATGAATGATTCTCCTTTTTCTGACCACACATGAATGTTAATTGTTGTACTTGTGCGACATCAGGCGAATTTTTTTGTTCATGATTTCCTAAAGTTGATGTAAAATATCTTTGTCCAGGGTAGGGCCCCAGGGGAGGGTGGGTCCTGGGGGGGGTGGCGGTGGGTGTTGTGGCCCTCTTGGGTGTCCGGCTGCATGATCAGTAGCTCCATGGCATCTGTTGTTCTTCTGGTGTGGCTGTGGGCTGGGCTCCCATTTCTGGTGCAGGTTATCGTCCGACTGAATACCAGGAAAGACCAGGTGTTAATTCCCTGCTGCTAATGCGCCTCATGGCATGTTTTGTGATCTTATCGCCGATCTGGCTGGTCGTTGAGAATGTTGCGAAGTGGTGTTGTCGCGGGTTTTTGCACGGGAACGCCTACTCTGCATCTCAGCGTTAGTTGCCGGTGTCATCCGTGGCGATGTTTTTTGCGGTTGCTATCGCAGGTAAACTGGCGATACCGGCTGTTAGCACCAGCTTGTGAATAGGGCGATAAATCTATCGCCACTTTGGCTGCAATGAAGTGCTGCTAACTCGGCGATAAGTCCTTGAGAATATGCCCCTATGTCTTTATTGTTATTATTATTATTATTAGTAGTAGTAGTAGTAGCAGCAATAGTACTAGCAAGTAAAAGTATTATAGTTTTCGTCATCATAATTTATTGTTTGAATAGACCAACGCAATATACAAAACCAGCAAACCATACAAATACAAATAAATGGATTAAATGAACATACATTTGATATACCTAACACCTTTATTCGAATGACAATAATTATATAAAGCTGTATACAAGAAAAAAAAGATTCTACTTCTTCTAGCCTTTTTAAAGGTGTGATTGGCTGGAACACTGCTGATGTGTGTACCTGTTCTCTCAATACATTCTGGTGTATGCAGTTCTCTAAAGTCGCAATAATCAAATTTTCTGCTGTCAAATGTCAGAACAGTAACTGCTCGCTAGCTCATGGAACTTGTGTTTCACGCAAAGTGGCCATCGTGGGGAGTAGATATGGTCTACTTTCCTATTTGCTGACATTGAAATCTCAGCTTTGTCACTTGACTGAAAATGGTGTAATTATGTGCAAAATGACTAATCTTTCTGTGCCTACATGAAACACGCTACAGTTACAAATAAGTGAAATATAATTGCTTATTTCAGAAATATCTAAATGTCCATTTTAGAAAGATAATAGAGATTTTCCACTGCCCGCTGGGAGGAAAATCTGGGTTTTATTAAAGACTTGGTGGCTAAAATTATACAAACCTCTTTTACTGCCCCACTCACACATCAGCAACAAAAGACTGTAGAGCTCATTAAAATTCTAACACTTAATAAAAACACAGAAGAGGCAGCCATCTTCCTTCTTAAGCACATGAACAGAAGATGAAACTTGAACTTGGAAGAATATTCCTCCTCCCTATTAAAGTTCTTGATTCCAAATGAACTGTTTTTACTCTGAAAGACAGATCATAAAATCAGGTTTGGTCACAGGATGGGGTAATCATAGCCTCTGCGTCTTTTATATAATCCACGTTTCTCTCCCACGGGGCTTTGGAAAATCTCAATTTTATGGTGTCTCATGGAGGCTAACATTATGCAACTTGAAAGCTTTGCAATCACTCAATTAATAGCACACTCCACAGTTTTAAAGTAATATCTCTTGAACACAGACTCACTATCCAATGTGATGACCAAAGGATATCCTGGAGTCCTCCTCCCAATTAAAAATCATTCAAAGCAGAAGCTCCCAAGACAGAATGATCTACATGAAAATTAAATCTATTCCTGTATCTTTCATAGACCCCTTAACCCATCTCATCAGAGTTTATGCTCAAACTGGTTTATGTGTACATTTGAATTAGACTACAACTGAGGCAAGCCTGGATTTCTCAGTGTTAAAGTCCTTCTCTCATATGCTTTCAGACACTGAATCACACAAAGTCTATTGTTGTTGCTAGTCCTGTCAGCCTTTGGGTGGTCTTCCCCCAAACATTCTGCTTTCGCCCTCTGCTTTTTGCTGGAATTAGTTTTTGTTGGCCTTTGGGCTTTGCACACCTTACCACTGCTTACCAGTGCTAAAGTGCTTGTGTTCACTCCCTAAATCATGGCAAAGTTGGTTTACACCTTATTAGCATAATTAATTTACTTATAAGTCCCCTGTACAGAGGTATACTATGTACCCAGGGGGTGAAAATTCAAAGAGGTCTAAACTTTGATAATGGACTACACTACTTTCTGTGATACCCCTTTTGTTTGTGGAGTGACTCAACAATTAATGACAAAAGTGGACCAACATTTGAGGGATGGTGTGTACAGTTCATAAAAAGTTAACATGTCTTAATACACTGATTTCAACTGCCATAGAAATGTCTGTTCTATGAACCATATTGCACCTCTCCACATCTTGTAGAGGCTTCTTCTATCTCTATTGCTCATTCTAACTTCCACTATCAGTCCCTTATTACCCGTTTAGACCATCTGTTTGCTTTTTTGAGTACCTCAAACTTGATGTGATTGGATGTGATTGGTCTTTTCTTTACCCAACTGGAGTTACATATGGGAATACAGTGCATGACTTAACAAACTCGTTTGATTCTCTCATATACTACGCTCGTGCCTAGTTGTGGCAAAGGACAGAACCGCTGTTCAACCAAACTTCTGGTAGTTTGTGGTCTAGTGTTTGTAAAAGGGAAGGCATAACGCTAGAGGTCGTGATGTACATTTCCTATGTCTGGGTCAGTCCCACAGGCAGCAATACACCCCACTACTGGTCTTCTGGTGTAAGAGGTGGGGCTCCGCATATTTAAGAGGTGGAACCACGCACTTTCTTTTCGACCGCCCGACATCACGGAAGACAGGACGCGAATCTGTGGCGCCATACATGGGTAGGCCTTTGTGAGCCTATGTGGAGTGTGATTGCTTATTGGTACTCGCTGTTTAGAGCTAAGCCTATTTTGCTGACGGTTTAAAAAGAAATGTTTTGGGGAGTACTAAATGGGGAGTTGTTACATTACAGTTTTGGGTATGGAGGGTCGTAAACATTGGACTAATATTGATAAGGATAACTCCTGTGCTATAATACATGCAGTGGAATCATCTTGGGATTAAATGAACTGTCTATTTCACTAAGCCTAATGATTGTATACAGTATGTATGTACGAGTATGTGAAATCGTTACAGGCTCTCGATATGCTGACACAGGTTCAAACATCAATTATCACTATGTTTGCAATCTATTTCCTGTTGTGGGGGTGGATTTTATGCTTAACCTACATGATGCCTCAGTCACTATTATGTTGTTTTACTTGAATTAAAACTTAGCGTAATTTATGAATACACCTTCACATCAGAAGTATAGGCATGATCTAATCTTTGTATTTTGAAGAGTAGGGTATACACTTATTAATTGGATTGAGATGCTTGACTCAATTACTTTTTCTTTTTGCATAAGTGCAGCTATAACGGATTTGCAAGGAGCCTTGGAATTTGAGTTGCCTACTGCTGTTACTTGTGTGATTCCTGCCTCAGAGGAACACGCAGTGGACACGATTTCCTAGGTAACAATTCCCTTATAATGACCTCGGGTTCGAGTGGGAATATGATTTGCTTCAACATATCATAAATACGGTCTGTTCATAAAGTAGTTTTTAGTTCTACCCTCTCTCTCTCTAACTTGACAGGTTTCCAATCAAACCTTTGGGCATTTTAAAGACTTAACAAATAGCTATCAGATCTCTGGGCGTATTTTTGGAAGAAGGTCAGATTCCACTACAGTACTAAAGTGTACCCAGTGCATCATGTTATGAATTCGAGTCATCTAAGGGAATTCTATACAAAAAGATACCTGCCAACCAGGATAAGAGTAGGGAGCTAAGTAAATTTTAAAATAGATCTCTTTGATCATTACTTCAAGATCAATTGGCTTATTGATTGTCTCTCTTGTTCACTTAGAAGAGATTGTGTATTTGAGAACCACTGGATTGTGATATGATTTATCTACTTGGATGCACGCCAAAAACGCTTTAATCAGGAGATATACACAGTGGTCCCTGTATGAGATATTTAAAAAAAAAAAAATCTTCAGAAACTAATATTGAATCAAATGTTAGTTCGGAATATAATGGCATTTCTTGCTTCATGCTGGCTTAGCACTGAATTGAATTTAAAACAAATATATGAAATATCAATTCATATTAATTTTAGGTGCTTTTAGAATGTTGATACTGCTTATTTCTTACCAAGAAAAGTCTTGCATCTCCGGTGGTTTAGGTACCTGGGTAAGAGACCTGCTAAGAATTTGGTCGTCTTTTTCTTAGTTTATATTGCATGGACAATAGCATGGGGACCTGTCTAGGTGTCTTTTAAACCCACTGATTCTCTCTAAACCTTCTCAACTTTTAAACCACTAAATTGGATTTGGGTAAGCAAGTGTTTTTAATATTGAACCATTTCTCACGTTTTTCTGTTCCATCTGTTTTCACAGGTTTATGCTTTCTGGTGTTTCAAAGCATTTGGCCTTGCACTCACACATGTCCCAGCTGCTCGTCTTTCAAAAGACAAATAAGGATATTAGGATGGTATAGAAAGAGATTTTTTTACTTTCTGACTCTTCTGATGTCAAGGATTGAGTGGTTGTTGTTTATTACTTATGTCTCCTTGGTTTGTGTAAACAGGACACAGCATCTTGGGCTGATGGTCTGTAATGTAACTGTAGAGTTTGTTGTAACGTTTTTTATAAATATCAGTATTCTAATCACTAGCATGTACCAATTTATGACACACAAGTATTCTTCGTATTTGCAGCCATGATGAAGCCTTTGTAAGGTGAAACCCGTTTACTGCGTTATCTTGGACATATACAATAAAGAGAAATACTGCATCAATATTCAAGACACACGATCATCTGTTTATACTATATGTGATCATCCATAACTATTTATGTTGCCTCTCGTTTTTTGGTATACAAATATGAAAATTAAATGCTACTAGTGGGCCTGCAGCACTTATTATGCCACCCACTTAAGTAGCCCCTTAAAACCTGTCTGAGGCCTGCCAGTGCAGCCTGAGTGCAGATTTAAACCACCAATTCGACTTGCCAATATAACCTCCTTGCCAAGCCTTGAACTCCCCTTTTCTAGCATATAGGTCACCCCAAAGGTAGTCCCTAGGTAGCCTATAGGACAGGGGGTATTGTAATTAAATGTTGGACATGTACTTTGAAGTTTTACATGTCCTGGTAGTGAAAAACTCCTAAATTCATTTTTCACTACTATGAGGCATACATCTCCCTTAGGATAACATTGGGTTGCCTTATAACATTTAATAAGTGCTAACCTTTGATTGGAAACAGGCAAACATTTCATGTCAAGTATCTGAGAAATTATAATTTAAAATATCTTTTTTCAGATTTTGAGTTACAATTTTCAAAATGCCGCTTGTAGAAAGTTGGCATTTTCATGACCTAACTATTTGGTGCCTGCAGCCTGCTTTTGGGTCACATGAGTGGGTGTAGCTGGCAGTTAGACTATGTTTTTCTCCTCCCAGACAACCACACCATAGAGGGCTTGGGTGTGCCTTCACCTGACATGATGGGGAGGGTGGAGCTGGGCACAGCCCCACTTGCTATTAAGGACTTCTCACCCCTGCATTGCTTATGCAGCCAGCTTGGAGGGAGGGCAGGGGAAGGAGGAAACTTTAAGCACTTCAAAGGGAATCTTCTCAAACCTTCTCCTACTTAAAAGAAGGCACCTGGTATAAAAAAAGGACCCTCAGACCTACTCTTCAGTTCACTTTCTGGACCTGCGGAAGGACTCTTAGAGAACTGCCTGCTTCTGTGGCCTGCTGTTTACTCCACAAGATTGCTTTGCTGCATGGAGCCTGCCTTGAACCCTGAGAGGCCAGCCCTGCTGCTTGAGCCCTGTTTCATCACTTGAGCCCAGGACTACCAGAGTGGTTCCAAGGGCTAATTTTCTGGCCTCCTGACTAGAGCCTCAGGGACATAAAAGCCTCCAACCATCTTGAACATGCACCTGAACCCTGCCTGAGTGAGTTCCAACACCCCAAGGTCTGCCCCTCCAGTCCTGGACCCTTAGTGGTGGTGCTACGGGTGCCCAGATAGCCAAAGTCCAAAGCTTGGGAATAAGGCTAAAATCTCCTCTGGGAATCGAGAGGAGACCTGGATCAACCTTCTCGTCTATTCATCCAATGTGCATCACTGGTAGGCCTGACTTTGAGGCAGCTTCCACCACTTTCTTTTCCCCAGCAGCAAATCCTGTCAGAGGTCCTTCGCCGAAGGGATATCCGGCCTCCTGGAACTCTTGTCGGCTGCAGCCTCCTGCCTCGTCCCACCTGAGATTTTCAGCTTCCAAAAAAGAGACTAAGTCCACACGTAGTAATCTTCACCACAACTTCATCCAGCAGCTCCTGACAACAACGCCTCCTCTCTGGACACCGCCTGCTGCATGCAACACCAAGGAAAACATTTCTTCCACACCAGTCTATACATTTTCCTTGTTTCAGGAGCCAATGACTCTGAAATTAGCCAGAAAGCCTGTCTAGAAAGCCCTAGCATTACCAACATGATCTCTTGAATACCTCAAAGTCATTAGCACTAAATGACCTGCTGCACCTTTTCATGACATTCTCCAGCTGGACTCCTCAGCAACAATGGAAATGAGACAATCAACATTGGGTAATTCACTGACATCTCCATAATCATGGAAAACAAAGCCCTGGAGCTCCACAACATCATCAAAATCAGTACTGTGTGTTTCATCCACCAAACCTGTATCTGAACCCTTGCAATTATCGAAAATGGTGCAAACACATATGGGGTCTGACCTCTCTAATTCTGCAAAAGTGTATGACTCATTCTGCTTGTACATGAAGCCTCCAACAGTAGAACCTCCGAACCTGATAATGCAATCTGTTTGCAAACAGATCAACCCAAAATGGTCCCCATCTCTACTGTAACTCCAGAAATACTGTTCATTCCAATGTCCAATCTCTAGAGTTAATTCACTACCTTGTTTGTCATACTTGGGATATGTTCTGCAGGCTCTTTTATCCCTCTTCTCAAACAGAAATGGAAAAATTCCTTTTTCAAATCTACCAGCCTTTTCAAGTGAGGATCTCTTAAATTGTTACCATACTTTATTGAAGAAACATTGTGTATTGATAACATGAAACAAAAATTCTGTCTCTCCCTCAGCAAACATTTTCCATAAATAAACCTGTCAAAATCTCTAAACAATGGTATACATACCATTCTTATCCTCCAACCACAGACAACCAGTCAAAATCTGCCTGCACCTCACCCTCCCACCCTCTAACCTTGCATCCATTCTGTACTTAGTTCTGGTAACTCCCTGAAAACTGCTCTCCTGCATCTTGACCAGGAGACTGCTCTCCCCCAGCGCAGGCCCGCGATAAGTGTCCTGCCTCCTTGTGCTGCCGTGTCTGGTGTTCAAGGCCCCTGTGCCTTGGTGCCACCTCGTGCCTGTCACTGCCTTTCACTTGCTTAGAGCTGTTCTTGCCTGCCTTTATTTGCCTTTCTTGCCTTTTAGCCCATTTTGCCTTTTTGTTGCCTGTCTTGCCTTCACTTGCATTATGCTGTTTTTGGCCATTATTATTTTTTATTAATATTCTTTTCCTCCTCCGCTCCATTCTGCCTCCTTTTTCCACTGCTGCTGCCCTCGCGGCCCCTCCCCCGTGTGTTCTCCCAATTCCCGCTCCCGCCTCCCAGCTGTCCCGCCCTCCCCCGACCCCTACTTAATGGCGGCCGCCGCGCTTTGGGGCTGAGCAAGACTCCTGACCTCTTGGCCAGGAGACTGCTCTCCCCCCGCTCAGCCCCGCGGTAAGTGTCCTGCCTCCTTATGCTGCTGTGTCTGGTGTTTGAGGCCCCTGTGCCTTGGTGCTGCCTCGTGCCTGTCCCTGCCTTTCACTTGCTTTGAGCTGTTCTTGCCTGCCTTTATTTGACTTTGTTGCCTTTTTGCCCGTTTTGCCTTTTCTTTGCCTGTTTTGCCTTCACTTGCATTTCGCTGTTTTTGGCCTTTATTATTTTTTATTAATATTCCTTTCCTCCTCTGCTCCGTTCTGCCTCCTTTTTCTCACCGCTGCTGCCCTCGCGGCCTCTTCCCCACGCGTTCTCCCAATTCCCACTCTTACCTCCTAGCTGTCCCGCCATCCCCCTGACCACTACTTAATGGCAGCCGCCATGCGGACATGCCTCTGGCGCGCCGCTGGCGCGCCAAAGGCAAGCCCATCTGCGCCCGTCCGCGACCAGCACCATGAACCCTGGTCTTCTGACCCACCAATGTTACAGCTCCTCAGCACTCCATGCACTCAACAATGGCAAAAACAACAACTGCAAGCTCGCCTCACCCCTCAACACCCACGAACCTTTCACCTGCCAGCACTGCCACCGCCCCTTCACCTTCGCCGAGACACGGGATCCCCTACACCCCTCAGCAACAACTCCTCCGCACCCCAGACCCTACATTGCATCCTCCTTAATGTCCTCTCACTCCACAGACCTGCGGCGGCAATTTGGGCCCTCCTAGACAGCACTACTCCTGATGTAGCCTTCCTCACCAAAACCTAGACAAACGCCGCTCAAGACCAGACATCGCGATCGCCATCCCCGAAGGATACAAAATCACCCGGAAGGACCGCCCCACCTGCCCAGGAGGAGGCATCACCATTGCTCACAAGGCCAACCTTCGCCTGAGCTCCTACACCGACGGGCCCACAGATCTGATGGAACACCGCCACTTCAAGATACAGACCAACCCATCCACAACCCTCCGTGGCACCCTCATCTACAGACCCGGTGCACCTTTCTCCGACTCCATCACCGACATCATCACCCCGCATGCCATCACCTCCACCGACTACACCCTGCTGGGAGACCTCAACTTCCACCTCGACAACCGCCAAGACCCCAACTCCACCTCCCTCCTGGACAACCTCCTCAACATCGGACTCAAAAGGATCGGACCAGAACCAACGCACTCAGTAGGACACACCCTTTATAAAAACCTCATAATCCAATCATGTTAAGCTGAGCAGATCTCTTAAAAGATGGATACTCTACATCTTGAAATGATGATTCACTGTCCAGTCATTCAGAACTCTTAATTTGATCACTTGTCACATCCTTATGTCCTTTATCTCCACCGACAAAATATTGCTAATAAAACCCTCTGCTTTATCCCGTACTCGCACTCTTGTTTAGGAACTCCCCGGTTCCCAATCTACTAACTTTTTCTCCTCTGCACTGAATCGTAACTCTCCTAGAACTCTTTTGTGACTGGGGTAAGCCTTGAAATGTATTCTGAAACCTGACACTATCTGCACCATCCAAAGATTTTTTGGGATCTAATACTAAGCTAAGAAAATAGCACTAAATACAACAGAACATGAACAGCAGCAGCCCCTCATACTTGATAAATATGTTGTTCCATGCTCTTGTAGTAGGATGCTTGTTGTCAAATTACTCATCATTAAGTAACAGGTGTGATTGCGTTATTTTCAGTAATTTTGGGCCAAAAGGGTACCATGAAATTACCATAATTGCTCTGATTACTTAAGTGTATTTAAAACTTTACCCAGGGCTAGAACTTATCCCTCACTCTCCCAGCTGATGCCGAAAACTCTGTCTCTAATTTTAAAACCAGGAGACTTAGAGTGACATTTTAAGAAATTGATGTGGTATACCTCCCGGGCTGTTGCACTCCTGGGAGTTTCCAGAACACTTTACATCTGGTCACTTGTGCCCCTGCCCTCCCAAGGCACCACGGAATGAAATATGCAATTTCAAAGGTCCTTTGTAAGGACTGGTAGGGTGCTCCCTCACCCCAGCTGATCTGGCTGAGGGGTTTATGGCATAACCCCCTGCCCTGGAGACATGCTTTCCTTAAACTTAATTGCATGGGTGCCCTGCCCCAGTTGGCATAGCTCTCTGTTCACCAGCATGTGAACCGGCAGCTCTCTGTGTCCCATGGGCATCTGTGCATGCGGTGATGGTGCTGTGCTTCCTGCTCCCCGCTCCCCAGCAAAGGGCGCAGGGGAGGCACACCATGATGCTCTCTGACTTGGACTCACCAGAAGCAGACGTGTAGGAGCACAGCGGCGCTAACTGTGTCTTCTTTGTCCCCGGTAACTGAGGGCCCTCCAATGTACATCATGGCAGCCCTCAATATTGTGGGATCTTTGTGTCATCCCCTGGTAACTGGGGGTCCCAGCGACCAAAGCATTACCGGGGAGTGGGATCCACACACACCCCCTTTCCTCCTCCATTATTCATGCGGCAGTCCCTATCACCACTTCAAATGATGTGAAGCATCCTGTATAACTCAAAACACACAACAACTTTAATCTCCATATATAAGGAATTAAGGAATTGCACACAAAACTTGCATGATATATATATATATATATATCAAACACCTCGCCTCCGTTTCCTTTCGGTAGGAAAAAACGAGCGTAGACCCAAATCAGTGCAGCAATTTTTTATTTTGTTTCACCATATATATATATTGCATTATCCATGACTGGGCACGTAAAACGCATGAAAATCTGTAAATCTTACACATGACAAAGGGTCTATCATACGTTTTTGTGAGATGGTACTTCATCCATCGGGGTGGGGGAAGACATTACCTCTACCACCCTGACGGACTACCGTCTGCCAAATTTAGCGATGACCACTGGCCTAGCCGTCATCTATGTACATTTATAAGCACCGGTGTCACAGCATTTACTTTCAAGGTACACAAAGTTTGGTGGATGGTCGATGACAATTCTGACAACCATCCAAAAAACTTTTAACATTCTTATTTTTCAAAAAGAAAGTCTCAAAATGGGAGTTTATTTTTGAAAGATATACAAACATAATGAACCCCACCAAGAGAGTTTTTCCTAGGCTGTGTATAGTATATATATATATATATATATATATATATATATATATATATATATATATATATCCTTCCAACACTATATCTCATTCCAAAAATACACAAAGAGATAATTCCAGCGCCAGGCAGACCCATAATATCGGCCATTGGAGGAATAAGTGAACATATAAGTCAATATGTGGACTATTTCCTACAGAGTTATGTGCGGGCACTCCCTTCATATATAAGGGATACGAGTGACTTTTTAAATAAGATTCAGCACAAACAATGGAATGATGATTTACTTTTAATAACATTGGACATAGAATCGCTCTATACGAGCATTGATCACCGGGTGGGACTAACTGCGATTAAGTATTATCTTGATACCAGACCATTGACATTTCACAGTCATAATTTAATGCTTTTTGAACTGATAAAATGGTGCCTATTTAACAATTTCTTTATGTTCGGTAAAGACCTATATCTACAAAAAGTGGAGTAGCAAGGGGGGCCTGTTTCTCCCCCAGCTATGCGTGCTTGCACGTAGGCTGGTGGGAGGAACAGGTCCTAAGAGGAACATATGCTGAAACTTTCACCACTCATGTATTATATTGGCTACGATTCATAGACGATGTGTTCCTAGTATGGAAGGGTGATCGCCAGAGTGCTGAGACTTTTATTTCAGAAATTAACACCAATGATATTAATCTTAAATTCACATCAGATATTAGTCAGCAGAGCGTAGCCTTTTTAGACACTACAATATATGTGACTGGTGATAGGCTTGAATCCACTTTACATAGGAAACCCACAGCAGGAAATGCTACATTACACGCAAGGAGTTCACATCCTAACCACCTGATCAGGAGTATCCCCTATGGGGAACACCTTAGATTGAAAAGAATCTGTAGTACTAGGGATGAGTTGGAAAAATTTACTTATGACACATTATTGAGATTTGGAGAACGAGGATACAGTGAGGCCATTCTAAAGGAAGCTTGTGAGAAAGCAGAACTGGTAACTAGGGAAGCCTCATTAACAAACAAGAAAAATAAGAATGTAACAGATCCTGAGTCTAACATTACTGTTAATGACAAAGAAAGTGCTGCCCCACGTTTAATTATGACGTACAGACAACAGAAGCAATTGAAAGCCATCATCAATAAAAATTGGCCTATACTAATGATAGATGCAGTACTTGCCCCTTTTTTAACTACTAAACCAACAGTGACCTTTAGACGAGCAGTGTTCATGAGGTCACAATTAGTAAAAAATAGCCCAGAAATAACATTGAGGACCACTTGGCTCCAACCAAAACAGTTTTTTTTTTTTAAATGTACGTCATGTCGTGCCTGCAAATTTGGTACTAATAAAACTCATTACGAAACACCTTTTAGTTCTAAAAGTATACCTATTAAGGGCCATTACTCTTGCCGCACTGAATATGCAGTGTATGTTCTCACATGCACGTGTGGCTTGAACTTCCAGAAAGGAATGCAAGACGTCGCAGTCTGGATGACCAACAGCTGCCTGAAGCTCAATACCGAGAAGACAGAAGTCCTCGTCCTCGGTACCACCCCTTCTGCATGGGACAGCACCTGGTGGCCGACCGCCCTCGGAAGCCCACCTACCCCCTCAGACCATGCCAAGAACCTCGGCATCGTACTCGACTCATCACTCTCCATGAACAGACAGGTCAACGCCGTCACCTCCAGCTGCTTCAACACCCTCCGTATCCTCCGCAAGACATTCAAGTTGATCCCCTCTGAGTCTAGGAAGACAGTCACCCACGCACTCATCACCAGCAGACTGGACTATGGAAACGCACTCTATGCCGGCATCAACAAGTCCCTACTCCGCAAACTCCAGACAGTACAAAACACCGCCGCCAGACTCGTCCTCGGCATCCCCCGACACGAACACATCAGCCAACACCTACGAAGTCTCCACTGGCTCCCCGCGGAGAAAAGAGTCACTTTCAAAATCCTCACTCAGGCCTACAAATGCCTACACAACAACGGACCCAAATACCTCAATGACAGAATCAACTTCTACGTACCCAAAAGAAACCTCCGATCTTCCAACCTCGCACTGGCCGAAACCCAGCGCATCCACAGAGCCAGAGCAGGCGGAAGATCCTTCTCTCACATTGCAGCCAAGACCTGGAACGAGCTACCGGCAGACATCAGACGCGCCCCCTCCCTGAACACCTTCAGGAAGACCCTCAAGACCTGGCTCTTCGGCTAAACAGATCTGCGGACCCCCCCCAGCGCCTTGAGACCCTCACGGGTGAGTAGCGCGCTTACAATTCCCTGATTGATTGATTGATTGTAGTACCAAGTTGCAGGTACATGTACGTATACTGCAACATTTAAGGGCAATTGTAAATAACGACAGCACTTACCCGGTTGCACAGCATTTTAAAAAGGAGCATGACAACATTCTTGAATGCCTATCATACTATGTGATAAATGCAATTCCTAAACTGCGACGAGGGGGCAACAGAGAGCGCATGCTGAGGCAATTAGAAACTCGCATGATTATTGAATTTGACAGTAAGGCCCCCAGAGGACTCAATAACACGGAGGACCTGCATAACTTCTTATAATCAGATAATTGGGTGCATCCTTTACAATCAGTATACCTAAGATATGATTAAATATGTGATTATCAGCCATCTTAGAATCATTTTATTTAAAAAAAAAAGAATTTTTAAATATACAAAACACTACATAAAAAATCCCCATAAAAATGATCGTATAGATGTGTATATTATATATAAGCAATTTTGCACTTTTTTGGTACTATATAGCACAATGCACTTTACTTAGCATTCTTTGCACATAACGAGCAATTAGAGCACTATGCACTTTAGGAGGTGGTAAGGAGAAAAGACATCTTATACGTTCATAGCAGATCATAGATCTAACACGGTTAAGGGGAACTTGGATACATGTTCAACAAATTATTTGTGTTTTAATACTGTCGAAAAAGTGATAAAACATTGACTAGTATTATTAAGTATTTAATCTTGCATTTATGCAGATATAATAAATACGCATTGTGTTATTATTTGAATGCATTTTAAGAGATACCTCTTGTATTGAGTTTAGATTACCATTTTATATGATTATATTTATATATTTATTTATTTATATACAGCATAGAGTCATTGAACTTGCTATGGTAACATATGTTTGCAATGAGGATAAAATGCATTTTATGATCTCATTTTTGATTTTGTGAACAGACATAATCCAAGTTTTTTAAAATTATGGTATTTATGGAGTATACTATTTATGTGTCGGCTGACATGTGAATTATGAAAAACAAGATGAAGTATTGTTTTTTAGAAGCATTACGTATAGGTTTGCTAATAGTCTTTTCTCTATGTTTGGGGACACGTGACACAGTTGGGAGAGAGAGTAAAAAATATAAAAATGCCTCACGAAACGCGTCATGACATAGCTGAGAGTAAAACTAATAAAGACTATTCGCACAAGCAACAAGGAGTTCGTGCTATCCTTATCGCTGTCTGGAAGTTAAGGATTGGTCGTTGGTTGGAATATATATATATATATATATATATATATGTGAACAAGACCGAGTCGTATCGGTCGAAACGCGTCATGCTGAGGCACTGGCCAGGATTGACTGGTTGCTGTAATCATGTTATTTAAATAAAGCACAGCAGTTCCATAACGTCCCTTGAAGTGGTCCGTACCTGTGTTTGTGCGCCGTGAAGGTTGGTGACGATCCAGGATTTGCTCTATATATATATATATATATGTATATATATATATATATATATGTATGCTCCCAAACTTGCATATTTCTCACAACAAGAAAGAAAAGCACTCACAGGGGTGAGTCCAGGTCTTTTATTCATGGACTCACAGCAACCAGAGGCGTTTCGGCAGTCGCCTTTTTCGATGGTAATCAGGCGCGCTGGAAACGGCCTTCATTTATTTCATTTACTTTCCCAACACCGACATGTGTCAGTGTCAGCGAGTGCGCGAAGAAGGTGCAAAACCTATGGAGCTATCATATAAATATATATATATGGTCATGTGATCAAGGCCGCTTGTACGGCCGAAACGCGTAATGGCAATGGCAGAAGACTGAAATAAAACAAATATTTGCACAACTGGAGGTCTGCACTCGTCTTTGTTCCGCTGGCAGCAGGATGCATCACGAGCAAAAGTGATATATATATATATATATATATGATGACCACAGTCCTGTGGTAGGTTCCTTCCTCCAGCAACCAAACAGGTACGGACCACTGAGTGGAAATTCATAAATCTTCTTTATTTGCAGTTTACAAGTACATAGAAATAAATCAAGCAAGTGCCCAGCCATATATATATATAACCTACTGGCGGTTGCCAGTAGGTAGTTATAGTTAGGACCTTGTTTCTATTCAAAAAGCGCTTTTTCTTTTGCCAATATCTTTGACGCCGTTTGACGAATCTTCGCGAAATTTTCAAAACTAATGGTTCACTCAGGTCAGCTCCTGTCCTGAAAGCTTTGGGGTGATTTGTCAAACGGGGGCCAAGAAAAAAGGGGGGTCCCAAAAAGCGTTTTCCCCATTTTCATTTCCATAGGAATTTTGGAACAGGCCACAGCCCGAACTGCTGAACGGAATTACACCAAATTTGGCAAAAAGGTAGCTCTTGGTTCGGAAAGTGACCTTTTTTTTAAATGGTGTAAATCCGTTCAGTAGTTCCTGAGAAATTCAAAAAATAAAAATATCGATATCTGAGCACCGAGGAGAATTCGCGAATCCTCCCGAGCACGAGCTTCATTCTGATTGGCTGCCAACACTCCAAACCAGAACGTGTTGGCAGCCATCGTGTGACTCAGTAACCAAGTCACAAGAAAAAGGAAAATAAAGAGAAAAATGAAGAAAAGGGGGCAGGGTAGAAACTCCCTGACCCCTAGACCTGCTCACAGGGAACCCCAGGCCCAAAAAAGCATTTAATACTGAGGGTCCCTGGGGGCTAACTAGCCCACCAGATACCTCCACTAAGCCCCACACAGCTGGATTGCTGAGAGGTGGTCCGAGGCCATGCCCCTTTTTGCACCACTCTGCAAATGCGCCTCTTGGCGCACTGCTGGTGGGGCGATGAGGTCCTCTTGTGTCCTGAGGACCTCAGGATTAAAGTGGACTTCATCCCCCAAACAGCAGTGCACCAGGAGGCGTGTCTGCAGAGTGGTGTAAAAAGGGGGCATGGGCTCTGACCACTCTCAGCAATCCAGCTGTGTGGGACTTACTGGAGGTACCTGGTGGGCTAGTTGGCCCCTAGGGACCCTCAGGATTCAAGGGGACTTAATCCCCCAACCCAGAACGCGCCAGGAGGCACGTTTGCAGAGTGGTGGAGTAAGGGGATGTGGCCTGTGTCCACCTTTCAGCAATCCAACTATCTGGGACATACTGGAGGTATCAGGTAGGCTAGTTGGCCCCTAAGGACCCCCAGCAGCGAAGGGGACTTTAATCCCTATCCAAGAGCGTGCCAGGAAGTGCGTTTGCAGAGTGGTGGAGAAAGGGGGCGTGGCCTGCTATGAGAACTTAGCAATCCTGCTGTGTGGGACTTACTGGAGGTAATATGAGGGGTAGTTGGCCCCCAAGATTCACCTTGGGGGCCAACTACCCCTCCTGTTACCTCCAGTAAGTCCTACACAGTAGGATTGCTGAGAGGTCTTCGGAGGCCACACTCACCTTTCTCCACCACTTTGCAAATGCGCTTCCTGGCACAGTACTGGTTGAGGGATGAAGTCCACTTTACTCCTGAGGGACTTTGGCAGCCAAGTAGCCCTCCTGGTATCTCCTGTAAGTTCTACGCAGTGGGATTCCTGAGTGCTGGTTGGAGGCCCAGCCCCCTTTCTCCACCACTCTGCAAACGTGACTACCAGTTAAAGAAGCATTTGTAATGTAATATGTCTTGCATTTGCAAGAGTTAGAGTTAATGGCGTTGTAAATCTAAAAGTTTTTTACTAATGTTTTTTGGAGTGGAGTGGATGTAGGTTGTGTGTAGTGGAACTATGTGGTATGTTGTGGAGTGAAATTATGTGGATAGAAAGTATGTGGTATTTAGTGTATAGGAATTATGTAGAGTGGGATTATGTGTTATGGAGAGTAATTATGTGGTATGGTAGTCTGTGTTGTGGAGTGGTAACCTCAGGTTTAGTCTTCCTCGTTTCCATAGAAGCTAAATTATGAACTCAATGAGACAAAAAGAAGGAATCACTGAGGAGCACTTCTGGACCTAGTCAGAGGTATGAGCAGGGCCACTGGAATTATGCGACTGTTTGGCTGCACCGACTCTCGCACAATTACACATTTTCTGCATTAGCCACAAAATCCATCATCTGCTCCCTAACCTGCAGAATTGGACAAAAAAGCCTTGTTTCTAGCTCAAACGGCTCAAACGTTACCAAAAATGCAGCGGCAAGTGTTACAGCATGGTGGAAGGCCCTTTGCAACCCTAGAATGGTCACCTGTTACTTATTCCTAAATGTGGGTGTTAAATTGGTACTAATGGTGTGCAAACCACTCTTGCTTCTTTCTGTGCCTCTCTTGCCACTTTCTGCATTTCTGTGCTTCTTTCTGCAACTTTATTTTTTTTCTGCACCCCTCTTGCCTCTTTCTGCACCTCTGTTACCTCTTTCTGCACCTCACTTGCTTCTTCCAGTACCCCTCTTACCTCTTTCTGCACCACTGTTCCCTCTTTCTGCACCTCTGCTGCTTGTTTCTTCACCTCTCTTGCCTCTTTCTACACTTATCTTGCCTCTTTCTGCACCTCTGTTGTTTCTTTCTGCACTTCTATTGCCTCTTTCTGCACCCCTCTTTCTAATTTCTGCACCTCTGTTGCTTCCTTGTGCACTTCTCTTGCTTCTTTCTGCACCTCTGTTGCTTCTTTCTGCACCCCTCTTGCCTCTTTCTGCAACCCTTTTCCCTCTTTCTGCACCTCTCTTGCCTCAGTCTGTCCACCTGTTCCCTGTTTCTGCACCCCTTTGGCCTGTTTCTGCAACTCTCTTGCCACTTTCTGCAGTTCTCTTGCCTCCTTCTGTACCCCACTTGCCTCTTTCTGCAACTCTCTTGCCTCTTTCTGCAGTTCTCTTGCCTCTTTCTGCACCTCTCTTGCCTCTTTCAACACTTCTGTTTCCTCTTTCTGCACCTCTCTTGCCTCTTTCTGCACCTCACTTGCTTCTTTCTGCACCCCTTTTGCCTGTTTCTGCACCCCTCTTTCCTCTTTGTGCAACTCTCTTGCCGCTTTCTACAACTCTCTTCCCTCTTTCAGCACTGCTCTTGCTTCTTTCTGCACCTCTGTTCCAAATTTCTGCATCCCTCTTGCCTTTTTCTGCACCCCTCTTCTCTCTCTTTCTGCACCCCTTTTGCCTGTTTCTGCAACTCTCTTGCCTCTTTCTGCACCCCTCTTACCTGTTTCTGCACCTGTTTTGCCTCTGTCTGCACCCCTGTTCCCTCTTTCTGAACCTCTTTTGCCTGTTTCTGCAACTCTCTTGCCTCTTTATGCAGTTCTCTTTCCTCCTTCAGCACCTCTGTTGCTTCTTTCTGCACTTCTCTTGCCTCTTTCTGCACCCGTTGCTTCATTCTGCACTTCCCATGCTTCTTTCTGCACCTGTCTTGCTTCTTCCTGCACCCCTGTTGTCTCTTTCTGCACTCATCTTCCCTCTTTCTGCACCTCTTTTGCCTCTTTCTGCATCTCACTTGCCTTTTTCTGCATTTCTCTTCCTTCTTTCTGCACCCCTCGTGCCTCTTTCTGCACCCTTCTTCCCTTTTCCTGCATGTCTCTTTGTTCTTTTTGCACTGCTTGTGCCTCTTTCTGCACCCCTCTTGCCTCCTTCTGTATCTCTGTTGTTTCTTACTGCACTGCTCTTGCTTCTTTCTGCACCTCTCTTGCAAATGTCTGCACCCATCTTGTCTCTTTCGGCACCCCTCTTCTCTCTTTCTGCACCCCTGTTCCCTCTTTCTGCTCCCATTCAGCCTGTTTCCGTACCTATGCTGCCTCTTTCTGAACTTCTCTTGCCTCTTTCTGCACCTATTTTGCTTCTTTCTCCATTTCTCTTGCTTCTTTCTGCACCCCTCTTGCCTCTTTCTACACCTCTGTTGGTTCTTTCTGCACATCTCTTGCTACTTTCTGCACCTCTGTTCTTTCTTTCTGCACTTCTCTTGCTTCTTTCTACACCTCTCTTGCTTCTTTCTGCACCCCACTTGCCTCTTTCTGCACCCTTCTTCCCTCTTTGTGCACCTCTCTTGCCTCTTACTGCACCTCTCTTGCCTCTTTCTGCACCCCTCTAGCCTCTTTCCGTATCTCTTTTGCTTGTTTCTGCTCTTCTTTTGCCTCTTTCTGTACCCCTCTTGCCTCCTTCTGCACCTCTGTTGTTTTTTACTGCACTGCTCTTGCTTCTTTCTGCACCTCTCTTGCACATTTCTGCACCCCTCTTGCCTCTTTCTGCACCCCTCTTTTCTCTTTATGCACCTCTCTTGCTTCTTTCTACACCCCTGTTCCCTCTTTCTGCACCTTTCCTGCCTGTTTCTGCTACTCTTTTGTGTCTTTCTGTACCTCAGTTGGTTCTTTTTGCACTTCTCTTGCTCTTTCTGCACCCTTCTCGCCTCTTTCAGCACCTCTGTTTCTTCTTTCTGTACTTCTCTTCCTTCTTTCTGCACCCCTCCTGCCTCTTTCTGCACCTCTCTTGCCTCTTTCTGCACCTCTCTTGCCTCTTTCTGCACCTCACTTGCTTCTTTCTACACCCCTGTTGCCTCATTCTGCACCCCTCTTCACTCTTTGTGCAACTCTTTTGCCTCTTTCTACACCTCTATTCCCTCTTTCTGTATCTCTGTTGCTTCTTTCTGCACTTCTCTTGCCTCTTTCTGCACCCTTCGAGCCTCTTTCAGCACCTCTGTTGCTTCTTTCTGCACTTCTCTTCCTTCTTTCTGCACCCCTCGTGCCTCTTTCTGCACTCTCTTCCCTTTTCCTGCATGTCTCTTGGTTCTTTTTGCACTGCTCGTGCCTCTTTCTGCACCCCTCTTGCCTCCTTCTGTATCTCTGTTGTTTCTTACTGCACTGCTCTTGCTTCTTTCTGCACCTCTCTTGCAAATGTCTGCACCCATCTTGTATCTTTCGGCACCCCTCTTCTCTCTTTCTGCACCCCTGTTCCCTCTTTCTGCACCCATTCAGCCTGTTTCTGCACCTATGCTGCCTCTTTCTGAACTTCTCTTGCCTCTTTCTGCACCTCTTTTGCTTCTTTCTGCACTTCTCTTGCTTCTTTCTGCACCCCTCTTGCCTCTTTCTACACCTCTGCTGGTTCTTTCTGCACATCTCTTGCTTCTTTCTGCACCTCTCTTGTTTCTTTCTGCAATTCTCTTGCTTCTTTCTACACATCTCTTGCTTCTTTCTGCACCCCGCTTGCCTCTTTCTGCAGCCTTCTTCCCTCTTTCTGCACCTTTCTTGCCTCTTTCTGCACCTTTCTTGCCTCTTTCTGCACCCCTCTAGCCTCTTTCCGTATCTCTTTTGCTTGTTTCTGCTCTTCTTTTGCCTCTTTCTGTACCCCTCTTGCCTCCTTCTGCACCTCTGTTGTTTTTTACTGCACTGCTCTTGCTTCTTTCTGCACCTCTCTTGCACATTTCTGCACCCCTCTTGCCTCTTTCTGCACCCCTCTTTTCTCTTTATGCACCTCTCTTGCTTCTTTCTACACCCCTGTTCCCTCTTTCTGCACCTTTCCTGCCTGTTTCTGCTACTCTTTTGTGTCTTTCTGTACCTTAGTTGGTTCTTTTTGCACTTCTCTTGCTCTTTCTGCACCCTTCTCGCCTCTTTCAGCACCTCTGTTTCTTCTTTCTGTACTTCTCTTCCTTCTTTCTGTACCCCTCCTGCCTCTTTCTGCACCTCTCTTGCCTCTTTCTGCACCTCTCTTACCTCTTTCTGCACCTCACTTGCTTCTTTCTACACCCCTGTTGCCTCATTCTGCACCCCTCTTCACTCTTTGTGCAACTCTTTTGCCTCTTTCTACACCTCTAACCCTCTTTCTGTATCTCTGTTGCTTCTTTCTGCACTTCTCTTGCCTCTTTCTGCACCCTTCGAGCCTCTTTCAGCACCTCTGTTGCTTCTTTCTGCACTTCTCTTCCTTCTTTCTGCACCCCTCGTGCCTCTTTCTGCACCCTTCTTCCCTTTTCCTGCATGTCTCTTGGTTCTTTTTGCACTGCTCGTGCCTCTTTCTGCACCCCTCTTGCCTCCTTCTGTATCTCTGTTGTTTCTTACTGCACTGCTCTTGCTTCTTTCTGCACCTCTCTTGCAAATGTCTGCACCCATCTTGTATCTTTCGGCACCCCTCTTCTCTCTTTCTGCACCCCTGTTCCCTCTTTCTGCACCCATTCAGCCTGTTTCTGCACCTATGCTGCCTCTTTCTGAACTTCTCTTGCCTCTTTCTGCACCTCTTTTGCTTCTTTCTGCACCCCTCTTGCCTCTTTCTACACCTCTGCTGGTTCTTTCTGCACATCTCTTGCTTCTTTCTGCACCTCTGTTTTTTCTTTCTGCACTTCTCTTGCTTCTTTCTTCACCTCTCTTGCTTCTTTCTGCACCCCACTTGCCTCTTTCTGCACCCTTCTTCCCTCTTTGTGTACCTCTCTTGCCTCTTACTGCACCTCTCTTGTCTCTTTCTGCACCCCTCTAGCCTCTTTCCGCATCTCTTTTGCTTGTTTCTGCTCTTCTTTTGCCTCTTTCTGTACCCCTCTTGCCTCGTTCTGCACCTCTGTTGTTTTTACTGCACTGCTCTTGCTTCTTTCTGCACCTCTCTTGCAAATTTCTGCACCCCTCTTGCCTCTTTCTGCAACCCTCTTTTCTCTTGATGCACCTCTCTTGCTTCTTTCTACACCCCTGTTCCCTCTTTCTGCACCTTTCCTGCCTGTTTCTGCTCCTCTTTTGCGTCTTTCTGTACCTCTGTTGGTTCTTTCTGCACTTCTCTTGCTCTTTCTGCACCCTTCTCGCCTCTTTCAGCACCTCTGTTTCTTCTTTCTGCACTTCACTTGCTTCTTTCTGCACCTCTCTTACCTGTTTTGCCACCTCTGTTGTTTCTTTCTGCACTTCTCTTGTCTCTTTCTGCACCCCTCTAGCCTCTTTCCGCATCTCTTTTGCTTGTTTCTGCTCTTCTTTTGCCTCTTTCTGTACCCCTCTTGCCTCCTTCTGCACCTCTGTTGTTTTTTACTGCACTGCTCTTGCTTTTTTCTGCACCTCTCTTGCAAATTTCTGCACCCCTCTTGCCTCTTTCTGCACCCCTCTTTTCTCTTTATGCACCTCTCTTGCTTCTTTCTACACCCCTGTTCCCTCTTTCTGCACCTTTCCTGCCTGTTTCTGCTACTCTTTTGTGTCTTTCTGTACCTCAGTTGGTTCTTTTTGCACTTCTCTTGCTCTTTCTGCACCCTTCTCGCCTCTTTCAGCACCTCTGTTTCTTCTTTCTGTACTTCTCTTCCTTCTTTCTGCACCCCTCCTGCCTCTTTCTGCACCTCTCTTGCCTCTTTCTGCACCTCTCTTGCCTCTTTCTGCACCTCACTTGCTTCTTTCTACACCCCTGTTGCCTCATTCTGCACCCCTCTTCACTCTTTGTGCAACTCTTTTGCCTCTTTCTACACCTCTAACCCTCTTTCTGTATCTCTGTTGCTTCTTTCTGTACTTCTCTTGCCTCTTTCTGCACCCTTCGAGCCTCTTTCAGCACCTCTGTTGCTTCTTTCTGCACTTCTCTTCCTTCTTTCTGCACCCCTCGTGCCTCTTTCTGCACCCTTCTTCCCTTTTCCTGCATGTCTCTTGGTTCTTTTTGCACTGCTCGTGCCTCTTTCTGCACCCCTCTTGCCTTCTTCTGTATCTCTGTTGTTTCTTACTGCACTGCTCTTGCTTCTTTCTGCACCTCTCTTGCAAATGTCTGCACCCATCTTGTATCTTTCGGCACCCCTCTTCTCTCTTTCTGCACCCCTGTTCCCTCTTTCTGCACCCATTCAGCCTGTTTCTGCACCTATGCTGCCTCTTTCTGAACTTCTCTTGCCTCTTTCTGCACCTCTTTTGCTTCTTTCTGCACTTCTCTTGCTTCTTTCTGCACCCCTCTTGCCTCTTTCTACACCTCTGCTGGTTCTTTCTGCACATCTCTTGCTTCTTTCTGCACCTCTGTTCTTTCTTTCTGCACTTCTCTTGCTTCTTTCTTCACCTCTCTTGCTTCTTTCTGCACCCCACTTGCCTCTTTCTGCACCCTTCTTCCCTCTTTGTGTACCTCTCTTGCCTCTTACTGCACCTCTCTTGTCTCTTTCTGCACCCCTCTAGCCTCTTTCCGCATCTCTTTTGCTTGTTTCTGCTCTTCTTTTGCCTCTTTCTGTACCCCTCTTGCCTCGTTCTGCACCTCTGTTGTTTTTACTGCACTGCTCTTGCTTCTTTCTGCACCTCTCTTGCAAATTTCTGCACCCCTCTTGCCTCTTTCTGCAACCCTCTTTTCTCTTGATGCACCTCTCTTGCTTCTTTCTACACCCCTGTTCCCTCTTTCTGCACCTTTCCTGCCTGTTTCTGCTCCTCTTTTGCGTCTTTCTGTACCTCTGTTGGTTCTTTCTGCACTTCTCTTGCTCTTTCTGCACCCTTCTCGCCTCTTTCAGCACCTCTGTTTCTTCTTTCTGCACTTCACTTGCTTGTTTCTGCACCTCTCTTACCTGTTTTGCCACCTCTGTTGTTTCTTTCTGCACTTCTCTTGCCTCTTTCTGCACCCCTCTTGCTAATTTCTGCACCTCTGTTGCTTCCTTCTGCACTTCTCTTGCTTCTTTCTGCACCTCTGTTGCTTCTTACTGCACCCCTCTTGCCTCTTTCTGCAACCCTCTTCCCTCTTTCTGCACCTCTTTTGCCTCAGTCTGCCCACCTGTTCCCTGTTTCTGCACCCCTTTTGCCTGTTTCTGCAACTCTCTTGCCACTTTCTGCAGTTCTCTTGCCTCCTTCTGTACCCCACTTGCCTCTTTCTGCAACTCTCTTGCCTCTTTCTGCAGTTCTCTTGCCTCTTTCTGCACCTCTCTTGCCTCTTTCAACACTTCTGTTTCCTCTTTCTGCACCTCTTTTGACTCTTTCTGCACCTCACTTGCTTCTTTCTGCACCCCTTTTGCCTGTTTCTGCACCCCTCTTTCCTCTTTGTGCAACTCTCTTGCCTCTTTCTACAACTCTCTTCCCTCTTTCAGCACTGCTCTTGCTTCTTTCTGCACCTCTGTTCCAAATTTCTGCATCCCTCTTGCCTTTTTCTGCACCCCTCTTCTCTCTCTTTTTGCACCTCTCTTGCCTCAGTCTGCCCACCTGTTCCCTCTTTCTGCACCCCTTTTGCCTGTTTCTGCAACTCTCTTGCCTCTTTCTGTACTTCTCTTGCCTCCTTCTGCATCTCACTTGCTTCTTTTTGTACCTCTGTTGGTTCTTTTGCACTGCTCTTGCTTCTTTCTGCACCTCTCTTGCAAATTTCTGCACCCCTCTTGCCTCTTTCTGCACCCCTCTTACCTGTTTCTGCACCTGTCTTGCCTCAGTCTGCACCCCTGTTCCCTCTTTCTGAACCTCTTTTGCCTGTTTCTGCAACTCTCTTGCCTCTTTCTGCAGTTCTCTTTCCTCCTTCAGCACCTCTGTTGCTTCTTTCTGCACTTCTCTTGCCTCTTTCTGCACCCCTGTTGCTTCATTCTGCACTTCCCATGCTTCTTTCTGCACCTGTCTTGCTTCTTTCTGCACCCCTGTTGTCTCTTTCTGCACTCATCTTCCCTCTTTCTGCACCTCTTTTTCCTCTTTCTGCATCTCACTTGCCTTTTTCTGCACTTCTCTTGCTTCTTTCTACACCTCTGTTGCTTGTTTCAGCAATTCTCTTGCCTCTTTCTGCACTTCTCTTGCCTGTTTCTGCACCGCTTTTGCCTCTTTCTGCACCTCTCTTGCCTCTTTCTGCACCTCTCTTGCCTCTTTCTGCACCTCACTTGCTTCTTTCTGCACCCCTGTTGCCTCATTCTGCACCCCTTTTCACTCTTTGTGCAACTCTTTTGCCTCTTTCTACACCTCTCTTCCCTCTCTCTGTACCTCTGTTGCTTCTTTCTGCACTTCTCTTGCCTCTTTCTGCACCTCTGTTGCTTCTTTCTGCACTTCTCTTCCTTCTTTCTGCACCCCTCGTGCCTCTTTCTGCACCCTTCTTCCCTTTTCCTGCATGTCTCTTGGTTCTTTTTGCACTGCTCGGGCCTCTTTCTGCACCCCTCTTGCCTCCTTCTGTATCTCTGTTGTTTCTTACTGCACTGCTCTTGCTTCTTTCTGCACCTCTCTTGCAAATGTCTGCACCCATCTTGTCTCTTTCGGCACCCCTCTTCTCTCTTTCTGCACCCCTGTTCCCTCTTTCTGCACCCATTCAGCCTGTTTCTGTACCTATGCTGCCTCTTTCTGAACTTCTCTTGCCTCTTTCTGCACCTCTTTTGCTTCTTTCTCTACTTCTCTTGCTTCTTTCTGCACCCCTCTTGCCTCTTTCTACAGCTCTGTTGGTTCTTTCTGCACATCTCTTGCTACTTTCTGCACCTCTGTTCTTTCTTTCTGCACTTCTCTTGCTTCTTTCTACACCTCTCTTGCTTCTTTCTGCACCCACTTGCCTCTTTCTGCACCCTTCTTCCCTCTTTGTGCACCTCTCTTGCCTCTTACTGCACCTCTCTTGCCTCTTTCTGCACCCCTCTAGCCTCTTTCCGTATCTCTTTTGCTTGTTTCTGCTCTTCTTTTGCCTCTTTCTGTACCCCTCTTGCCTCCTTCTGCACCTCTGTTGTTTTTTACTGCACTGCTCTTGCTTCTTTCTGCACCTCTCTTGCAAATTTCTTCACCCCTCTTGCCTCTTTCTGCACCCCTCTTTTCTCTTTTCACCTCTCTTGCTTCTTTCTACACCCCTGTTCCCTCTTTCTGCACCTTTCCTGCCTGTTTCTGCTCCTCTTTTGTGTCTTTCTGTACCTCTGTTGGTTCTTTTTGCACTTCTCTTGCTCTTTCTGCACCCTTCTCGCCTCTTTCAGCACCTCTGTTTCTTCTTTCTGTACTTCTCTTCCTTCTTTCTGCACCCCTCCTGCCTCTTTCTGCACCTCTATTGCCTCTTTCTGCACCTCACTTGCTTCTTTCTACACCCCTGTTGCCTCATTCTGCACCCCTCTTCACTCTTTGTGCAACTCTTTTGCCTCTTTCTACACCTCTCTTCCCTCTTTCTGTATCTCTGTTGCTTCTTTCTGCACTTCTCTTGCCTCTTTCTGCACCCTTCGAGCCTCTTTCAGCACCTCTGTTGCTTCTTTCTGCACTTCTCTTCCTTCTTTCTGCACCCCTCGTGCCTCTTTCTGCACCCTTCTTCCCTTTTCCTGCATGTCTCTTGGTTCTTTTTGCACTGCTCGTGCCTCTTTCTGCACCCCTCTTGCCTCCTTCTGTATCTCTGTTGTTTCTTACTGCACTGCTCTTGCTTCTTTCTGCACCTCTCTTGCAAATTTCTGCACCCATCTTGTCTCTTTCGGCACCCCTCTTCTCTCTTTCTGCACCCCTGTTTCCTCTTTCTGCACCCATTCAGCCTGTTTCTGCACCTATGCTGCCTCTTTCTGAACTTCTCTTGCCTCTTTCTGCACCTCTTTTGCTTCTTTCTGCACTTCTCTTGCTTCTTTCTGCACCCCTCTTGCCTCTTTCTACACCTCTGTTGGTTCTTTCTGCATATCTCTTGCTTCTTTTTGCACCTCTGTTCTTTCTTTCTGCACTTCTCTTGCTTCTTTCTACACCTCTCTTGCCTCTTTCTGCACCCCACTTGCCTCTTTCTGCACCCTTCTTCCCTCTTTGTGCACCTCTCTTGCCTCTTACTGCACCTCTCTTGCCTCTTTCTGCACCCCTCTAGCCTCTTTCCGCATCTCTTTTGCTTGTTTCTGCTCTTCTTTTGCCTCTTTCTGTACCCCTCTTGCCTCGTTCTGCACCTCTGTTGTTTTTTACTGCACTGCTCTTGCTTCTTTCTGCACCTCTCTTGCAAATTTCTGCACCCCTCTTGCCTCTTTCTGCAACCCTCTTTTCTCTTGATGCACCTCTCTTGCTTCTTTCTACACCCCTGTTCCCTCTTTCTTCACCTTTCCTGCCTGTTTCTGCTCCTCTTTTGCGTCTTTCTGTACCTCTGTTGGTTCTTTCTGCACTTCTCTTGCTCTTTCTGCACCCTTCTCGCCTCTTTCAGCACCTCTGTTTCTTCTTTCTGCACTTCACTTGCTTCTTTCTGCACCTCTCTTACCTGTTTTGTCACCTCTGTTGCTTATTTCTGCACTTCTCTTGCCTCTTTCCGCACCTCTGACTTAGAGGTAGTTTTAATCCCCTGCCCAATTATGTACTAGAGCCTTACAGGGGAGGTCATGCCAATCACAGGGGTACCCCATCCCATAGTGTACCCTAGTATATATAGGTGTTTTCACTGTATTCTAAGTGTCTTTCAGCATAGCACTGGCTCCGGGCCTGGTTAGTCAGAGTCAGATACCACCAGTACCAGTCAGCAAATGGTTGGGGGCACAGGATGACTTTGCAACAAGGCCCCTTTCTGCCCCTCTGTTGGTTCTTTCTGCATATCTCTTGCTTCTTTCTGCACCTTTCTTCGTCTTTCTGGACTTCTGTTGCCTCTTTCTGCATTTCTCTTCCTTCTTTTTGCGCTTTTCTTCCTCTTCCTGCACATGTCCTACCTCTGTAGGCATAGTTAGAAATTAGAATTTAAAAAACCTTTGAAATTCACTGAAAAAACCATAGGTTTCAGGCACATTATAGTTAGAAATTAGCATTTAAAAAACCTTAGAAAATCACTGAAAAAAGCCACAGGTTTCAGGGATATTATAGTTAGTTGGACATTTCACTCATACACAACCAGAGAAATTCGGCCGTTATAGTTAGTTGAGCTAACTATAACTCGCGCCCCCACAATGCACTGCTGATGATGTCACATATTACATCATTCATGACATGGTCAGTGACATCACTGATGACATCTCAAATGACATCACCGATGACATCACTGATGACACCATCCACGTGATAATCTGATGCACCTCCTCACACCCTAATATAATCTTTGATACACCTACTCTAAAATACAGACTACCATTTTCGAAACCATAGACACACCAATACCAGTTACTGCATACCCACTCACTGATTCCTAGGTCTACATACACACATTCACTCATTCACCCATACAGTCACTCATACATGCAGTCACTCATCAATACAGCACTATCATATGCACTCATACACCTATTCAGACACTCACACACCGCCACTCATCCATAGAGTTACTCACATACCTAGTGAGTCATGCAAAGAATCAATCACTCCCATTTACTCACCTATACAGTTATACACACACCACCTCACTTATTCATACAGATAGTAACACATACTTACTCTCTTATACAATCAGTGATACAAGCACACACTCATCCATACAGCCACTCTCACAATCACTCACTCTCACGTATAGTCATTTATATACTCCAACACTCACATATACTGCCTTTCACATATGTAGTTACTCACACATGTACCACTGAGACATCCATTCACTCACCAACACACCCATACACACACTCACCCACCCATACAGCCCTTCACAGATGCACCCTTGAACCCATTCACCCAGTGAATCACCCACTCACACATCTATGCACAGAGTCACCCACCCACACAGACACTCGGGCACCCATACAGATACTCAGACAACCAATCAATAACCCATATAGACACTCATGTAGCTACTCACCAACCCCTGCAGCCGCTTACACACCAACTGACAAACTGATACAGACATTCACACAGTTTAGTCACTATCCCATGCATTCAGTAAGACACATTTAATCACTCACTTATACAGTCAGTCATGCACCTACTAAATCATCCATTCAGACTCTTATACACCCACTCATTCTTCAATACACCTTGGCATATATATATATATAAAACATATTTAAACTTTACAGAAACACACAGTCACTGGATGTTGTCATCAGTGATGCCATCAGTGATGTCATTTGAGATGTGTGGAAGAAAGTGTGTGTTTTCTCCCAAAAGGGTAGATGTGATATGATTGCTCTCTTCTCAATTGCCAAGAACAGGCAGAGTGGGAAACATACATTTTTCATCACATTTTTGGGACATTTTTAAACAGAAATAGTGATCAAAAGTTCAAACTTTGCAGTTCTGTACCTATTTGAAAATTGTGGTAGAAAGAGGTTCGAAATCAATGGGTGAATCAAGAAAGCTATCCATTTTTAAATCTAGACAAAATTCTGAATTCTGTAGGGGGAATATATGTAGATCATTGAAGCTTTTCCACGAAGAAATTGTGATATTGAGTTAGAAAAAAGAGAATTAGTAGATGTTAGAAATTGAGGATTCTGGTTGGCAGAGTATACACCCTTCCAATCAGGAGCCACAATCCTAGTCAGGGTAAGTTAGATATACAACCTAAATTAACCTGTGCTCAACCTTTGATAGCTTGGCACAGAGCAGTCAGGCTTAACTTAAGTGGTAATGTGTAAAGTATTTGTGCAACACTTAAAATTACAGTAACACAGAGAAACCACCACAAAAAGACTCCACACCAGTTTTGAAAAATAGATAATATTTATCAGAGCAAAACAAGACCAAAATGACAAAAATGCAATAAGTAGAAGTCTAGATATGAATTTTGAAAGAATAAATCCAAAAACAGTGCTTAGAAGTCAATAGCCCTAAAACGTTACTTGAGGTCGTGGTAGACCGGGGTAAATCCAAAGTTCAGGCCAACCACAATGGAGGGCAGGCCCGCTACAGGACCGACACAGGGCTCACTGAAAAAGTACCTTGTAGGGAGCAAGAATCGGCATTGAGGAATACCTGCGTTGGTTCCAATTCACACAGTTGGGTTGATGTGTCGAAGTCGAGCCTCGCAGACGGTGTCAAAGGGTCAGTGCTGCGTCGGAGTCAAGCCTCACAGCGGCGTCTTCTGATCGTCGCTGTGTTACCATCGAACCTCGCAGTTGAGACCTGTGTCTGCATCAGAGGACACTACATCAGTTTCGATCCGCGCAAAGGGGTCACTGCGTCGATCTTTGCAGAAAACAGCTGCAGAAACCACTTCTGAGGACCAGGACTGGAGGGGGCACCTTAGGCAAGGTTAGGGCACACATATGGCAGAGTTAAGCAGCTCCAGCAGAGTTGCAAGAAGTTTTTTATGACCCTGAGACTTCAGAGAACAGGAGGCAAGCCAGCAAGCCCTTGGAGAAACTTGGCTTCAAGGATGTAGAGAGCTGGTCCAGTCCCTCTCACTCTCAGGCAAGAAGCAGCAGGCCAACACAACAGAGCAGGTAGCAAAGTGGTAGTCCCTCCTAAAGCACAGAAATGAGCAGGCCAACACAGCAATGCAGTTAGCAAAGTGGCAGTCCCTCCTACAGCACAACAGCTCTTCTTCCAGACAGAATGTCCTTGGTTCCAGCAAAGTTCTGATTTGGTGGTGTCAGGGGCCCAGTACTTTTTTTCCCCAAATGTGCCTTCGAAGTGGGGTAGACTTCAAAGAGGATTTTGAAGATCACAAGGTCCCTGCCTTTCCTGCCCTGGCTCCAGAATCAATACAGGGGTATATGCTGCTCTTTGTGTGGGGACAGGCACAGCCCTACTCAGGTGCAAGTGTCAACTCCTCCTTCCCAATCTACCTCAGCCTAGTGATGGGCCTTTAGGATGTAAATGTCACACCCCAGCTCAACTTGTGTGAATGTCTAGAGGGACTGCACAAAGCCCAGCTGTCACCCAACCCAAACCAGACGTGTATTCAGAAACAGGCAGAGGTGCAGAATGGTTGAAGTATGGAAACTTCCTAAAAGTGGCATTTTCAGCCTTACAATTTAAAATCTGACTTCACCATATGTTGTGATTTTAAATTGTGCGTCCAGAGACAACAGATCGCCCTTGCAGTAGTGAAAAACAAATTTACCAGTTTTTTTTACTACCAGGACATTTTCAGCTCAAAAGTACATGTCCTACCTTTTAAATAAACTGTAGCCTACCCATAGGGCTGCCTAGAGCCTACCTTGGAGTTGACTTATATGTACTAAAAGGGAAGGTTTCGCCCTGGCAAGTAGACTAAAATGTCAGGTCGAAATGGTTTTTTAAACTGTACACACAGGTTCTTCAGTGACAGACCTGAGCTGTGTTTAAAGGACTACACGGCCCCACTCCTAGAGCGATAGATGGCCCTGGGGACTGCCACCCACCAGGGGAGGCTCATGCTATGTCCCGGGGTGTCCACCCCTGCGACATTACAGTTTGCTAAGGCTTGGCGGGAGCACCACTTCTTCGGAATAGGAGCGTTGTATCGTTCCTTACACCGGCGCACAGCATTTTATTTTGCTTGATACTTTTTTCCAAAATTCAAAAAAAATAATTAATCCATGTACTCCAGGACATTGAAATTATTTCATTTATTTACGATGGTAAATCACACGTCAGATGTAATGTATTCAACTGCTTCTCATGCCTCAGATATGCTCATCCAAGCCTTTTTCCGGGCACGCCAGAAAACATAAAACATCCTCAGAAGTGAATCATGTTATACCCAATGCATTTCGAACTTTCATTAGTTCTTCTTCAGGGGTTTCACTATAAATAAAAAAACAAGTATCGATAAATTGTCACTCCAGACCGCTTAAGTGCATTGTGCATTTTAAACATTGTACATTTGAAATCCATACCATATCTTACATCTGACCCTCATGCAGCGTTTTCCCTCTAAAACCGTAACTGTGTGTTATCAACAAAATTGCCTGGATACCCCATAGTCAGCATCCGTGACCCCACAGCTTCTAAACTACCATGCGGTGGAGTCGTTGAATACATTACATCTGACATGTGATTTACCATCGTAAATAAATGAAATAATTTCAATGTCCTGGAGTACATGGATTAATTAATTTTTTTGAATTTTGGAAAAAAGTATCAAGCGAAATAAAATGCTGTGCGCCAGTGTAAGGAACGATACCACGCTCCTATTCCGAAGTTCTATCAATCTAAGCGTGAATCAGGGCGGATCACGTAACCCGGGCTGCACGCTCAACAGTTGTCAGTTTTGAGTACGGATTAAAGAGAAAAACAAGAGGTGTGCACTGTAGCACTTCAGAAATGGGAGCACCACTTCTGCCAAGCCATAGCAAACTCTGCTCCTCTTCATACAAGCGAGAGCACGTAAAATCCTCTCTCTTGCACGAAGCGGAGCAGAATTGCTTTTGGATAGAGGGAGCGGCATTTTCAGCAGCTCCCTCTGTCTAAAAGCAGTACTGGCTCCTGCAGGTTGCGGTAAGCCAGCAGGGACTGTGGGGGCCTTGAGGCTCCCCCTGCGATCTCTAACATGAGAAACTGGGTGCCCTGGGTGGGACCAGGGCACCCAGTATTGTGGCCAGGACCGGGGATGGAGTCCCCGGGGCCAAAATCATCCTTGGGGGCCAACAACTCCTCCTGTTACCTCCAGTAAGTCTCACACAGCATGGTTTTTGAGGGGTCTTCGTGGCCCCACCCCCTTTCTCCACCACTCTGCAAACACACCTCCTGACGCACTACTAGTTGGGTGATGAAGTCCCCTTGGCTGCTGAGGGTCCTTAGGGGCGAACAACCCCTCCTGTTACCTCCAGTAGCTCTCACACAGTGGAATTGCTAAGAGGACTGTGGAGGCCACGCCCCCTTTCTCCGCTACTCCACAAATGTGCCTCCTAGCACACTACTGGTTGGGTAATGAAGTCCTCTTGGATGCTCAGGAACCTTGGGGGCCAAGAACTCCTCCTGATACCTCCTGTAAGTCCTACACAAAGGGATTCCTGAGAGCTGGTCGGAAGTACCACCCCCTTTCTCCAGCACTCTGCAAACGCGATTACTACTTACAAAAACCATAGAAATTCGCTGAAAAAAACTAGGGCTACCGGGACGTTATAGTTAGGAATTAGCATTTAAAAAACCCTAGAAATTCACTGGAAAAAAATCAAAGGTTACAGGGACGTTATAGTTAGGAAATTGACAAAAAACCGTAGAAATTCACTGAAAAGAACAGAGGTTACAGGGACGTTATAGTTAGGCTCAAATTTCACTTGTACAAAACCAGTGAACTTCAGCAGTTTGCTAAGCTAACTATAACTTGCGCCCGGCAATGCACTGCTTCTGACCTTACATATTACATCACTCATGACATAGTCAGTGACATCACTGATGACATCACTGATGACATCTCAAATGACATCACTAATGACATCATCTACAAAATCACTAACGCACCCACTCACACCCCCATAGAACCTTTGATACACCCACTCCCACACAACCATTCACAAACCCATTCACAGACCTATACCAGTACTTACACACCCACTCACTGATTCATAGATCCACACACACATCCACTGACTCACCCATACAGCCACTCATATACCCACTCATTCAGTAATACAGCCACTGACATATTCACACAAACACCCATACTGCCACTCACACACTGAGTCAGTAACCCATAGAGAAACTCACAAACATACTCACTCACTGATATGGTCAATCACACAGCAACTGACCCATACAGCTGCACACACACCCACTTTCTTACTCATACAGATACTAACACATACTCACTCACCTATACAGTCACTGACACAAGCACACAATCACCCATACAGCCACTCTCACATTCACTCACTTACTCATATACCCCATCACTCACATATAATGTCTTTCACATATCTATTTACTCACCCATAGACCACTGACACATCTACTCACTCACCCGCACAGCCATACACACACTCACTCACCCATATAGCCTCTCACACATGCACTCACTAACCCATACAGCCACTGACTTACACACTCACTCATCCATACAGGCAGTCACACACCCTATCACCCTCCCACACAGACACTCAGACACCCATACACCTACTTAGACATTCACACAACTAGTCACTCTCCCATACATTCACTGAGACACCTAATCACTGACTTATACAGTCAGTCACACACCCACTGAATCGTCCATACAGGCACTCAAACACCCACTGATTCACTAATACACCTTGGTATATATATTTCACACTCATAAACATTTAAAAATTATGCACAGTCACTGGATCATGTCATCAGTGATGTCACTGACCATGTCATGAATGATGTAATATGTGAGGTCATAAGCAGTGCATTGCAGGGGCGCAAGTTATAGTTAGCTCAGCTAGCTATAACTGCTAAATTTTGCTGGTTTTCTATGAGTGAAACTTGAGCCTAACTATAACGTCCCTGTAACCTTTGGTCGCCAGTAGGTAGTTATAGTTAGGACCTTGCTTCTATTCAAAAAGCGTTTTTTCTTTTGCCAATATCTTTGGCGCCGTTTGATTAATCTTCGTGAACTTTTCGAAACTAATGGGGCGCTCCGGTCAGCTCCAGTCTTGAAAGTTTCGGCATGATTCGTCAAGCGGGGGACGAGAAAAAAGGGGGTCCCAAAACGCATTTTCTCCATGTTAATTTCCATAGGAAACTTTTGACACAGCTACATCCCGAACTACTGAACGGAATTACACCAAATTTGGCAGAAAGGTAGCTCTTGGTCCAGACTGCACGCTTTGCTTTAAATGGTGTAAATCTGTTCAGTGGTTTCTGAGAAATTCATGTATAAAAAATATTAGTCTCTGGTGACCGCGCTGGATCCGCGAACCCTCCCGATCCCGAGCGTGACTCTGATTGGCTGCCAACACTTCAAACCAGGAAGTGTTGGCAGCCATCTTGTGACTCGGTTCAACCGAGTCACAAGAAAAACAGAACAAAAACAAGAAAAGGGGGCAGGGCAGAAACAACCTGACTCCCTAGGCCTGCTCAGGGGGTCCCACAAAGACCAGAGGGCCCAAAAAAGAATTTTTGAAGAAAAAAAAAAACCCAGCAGGATTCGCATAGGGTCTCCCGTGCTTCGTTTGCATTAAGCCTCCGGGTGGGCCAGGCCCTGGGGGCAATATTTAATTAAGAAGTGGGGTCCGTGGGGCCCCCGATGCCCTTGGGACTGCCACCTTCCCGGGGCGATACTCATTTAAATGTGAGGGGCACATGGCCCCTCCGACGCAGCCCTGGGGACTGCCACCACCCAGGGCTTGCTTTATCAAATTAATAATGAGCTTCTTTCAGCACCTCTGTTGCTTCTTTCTGCACTTCTCTTCCTTCTTTCTGCACCCCTCGTGCCTCTTTTTGCACCCTTCTTCCCTTTTCCTGCACATCTCTTGGTTCTTTTTGCACTGCTTCTGCCTCTTTCTGCACCATTCTTGCCTCCTTCTGTATTTCTGTTGTTTGTTACTGCTCTGTTCTTGCTTCTTTCTGCACCTCTCTTGCAAATTTCTGCACCCCTCTTGTCTCTTATCAATTCATCAAGTCATCCACATTTCACTCATCCATCTACCCATTCACTCACCCATCATCCACCCTTTCACTCATCCATCGATCCTTTCACTCATCCATCCACCCTTTTACCCATCCATCTACCCTTCCACCCACATATCCATCTATTTAACCTTTCTCTCATCCATCCTTCCACTCACTCACTCACTCACTCACTCATCCATCCATCCATCCTTTCTTTCATTATCTAAACATTCACCCTTTCATTCATCCATTCATCCTTTCACTAATCCATCCAGCCATTCACCCATTCCTTCACTTACTTACTCACCCAACTTTACACATTATGAGCTGAGCCTTTGTCTGCAGATTTGCAGACAGAAGAGACCCATCATGAGCTCCACACTCGCTGTAGTTCCTAAAGCAAGGGGCGGGGGAGGGTTCACTATGCCCCTGCACATAGGCAATCTGAAAAAGTGGAAGTCATGAGTCATGCATGATGCAAAGTGCCAGACCGTGAGGTGACTGTGACATGGTTTTGTTTCCAAGGCTTTAAGTGCAAAAACTGGGGGGGTCTCTTCAAAGGGGGTGTTCGATGTAATTAAGGGCATGGCTTAAAACACCCAAGCTAAAAATCTGTGCTAAGCATAGTGTGCCGCCCAACTGGTATTTTGCAGTTTCTGTCATTGCATCCAGATATATAATACAACAAGTAAAGTTACACCTCCAACAAGCCAGAACTATTTGCTTTGTCAATGGTTGTTAGTTGCATAAAATAAAAAAGCAGCAACCATGGCTTTGTCGAATATCATATTGAAAATGCGTCAGTTCTAAAATTATGAGACTCTGAAAGAACTATAACCCCTTCCTTTTATCTTCTTTCAATGGCTTCTTTACATGAACTGGATTCTCTCGTAGCAGCATGGGCGTTTTTGTACGTTTCTTCCATCTGACAGAATGCTCTGCCCTAGACCAAGCCTGGAGGAGGCCATGCTGTAAAAGCCCACTGTCATCTTTATGTGATAATCAGGGCATAAAGAATGACAATGGGTGAGGTGGGGCTGCTCTTGTGCTCAGAGGATGAGTGTGAAGTGGCCCCATCAGGGAACTGAGGATTCTCGCAGGGGAACAGTGCTTCTCCCTGCAATGCCCAAAATTATGGACAAAAGGCGTCCGTAAAAGGGATCATCACGGACAATGGACAGTCAGTGAAATTTACGGAACGTTGGTCACCCTAAATGGTGGTACCGGCTTTTTGTTGTTGTTGCATTTTTATATAGTGCAAACTCGACCCGAAGGTACTGGAGTGCTTTACATGACCCAAGTTACATTACACTATAATTTTTTTGGTAGGCAAGGGGGATATTAAGTGATGTGCCCAGAATCAGAGGATGTTGTGCGGATGCCGAGACTCGAACCCGGTTCCCTGGTTCAGCAGCTCTTGCCTTTAGGCCACATCCTCTCCCCTTGCTGTAGCTTGCTACTGGCCGCCCTTCTTATCCAGGTCCTGGCGCTTTGCGTTGGTCAGGATGAATGCTACGCTATGTAAATACGGTTGCTTTTGTGACAGTCATTTTTGGAAGGATTTGCTCTTTCTTGTTCAATATTTTATAAGATTAACCCCTGTCTAGGTCTTGATAACTATGTAGATCAAATAGTAACCATTGAAAGAAACATTCTATATACTTTGATTAGAAAATGTAAAGAATTTGAACTGCTGGACATGTTTCTCTTACTTTTGCTTCTGCCCATTTTGACCTTTGACCTCCGCCGTGACCCTGCACTTGCCAAACATACCCAGGAGCTACGAGCTCTGCTAAAGGACTGTGCTTCCCTCTGGCCCCAGTGAACTACTTACTACAGTGAAGGTGACCTTACATGTCAGGCCACCAGGCTCATACTCTGGGGTGCCAAAATATCAATAATTGGCACCCTGTGAGAGAACTGGGAGAAAGGTAGTAGGCTACTCTGAGACAGTTTAGGGGTGTCCTGTTATGAGGTTTAGAACACACAAACAGACCCCCCCTTACCTATGAAAGTGGTTTGTTGCCATGCATGTGCTAACTGTCTCTCATAAGTAGTTTTTAAAATTATGGTCTAGGGTCAGGTGGAAGATAGATTGTTAAATCACTGCACCCCATAATCTGTCTGTGCTCATTTCCAGTGTGAAGACATCATTTTGCTGGAGTGCTTTAGGAAAAAAATAAGACATCTAGAATTTAACTCTCTGCCAGCCCGAGGAACATTAATACAAATGACTGTTCTTCCAGATCTTCGGAAACATCAAAATTCCCAATGCAAGTGGCCAAGTGTGACTGCTGAGCTCCAAAGTTTAAAATGGCGGTATTTGGATGAATTTATTCCAGGCTTGGAACTATAAGCCATTTACAGCAACTGGGTGCAACATTCAATCCATGACTTTTAGGAGAAGGTGGATAGAATTTCGCTAATATCGATATCCATACACAACATGGAAACAGTTGCCAAGTATTAGTCATTGTGTTTGTTTTGTATGTCTGCCATTTTAATCCACTATAAAGGCTCCTACACTAAAGAGCAGTTAAAAAAGGTTTTCTTTAGATTTAAGGTCCTTTTTTTAAAATGTTTCTTGCCGAAAATAGCTATGACATTTTGGGAAACCTTGACCAACAAGTGGACTCTATACTCAAAAATCGAAACCTGATAGATTTCCTATTTACACAAGCTGGGGTATGTGGCCTCACGATTAAGGCTCCAGCAGCATCTCATAGAAAGTAATTCCAACCCATTGGAGCCAACACCAGGTATCTGTGTGTCTGGTGGGTCGGTAGCAAAAGAAGCACATGTCTACTAGCGTATGTTAGTGGCTTCACCTTTGTAGGGCTTAGGAGAGGGCACAAACGTGTGGTGCTACATTGCAGCTTTTTGCATAATTTATTGGGAATGAGAAGGGACACACCTTCACCAGTTGGTGCAAAACTAAAGTCTCTGGGGCATATTAGCAAGACTAGCGATAAAATTATCGCCGTTTTAGCGGCAGGAAACTGCCGCTAAAACGGCGATAATTGGCTTGCTAATAAGCGTTATAGAATTCCAATAGAAGCCCAGGTTAGATGTCCTGCACATCTAACCTGGGCTTCTATTGGAATTCTATAACGCTTATTAGCAAGCCATTATCGCCGTTTTAGCGGCAGTTTCCTGCCGCTAAAACGGCGATAATTTTATCTCCAGTCTTGCTAATATGCCCCTCTGTTTTTTGGACCAGACTCTGGTAAAGCTCAGAGTTTAATCTAGATAGAAAGATGATCCTGATCTAATGAGATGTAATAGGTCTAAGAAAGACTTACTAGGGCTCATGTATTTTCGGAATACCCAGAAGACAGTTCTCTGCTCAAGCATCAAGCAATTGCAAGTACGCATAATCAGGACACAGGAAAGGTGAAGCATGTGCCCTTGTCATACCTTACTTTGAAGCAAAGGCATTGGTGTACTTTGAAGAGCATTTCTCACATAGGGCAACTCCAAGTAGCAATATTGACAGGGAGATAAGCCCACTCGGCAGAGATAGCACACTTATGTCCCGGCCTGAGAGTTTGGGGAAAAGACATTGAAACGTCTGTGCATTGTCTGCTATTCTGTAGGTCTACTTACCTTTTAATGTTTTTTACATTTGGCAATTGTTGTGATGGACGTTGCAATGCAGAGCACATAAAATGGAGACACTCATCCTTGAACAGATATAGGTAGGACCCATTAGATCAAGGCTATTTCAGGGGCAAGATATAGAAGGGAATTCCACAACATAAACGTACTCACACATAAGTTACTTCAGTTCCACAATTTTATTCTTCTGGTAAAGCTTGCAAATTATATGAGAAACTGTTGGAAAGGGGGTTATTGGTATGGGTAAGGATGTACCTACCAACGGTATAGGGTCCAGTAAAGGTCTCAGTAAATTAGCCTCTTGCTCAACCCTTGGTAGCTAACAACAAGCAGTCAGGCCTAACTTAAGAGACAGGAGTGTAAAGCATTTAAAAACACCAATGCAAAAACAACAGTTGATGGACAGAATGCAGAACAATGTCATACATGCACCTCAGTACAGAGATTTGGGCCTAAATCCATCGTTTTTTTGCTCACCATGCCATTCTAGTTTGAACCCAGCCATATGCAAATCAGTCTTGACCCTGTGCTCAATGGGAACAGTCCAGCCCGAACTGCCAGGCTAGGTCCTCCCTGGACTGGAAACAAGCATCCTAGGACCGGTTTTGGGGTTTCACCCCTCATCAGCCAGGATAGCTTGACTCCAGTGGCATGGAGAGCACGGGACCCACGTCTGGGCATACCCGTCCCACTCGGGGTGGCAAATACAAAATCAACAGTTGATGGACTGAATGCAGAACATTTAAAAACACTAATACATCACAAAAGTAAGACACAACACACAATAAAAATCCCACACCAATTTATGAAAATAGTAAATATTTTTATGAACAAATAGATAACAAACCGATAACGTCCAATGTAGGTAACCGGAGATATGAATTTTTAAAGATTAACCACTTAACAATGCCTAAAAACCTTTAAATGCCACTCTGTGACATCAGGTGTTGCTTGACCGGGACAGAGTTAAATTTTGGGCCAACTGCGATGGAACCCGGGTCGGATACACTCAGTGGGAGGCCCCAGTCAAAATTTTACCTTCACATTTAGAAACTTCTCTGGACTTTTTCCTTCCGATGCCCCTTGACCCTCATCAGCAGGCCAAATTCGGAGAGAGTTCATCGGCTTGACTTTCATCAAGTCCCCGGTCAAGCCCTGGAAGTCCAGAGCTCTGGAGTTTTCAGTGGGACGAACCTTAAATCCTAGCCGGGTCACGGTTGAAGGTAGTAGGCTTGACTCTTGCGGTCAGGTCAGTCAATTATTGAGCTTTTTCCCAAAAGTTCTCCAAACTTCAGGAGATGCTTCCTAAAGGTCTTCTTGTAGGTTCAAAGTGTTCAAAACAAAAATCCAAAAGTCTGAAATCTCCTGGATGGTTTCTGGAAGGGTTGAACTACAATTCCCACAATGCATCTGGCCAAATCCTTAAAAGTCCACTGGATGCACTACAGGATGGGGACTTTTGGAGATGATGCAGGTGGGCTCTGTTAACCTGTGGCTGCAGGGAGACCACTTCTTAATCCTTTTTTAAACAAGGCACAGTCCCCAGGGCTGTAGTACTAAATTGTGCAGCAAGCTCAGTCATTCAGAGTGCAGGCCTTTGAGTGCAAATGCAGATTCTAGCAGGACAGTCCTTCTTTTCCTTGTAGATTCAGGAAGCAGATCTGAGAGACTAAGCAGCTCTCAGATATTTATTCAGTGTTCTGTGGCAACAAGCAGGGGGCACCTCTGTCCAATGAGATGCTGGTTGCCACCCAAAAGCATGACAACTTCCTCCAAAGTGTGGCACATCTTCGTGTCCCATAGAGCATTACACTTCCAAAATCCAACATGGATGACATTTCTCCAATGGAGTAAGAGGAAGCCAAACCAACCCACAGAGTGGCTCATTTCTGTTAGCTCTCCTCCCCCTGACTTCTGCAAATTCCTGTTGTAAACCTGCCATCTGACTGGGGTACAGGATGTGGGGGAAGGTGGGCCTGGCAGCCCTTACTGATCTGCCACCTCTTTGAGCTCAGTTTGATTTACCCAGCCCCATCTGCAGGACCCATCCACGACACACATTTTCTCTGGGAACTGCCTCTGCATTATGAGGAAAGGTTGCCATCAATGAAACCTGTTCACCTTAGTTGGTCTTTCTTTGGGAACTCAGTGCTGATTACGATGGCGGAAGAACTTCAGTCCATCTGCCATCGTATCAGGGATTGGGACAGCCCAACATGCTGTTGGCGGTCCCATAGTAGGCATTACAATGCGACCACCACGGCAGTCGCAATGCCTATATTTTACATTACGGTGGGTGCTGCTGGCTGCAGCACCAGCCGCAATGTAAAAACGGGACATGTTACATATACCTGCACTATGCTGCAGGCACCATGTGGTGCCTGCCACATGGTACAGGGATATGTAGGTGCCCCCAAACATCCACAACCAAGGGCGAGGGGGTAAGGGGGGCCCGCTACATGCCCCCAATGTCCCTTTCTGCCAGGCTTTTCATGGCAGGTAACCCGTCATGAAACGGCTGGCGGAAAGAGGCATCGTAATCCCTACAGCGGTGCCTGGTAGGCACCGCCAGCATTGTAGGGACTATGAGCCCCTCCGGCACACCGGCGAGCTCAAGGAGCTCGTTAGATGCATGGCGGTCAGTCTTTCCGACCGCCACACATCCGCCCGCCATCATAATATGGCAGGCAGTAAAGCTGGTTACGATGGCGGGGAGACAGCCACCGACAGCCTGTCATTGGCGGTCTCCCTGCCATTGTAATCAGTCCCTCAGTCTCAGCTCATATCCATGTTATCGCCTCTCTCTAATTACCTATTAAACCTATTTTGACAAAGATCAACAAACCATCATTACCATTCTAAGATGTTGCTGATTATGGCTCACTTTGTTCTGCAAAAGAACCCTTGACATTTTCATATTGAGATCTTTTTCCATGCACACAACGTACTGTGATGGAATCCAGGTTTACTTCCTCCTATATTAACCCTGGGCGTAGTTCGCGTAGTCGCGCTACGCGAAGCTACGCGAAGACGTCGGAGCGCTACGCGAGCTACGCGTAGCTTCGCGAGCATGCGTAGCTGCTTGGCGCGCCCGTTCGTGATGCGTTTTTCTTGCTCGGGAACGCGTTGTTCGTGTTCGGGACTCTGTTTGCGTGCTCGGGGGCGCGAACTTACCCATGCGGTCGCCTATGGGCGCGGCCATTTTGTTTTTCACTTGTCCTGCCCGTTCGCGATCCCTTATTTCCTGTTCCGGGTCGCGTATAGCGTGCTCGCGATGCGCATTCCATGTTCGGGAACGCGTTGTGCGTGTTCGCGACGTTTTTGCGTGCTCGGGGAGAAATATCGCGCGAACTTACCCATGCGGTCGCGATGGGCGCGGCCATCTTGTTTTACCACTCTATGCTATGGTTCTGGGCCTGCTTTTCTATCCTCCCTCAATCTTTGCAATCCTTAGTTTTTTACACTGTTTTTCAATTTTTCTTTATTTCTTACCTATCTCTCTCTCTGCCTAAGTCTATATTTTGCATTTTTTTCTACTTTTTACTGTGTTTTTTTTACTTTTCAACTGTTTTATATAACTTTCTTCTTTAAGCTCCTACTTCTTCCCCTAACTTTATTTTTCCCTTCTAACTTTTCTTTTTCACCTCCTCCCACCCCAGAACCATGGCGAAGGGTAGCAGCAGCGGCTCAAGGGGCAAGGCGCGTGCGCCCAATCGCCGCCTGCCTTGTGGCAGACTGCGCCCTGCAGGGGTGCAAGCCCGCCAGCTGTTTACGGAGGAGGAGGTGGCCGCCCTTGTTTTTTTTATTCAGCGCCACCTCCCTTGACCTTGGCAGCAGGCGGCAGGCCAGGCTCCGGTTACCCGACCCAGGAGCGTCACCGCCGGTGGGCGAAGGTGCGTCGGGCAGTGTTTCGCTGCTCCGCGGTCCGGCGCACCCATAACCAGCTGGCCCACCGGTGGTCAGACATTCTTGACCGGGAGCAGGACCTGTTGGACCTGCTAGGTGTCGAGGTCGTGGGGCTTGGTGAGTAGCCAATATATATAGTAGTATAAGTATTGTGATTTGTGTATACATTTTTACAAATAACAAGAATAATGCTGCTTACATTGCAGGTAAATTACGTTTCAAAATCTTCTGTGATTGTAGGACACAGGTGCTGGGCGGTACTCTTACTTTTTTGCAACTTTGCGCTCACTTGTCATTATTATGTAAGAGTTTACTTTAGAGAACTTCAGTTAGGTAATGCTATTGCTAGAGAGACTGTAGTCCTTCCTTTGTCCTCCTGTCAAATAGTGGTGGATGGATTTGATACTAGGTTTAGTTACTATTAGTTGATAATTTTTGAGCGGTCTGCGTGACGCATCCTCTGTCACTGAGTGCTGCTTACCCCAGTCCTTAGTAGAACCTTTTGTAGTTTGTTTAGTGAGTGGTACTGGTAAGCTTAGCTTAGCAGTGTCAGTCAGCTGCAGAACATCAGACGCAACCAACCAACAATTTGGTGTATGCTTTATGCACTGACTTTATGCATGTGTCCTCCTCCTCATCTATGCATTTTTGATGGAAAAAAAAATGGAAATGCAGGCTTAATGAACAATTGGCCCGCCTGGAATAGGTGGGCTAGGTCAGGTGGTACTTAGGCTTAGTTAGTGTTCTGGATTTTATTTGAATCAATCAGAATGGAACACTGAATTAGTGTTCCCAAATAAGTAGACTGTCCGTGAATCCCGCAAGCCAGTAGTCGATCGGATTAGATAGGTCAATTTTATTGCTTGTTTTGTTTCCTAAAACGTTTTTTGAGCGTTTTTTTAGATAATTTATTTGTTTCACAGCAATCATTAATGTTTGTGTCTTTCTTTTTCTTTATTATATCTTACATGATCACTGATCTGCAGCACCCAGGGGCAAGAAGACGGGGTCCGAGTCGGCGGGACAACCACCAGAGGACCGCTCCTCTACCGAGGGCCCTGCTGCTGGTCCCAGTAAGTCCTCCAGTGGTTATATTAACAATTATATTGCCCTAACTTTTACTGGACCTTATTTTTTCAGAACTATTAATTCTGGCTCCACTCCCTAATTATATTTTTTACAAAAGATTCTTTGATCTTGACTTGACTATCTGTTTCTAAATTCTGGTTATCCCTGCCTCTAAGTTCTAACTGCCTCTGCTATGAATGTCTGTACTCTGTACTACTACTATTAGTCTGTCGCTAAGCTTGCCCAGTTTGCATTGCCACTCTTTATTGTACGGTTTTGAATAAAACTCAGATTGACCAATACTAATAGCTCTAGCCACTGAGTCCAGTCCTTTCGGTTGTCCTCTTCTAGGCTTCTTAATCTTGAGGCTTTGACAATTACCACAAACAAAATGCACAACCAGATATTTGACTATTTTTGATAGGATATAGTACATACTACTTGGATTCTGCACAGCCCCATGCAGAACTATGCACAATGAAATAGGATGTTGGTGATGCGAGTTTGGAACTTGGACGTTCCTCACACCTCAGTCAGAAGTGAACCCACAATCCCCTGAACGACTAGCTAGTGTCTCATTAGGTCCCCGAACCCCCACCCGAAGATACCCAATGATTATGATTCCACAACCCAGAACATAACACCCTTTCGCTCACTCACTCGTGTAAGTCCACCACCACCACCACACCAAATACCACAGAGTCTATGTGTAAGTTCAAAAGGTTTATTTTCAAATAACAACCTCTGTATGTTGTTGTTCTATAAAATTCAGTGTACTCCAGCCAGCTCCAACAGCAAAATGCATAAGATTAAAACAATAAAAATTGTTGCAACAAGTGCATGATGACATAAGACAAAAGATCTGTGTGAATTCTGGGCGACTCCTCACCGTAGAACGTAGAATTACTGGTTACATGCATCATTCATAAGCTCTGCAAATCTCTGGTTCGTAGAAGGGAATCCTCTGCCTGAGAAAAATGGTGCGTGTTAATGCAAGCATTTGTCAGTCCTGCCAAAAAACTGTAACATGTTACCTATGGCTAAGTAATACGGACTAACCGAACTCCATAACAAAGTGGCTTGTTTTTCGAACTCTTGTACGCAACGCTCAGACAGTAGCTGTATGTGCTCATGTGGGCTCAAAAGGCGTCTTACTGTTACTGCACAACAAGCTGCGAGGTAACATGCGCAAAAGACATGAAGCGAAAAATGGTTGCATGGCTCAGGCTAACTTTGTAAAGAGTAGAGTATAGTATAATAATGACCCTAGGGACCATAATAACACTACTAGTGTCTGTCTACTGACTGTACTCTAGTACCCGATTTGGACTATTGAATGTGATTTATAATAATAATATGTATGTATTAACTTTTTTTCAATCTTGCTAGTGAAAAAGAATAAATAGGGGAGGTGTACAGGCATCTAAAAATGTGTCATGTTTTTTCTAGGCGTACTACCGACCACCAGTGCCGGTGGGGCCAGCGGCGATGGCGTTGCGGCCATTCCGGAGGGGGCAGGAGATGCAGCACCTGCAGGAGATACAGGGGGTGAGCCAGCAGCAGTGGCGGGCGGTGGTAAGTTATATTCATGACTTATTGACATTGCACTAGCTGGAAGGGTGTGTGGAGTGGACTTCACTCACTGTACTGTTGTTGAGACTTATTAGGTATGAAGTTGTAGTGAACATTATACAACGGTTAATAAAGAAGACACCCTTTACTTAGCATGAGCAATGCAGTAGCAATAGCATTACCAGCGTGACTTCATTAACCAATGGCCTCTTATATCTGACTCCAACTCAGCTGTGAAAGTTTTATGGAGGAGACTAAAAGTCAGATCAGATGACCTTGATGGATGTGTTGAACAAAAAGGGAAAGAAGGGTGGAAGGAGGAAGGGCGGGCGAGATTTAATATGACGACTGGCAGAGAAGGATACGTTGGAAGCATGGATAGGTGGCTGATAGGAATCAGATGCATGTGTTGTTGAAGGATGGGTGGGAGGTGAAAGAAGAATGGATGCCTGCCTGGGTGGGCGACACAGTATGGGTGGATACTGTGGATAGCAAGAATCATCAGCGGTGTTTGGGTGAAACTCAAAGCCAAGGCAAGCAACGGAGTGAGTGGACGCATGCGTTGTTGTTGGTGAAACAAAGTAACGTTTGTGGAGAGATTAAGAAGAATGATTGACATTTACTTAGAATAGATGGATGCCTGTATGTATTCATCATAGACAGCATAGGTGGAGACTGTCACGGGATGCACAGTTTTAGGGAATGTTAAAGAAACCGCGCCAGCGTAGCAAAGCCGATGTGGGGAGGGGCAGGGTGGGGGTAGTAGTAAACAATGTATTACGCGGGCAAATACAGGTAACTTTACTGTAACATACAAATAAATAAAGTGAATTTCATTGTGCGCACTGCACCGCCAAATGCGATGCAGTGTGCGCAACAAAATTAGTTTCATTTATTTATATGTTTACTTACCTGTAATTGGCCGTAATCCATAGTTTACTACCCCCATCCTGCCCCTGCCCACGTCACCGCCCGGCCGAACTCCCCGAGTCCCACCACCGAACGCTACTGACCTTATGTCGTTGTCCCATATAAAAGCAACGATCATTGGATCAGATATATAATCTGCCTTTTTGTAGTAGCCAAGGCACTGTGAAATTGAGCAATTGCCCTCCATGTAACAGAGAGAGTATGGCCAGTGCCACCCGTAATAGAAAAATACGAGCTTCCCCACCTGCAAACAGTAGTAAATCAAACTAATGTGACTCTGCGTCATGACTCGTATGTTTTTCTTGGGTTCAAGCATAGATGACCGAGCTGGCAATGCCGGCTACAACCAGGTTATGTCATTTCGCTAAACTAGAGATAAGAAGAACACTGGTGTACTGTGTACTGGTTGGAGTCCATAGTGCTAGTATAATGCCTGAAACTCCCACAAATGTTAGAGGCCGAGGAAGTGGGAGGATAGATAGATTATTACCACAAATGTTATGTACTGTGCTTCTTGCTAGTGCTACTGTGCCATTATGTGTTGAATTAATTTTGTGTTACTGTTTAGGTAAGAGTACTGGTTACAACAATATTTTTTTTCTTTCTTTTCCCAAGACAAACCATCGCGGAAGGAGTTGGCAGTCAGGGCCCGGCGCCGGAAACTGGAGGCCATATGCCAGGAGTACCGGCAGCTGGTGGCTCAGGCGGAGGAGGAGGAGGAGGCGGCAGCAGCTGCAGCCTTGTCCGATGCCCCGGGCCCCAGCCAGGCCCCAACTCCAGCGGTACGGCGCCTAGGTCTGGTAGCCGCCCGCCGCAATTCACTAGCAGCCAGCACTGCTGTCCCCCATTGTGGATGCCACTGCAGGGCATTCCGCAGGAAGATTCTCCTCCGGATGGCACGGCAAGAGGAGCAAATGGAGGAGCGGGTGAAAATCCTGGTGGACAAACACCTCAAAGCCCGCCGATTATAACATCGAGGACCCTGTTGCTTTGCCCCTTTTTATTCCTTGTTTTTGGTGGGTGGGAATTGGGCGTTGGGGTTTCGGGACATTCTTTGGACTTTTTTCGTTTTGGACATTGGTTGGGGTTAGGGAGAGGGGTGGGTCAGGTGTGGGATAGTTTATTTTTGTTAGGGTAATAAATTATATTTATACTTAAACATACAATGTTAATGTTTTGTGGGGGTTACTGTTTTACGAATTAACGTCACATTGGTTTCCTTGCTGCTGCAGGGCCGCAGCCAGTGTTTGATTTAAATAATCTGCCGATGATGTATAATAAACAGATAGATGCGGTACCCCTCACTGAGTTATTTGTCCTACTAGTATTCTACCTCCCACCAAACTTATCTTACCTGTGATTGATGATGACTACGTTCGGCACAGCGATGGCTGCATGGTTTCCATAGAGAATGTAGAAGATGCCATGGTTGTGGTGGTAGTAGTAGAGTAGACACTGGCAGTAGCATTTGCTAAAAAAATAAAAAAGAGACAGTCACTTGCCTGAGAGCGACTGTGGGAGGAGTAGTTGAACGAAGTAAGATACAGTACAGAAGACGACTGCCAAACAAACAATATTGCAGTTGCAACTGCTAAAGTCAAATTAAACATAATGGTGGCGGGGACAGCCTAGTACAAGAAGTTATAAACTGTAGTTGTGCTGTCGAGTTAGTCACTTAACTTAACACAATCGTAATTCGTAACCTTTACTGCTGTGTGGTAGGAGTTTGATGATTAATCCAATCAATGACGGCAATTAATTATGATGTACTACTATTAGCCGGTGACGGCTTGCATATAGACTGAGCATGGGTGGGCAAGCAGAAGAAGCTCCTCGCCCTGCCTTGCAATTGAATTAGTGTTGCTTTCACCACATCTGCCCCAGCAAGCGTGTGATCAATTGGTGTACATTTTATGTAGTCACATCACACCTCAATATAAATCACAGCCCGGGGAAGAGGGTTAGGGTTTGATGAATGGATGGGAAGGGGGTTTGGGGAAAGCTTTGAAAATGAAAAACAGTACGCATGGACAACAAAAGCAAAGCGCAATCTTGGCAGACGACCATGATCTTATCCAAAAAATCTATAAAGGGAGAAGGGAAATGCATGCGTTGATGATGAAGATTAGATAACTTGATGGTTAATGAGTAGTACTTAATAACTCCTACTAGACAATTAGACAGTACAGGGCACCAGTATATTCTATGCAATTTGCCTTGCCTGTAATATGCCCTCAGAGACCCAAATTCCATGTTGTACTGGGCTTACTTGTAAAGATAGCAAAGACAATTAAAAAACATTTGTAGGGATCAATTAGCAAACAAACACACAACACACAGTCATAATGATTGCAGAGAAAAAAGGATTCAAATTAATTAAAAGATGAATGATGAATGATACTAAAGTTACTGTATTATCATGCTAAAATTGTGGAGTTGAATCTCGTCCTTCCTCTTGGTCCTATCTTCCATGGACGCTCCGCACATCAATCTTGGTGGCCTTCCTGATGCCGATTGGTAAGGTAAATGTGAGTTGTGTCTCCCAGTATAGCAAGCACAGGGTAAAGGCCGGCCTGTAACGTCTAGATGGAAAAACAAAAGGGGTATTGAGAAATCAATGAATAAAAAAAACATCATTTACGGTGGAGTCCAAGAAGAGAAGAGAGAACACTTTCAGAGTGAGGCGGCTTGGATATATCGTGTAGATTCTGTTTACAGCATTAAGCTACAACAACAACAGGACAGAACAGGCCCACCACAGCACCAGCCCGTGACCCAACCTCCATTTATCTTAATTTTTGACATAGCCAGACAAAAGGCATACACAGCAACTTAGCATTTTTCTAATTAAGTGACAAAATCAATGCGCCGCTGTCAGTCATCACTAACCCTGGGCAAAGCACTACGCTACGCTCGCGTAGTTTGCGGAGTTTGCGCTACTTCGCACAACGCGAATTGCACGTAGCACAGTGCAAACACGCGTAGCGTAGCGTAGTGCAGCGGTCATTTTTTGCTTGCTCGCGGTCCTCAACGTCAAGTTGGCGACCGCAAGCAAGCAAAATGATATCCCGGCGAGACTTTTTCCTCGTTCGGGATCAGCAACATCAAGTTGCCGATCGCGAGCGTGGAAAATAAACCTCCCGGCGAGATTCTCAACGCGGGGAGGTCAGGTTTCTCATTGCGAGTGGTCGCGTATGCTCGCGACCGCTCGCGATGAGAAACTACCAGTCCGCGTTGAGAAAGCTGCCACTCGAGTAAAAATCTACTCGAGCGGCAGTAAAAGACAGCTCGCACTGTGCAAGATGCCGTTTTCAATGATTGCACAGTGCGGACAAGCATCCGGCACTGTGCAATCATTGCGAACAGTGCACTACGCAGTTCGCGTAGTGCTACGCGTAGCTCGCGTAGTGCGAACTGCACTTTGCGTAGCTTCGCGTAGCGCTACTTCGCGAACTACGCCCAGGCTTAGTCATCACTACACTCGACTACACCACTACATGGACATGTAGGTCTGCTATGTTTACTACTTTCTTGTTGAATTGTTGTGTTTATGTTTACTGTGAGAAGTTGGCCTGGTATATGCTGTTCACTAATTAAAGTGGACACCTTGCACCAGGGCAAATCGACTCTTATGGTAGATAGGTTTAAGACAACCTTTTAAAGAAAGCTATCCTAGTGGTAGCTGTGGAGAGCAGCCTTCAGGCTAAGTCTCGGAGGAATGTAAAGCAGCTTGTTTTACCATATAATCTCTTGAATCACCAAATGAAAGGACACCACACAGGTATATATATCAAATATATATGTATTTATTTCTAAATAACTCTCTACTAATCTCTTTATGAGATTAGAAGACAAACATATGCACAAATCAACGTTTCACAATAAGTTAAGCACAAAATATGGCTGGGGCCCTAGGGGCGTACCAGACCATATACTAAGTAAGAGACTTAGAAACAACGACTTGCAAGGAGACAAGGCCTAGGGCCTTCAGAAGTGCTGGGGCCTCACGAAACCACCCAAGGCAGGTAAGTAAAGGACCCACGGGGGACGCGTGCAGTGTGGATACACAGGCGCGAATCGCCGTTAACTTCAATGGGGCAAGTCGCGGTTGGAAATAAAGAGTTTTAGGATACTTCGGGAGAACCTACAAGCAAGTCACTTACAGGGTAAGTAGTTCTAGGGCCCACACCCACAGGAGCACCGTAGTGCTGGAGTTACCTCACCCAGGGAAGCCGGGTGCACAGGTGTCCTTTGGTGTCGGGTCGCGGCGTCGTTTTCAATGGCGAACAAAGAAGACTTGCTGCTTGCGGGAGCTGAAGAAGTGTCCGGTGGAATCCAAGCCTGGATTCTGAAGAAGGATGACCTGAAAGCAGAGGGGACAGTGTTCAAAATCACTTGGCAGTGACCCGGGGCAAGGAAGATGGATGCCCACCGTCGTCGGTCGCTTCAGGTCGGTTGCGGGTGCCTTGACTCTTCAGCCACGTGGTCCAGGAGGCGTCGACGACAACCAGGAGCTGGATTCGGTGTGTCCCTCGACGTCTGCAGCTGACTGTGGAGTCGGCAACTCGATCGGAGCCAACAAGCCTTGGCAGCTGCAAGTCTCGGGGAGATGGAGAAAAGTCGATGGCGCAGACCAGCAAGGTCTGTGGAACTCACCCAGCGAGGGTAAGTCAGGGCAAGCCTGGAGCAACCAGGGGAGCCCTTTGGTTTCTGTTAAGAAGTCTTCTGGGGACCCACAAGCCAGCGGGCAAGGGATCGCGAAGACACCTCGGGCGGAATCACTCAACAGGGGCCCACGGTCACTCAGGACGGTGTAGGCCTCTGATCTTCGGAGGGATTCCTGCTGGAGGTCGGGACCACACGTGGTCCAAAGCACAAGTTCGTAGAACGTTGTGAAGGGGTTGCACTCGACAATAGTGCACGGTACCCAGGGGTCGCGGTTCCTCGTTACTCGTGGGGTCCACTTGCCTCAGCTTCGCTGGGGACTCACGATGGCCTGGGAGAGGTCAGGAAATCCACTTCTTGGGCTGCAGGGACTTCGGACTCCGGCGGGAGCGGCGTAGTTTGCGACCGTCGTTGTCGTTTTTGGTGCCTGCCAAGCAGGGGAGTCACTCCTTGACTCCAAGGGAGATTCTTCTGTCTTCCAAAGGTAGTGGAACGTCGAAGGGCCAGGATTCTTCTGTAGAGTGTCGTCCAGGGGTTATCTGCTTTGCAATGGCAAGGTTCCCCCTCTTATACTAAAAAGAGGGGATGGACTAGCTCTATGACCCCACCTATGGGAGGGTCAAGGGAGGGGTGGCTACACCCACTTCCCTTTGTCCAGTTTCGCGCCAGAGCAGGGGCAGGTAGCCCCTGAGCTGGTTTGAACTGGCATATGCACAGAGGAGCCTTCTGCTCCCCCAGTGCAGGACTTCAAAGCACTCTAAGAGTGCACCCACCCAGCCCCAATACACTAAACCCTGTCTGGAAGGTGGTTACACCTCCCTGTGACAGGATGCCTATTGTTGGGCTTCCTCCACTGCGAGTTTCGGTCATCAGCAGGAGGGCAGCCCAGTGTCTGTGACTGGTGGCATCCATTTTGTGATGCCAGGGCTCTTTAGGATTCTACCGCGTTTCCACAGCAGGTACATGTCTTATCCCTCTAGAAGGGTGGAATGCTACCCCCGCCGCCAAGATTGGCGGGGGGTAGTATTCCAAGATGTTTGACACCAAACACGACATGTTTTGATGCAGCCATTCCAAAGTTAGCATTTACCGCGAGGATATAATGCACTTAAATAGTATATGGTTTAACCGCATCCACAAACAGCACCAGAGAATAGACTCTGAGAGCTGCAGAGGGGCCCTGCTCAGGCAGAGGCACCCCCTCACATAGAAGCCAAGCACCCTGCCCTCAGGATTGATAGGGCCTGCCTTAGGGGTGACTGATAGGTTTATATGTGTGTGCAGGAGAGATATAGGAAACCTATATCTCAGTGAGGGGTGCTAGCACCACCTCACCCAGGCTGCAGTAGCAGGCCTGTCGTGTCAGATTTAGACTGCTTCCCAGGGGTGGCATAATATATGCTGCAGCCCCTGGTAGGCCTGTGAAGTACCTATGCCCTTGGCACCTAAGGTACCATATACTAGGGACTCATAAGGCACCACAGTATCCAATCACTAGTGCACCTAGAGTGCACTCCATGTCGTTTAGAGAGAGCAGATAGACTGGGGCCCTGAATAGCAGGGTCCCAGTCCAACTAAGTCATAAACCAGCAAAACACCATAAAAAAGTGGGGGCAACCATATAGTCAGATTCCACCTTCCTACATAACCCCCCAAACGAAAGGAGATAAGGCTAACCTTGGCCAGTTGAGCCTTTATTGACTAAGTGGCCATATAAGGAAGCACCTGCACTAGCATGGTTGCCCCCTGTCTTATGGTCCACTAAGCAATCCCTCACCCTAAGGGTATGAGAGGGTCTCCACCATGGGGAATCACTACCTGTGGTGTGCTTTGGTAAAGTACCAGGCTGGTGAGGTGTCTGAGTAGGGAAGTGTGGCCCTAGGAATGTTGGCCTCAGCTCACTGGTCACCATGTATGCCTGTCTTTCCATGACTGAGTGGTACTCTGCTCTAAGGGTCAACCTTTGACTGCCTACAGCCGGGGGTTGGGTCCCTTTGGGTGGAACACTGGAGGGACATGGCATGTTTGGAACCTTTTGGTCCCAGGTTTGCCCTTGCCTAACAGAGTCCTTCTGGGGAGGTCCCTACATAAAGGTATGGGGGATCCCTCAGTGGGTTGAGGAATTTCTACCTGGCTAGGGCTACTAGCCTGGGTGCCCCTAATCTGCTGATGGGGGGTTCCTCTGGACAGGGGGCCCTGGGGGTCCACTGACCTCCCTGACCTCTGCAGCCCTGGGCTGACTGAGGCAGGGTAGAGAGGGGCAGGTTACCTGCTCCAGACTGGGTACCACCTTGTAAGGGTCCTCTGCCATCAGGGGGTGGCCAGGCCAGGCCTGACTACCTCTGTGGCAGTTCCTTCACTAGGGGTAGGGTCAGTTCCCTGAGGAGGCTGACCCTTACCTACTGTCTGGAGGGAAGAAGACTTTTCTTCAACCCTTGTGCTCTCTTCTGGGGGAGAGTGGGCCATTCTTCCAGGCTCCATCTCTCCAAAATCTTGGGCTGGGGCTGTGGCCATCACAGCCCCACTAACCTTTACAGGGACACCCAACATCTTCAGATGGGTTTGGTGTTCAATTTCAGCCCAGGCTGAAATTTCCAGATCATTGCCCATCAGGCAATCTACAGGTAAGGTTGGGGACACTGCCACTCTCTTTGGGCCTGTGACTCCCTCCCAGCTGAGATTGACTATGGCCATGGGGTGATCTGTTCTGACACCATCAATGTTGGTCACCTGGTATTTAAACTCAGGTAAAAGCTGGTGAGGGGGACTAGTTTCCCTGCCACCATGGTGACACTAGCCCCTGTGTCCCTAAATGCCACAGCTTTCTGACCATTAATTATTGGCTCCAGTCTGTACCTGCCCAATGCTATGGGACCCATGGTAAAGGTGGCATATCCTACACCACCATCAGAATCTGAGGAGTCTGTTGAGGGGGTCCTGTCTAAACTAGGGCCCACCTCTGTTCCTCTTGCAAAAGCACCTAACTTTTTGGGTGCACTACTCCCAACTGGAGGATTACTACTGGTAGTACCAGGAGGGGTGGTAGTAGTTGTTGGAGGAACATTTTCTTTATTGCCATTCCTGGGACAACTGGGATCAGATTTCCAGTGCCCAGGCTTTTTACAGACATGGCAATAGGGTTTCTTTTCAGGAGAGGAAGGAGTTTGGGACCCACCCCCAGAAGAGGAATTTTGGGGCCCTGTAGTGGACTTATCCTTGGATTTATCCCCACCTTTCTCTTGGGACTTGGTAGAATCTTTCTTGTGGTCACCACCCTGATTCTTAGGCCTTACCCTGGTTCTGACCCATTTGTCTGCCTTCTTTCCCAATTCTTGGGGAGAGGTCAGATCAGAGTCCACCAGGTACTGGTGTAAAAGCTGGTTTTGACAATTATTAAGGATCTGTTCTCTCATCATTAGATTATAAAATCCTTTGAAATCAGTAACCCTACTGCCAACCAGCCAACCCTCCAGAGCCTTGGATGCACAATCTACAAAGTCAGTCCAGTCCTGAGTCTGTGCCTTCTGGGTGTCTCTGAACTTCAACCTGTACTGCTCAGTGGTTAAGCCAAACCCATCTATCAGTGCACTCTTCAGGACCTCATAATCATCAGCATCCTCCTCTCTAACAGTGAGGAGCTTGTCTCTTCCTTTATCTGAAAAGGAGAGCCACAAGATTGCTGCCCACTGCTTTTGGGGGACCTGCTGTACTCTACAGGCCCTCTCCATAGCAGTTATCCACTTGTGGATATCATCCCCACTCTGGTAGGGAGGAACAACCTTGCTCAGGTTCCTATGGTCAGGAATATATTCTCTGCCTCTAGGGACACTGTTGCTGCCACCAGGGGGTTCTAACCCCTCTTTTCTAGAAGCTCTCTGGATCTCCAGGGCTTCCCTATCCAGTGCCAACTGCTTGGTTCTGAGGGCCACTCTGGCTTCCTCATACTGGAGCAGTTTGCACCTTCTCTCAGAGGAGGTCTCTCTTAAGGGAAAGTATGAGTTCCTCTGCTGGACAAATTCTCTGCCAGAGTGATAAGAGTGGTCAGATTCCCTGGAAGGGGATCTGTGCCTCTCCTCCTCTCTGTCCTTTTCAGGCCCCTTGGAGCCTGGCCCTTCAATCACAGAGTCTTGGTCATTCTGATTTTCATCATCTGACCCAGATACTATGACTGACCCACCCACTGATTCAAACCCTTTAGCTCCTAAAGCCAATCTAAGGTCATCTGCTGTCAGCAGATCTATCAGGTGGAGTGTTGAGGGACTCTGTCCTATCCTCAGGTGTCTGTCAACACACATGGCTCTCAAGTCAGAGAAAGCCATGTCCTTATACTGAGGCTGAGTGGATCCACTGGGTCCACCCTTTAAGGACATTCTAGTGTTGTGCAGTGTTGTACTACCTACACTAGTTTGTGGCCTACTGATCCTAGCTTGAGCTGTGGAAAGGGTGTGCTATCCCTTGGCACACAGCTCTAAGTTCAGTAGAACTTATTGATACTAAGCTTGACTTTATATGTACCTTGAGTACCTATAATGGTTTTCAGTTAGTAATTCAAATAGAGATTTTCTGGTAAAACAATGGCAAGCTGGAATCCCACACGCTGCCCACCAATGTGAGAAGTTGGCCTGGTATATGCTGTTCACTAATTAAAGTGGACACCTTGCACCAGGGCAAATCGACTCTTATGGTAGATAGGTTTAAGACAACCTTTTAAAGAAAGCTATCCTAGTGGTAGCTGTGGAGAGCAGCCTTCAGGCTAAGTCTCGGAGGAATGTAAAGCAGCTTGTTTTACCATATAATCTCTTGAATCACCAAATGAAAGGACACCACACAGGTATATATATCAAATATATATGTATTTATTTCTAAATAACTCTCTACTAATCTCTTTATGAGATTAGAAGACAAACATATGCACAAATCAACGTTTCACAATAAGTTAAGCACAAAATATGGCTGGGGCCCTAGGGGCGTACCAGACCATATACTAAGTAAGAGACTTAGAAACAACGACTTGCAAGGAGACAAGGCCTAGGGCCTTCAGAAGTGCTGGGGCCTCACGAAACCACCCAAGGCAGGTAAGTAAAGGACCCACGGGGGACGCGTGCAGTGTGGATACACAGGCGCGAATCGCCGTTAACTTCAATGGGGCAAGTCGCGGTTGGAAATAAAGAGTTTTAGGATACTTCGGGAGAACCTACAAGCAAGTCACTTACAGGGTAAGTAGTTCTAGGGCCCACACCCACAGGAGCACCGTAGTGCTGGAGTTACCTCACCCAGGGAAGCCGGGTGCACAGGTGTCCTTTGGTGTCGGGTCGCGGCGTCGTTTTCAATGGCGAACAAAGAAGACTTGCTGCTTGCGGGAGCTGAAGAAGTGTCCGGTGGAATCCAAGCCTGGATTCTGAAGAAGGATGACCTGAAAGCAGAGGGGACAGTGTTCAAAGTCACTTGGCAGTGACCCGGGGCAAGGAAGATGGATGCCCACCGTCGTCGGTCGCTTCAGGTCGGTTGCGGGTGCCTTGACTCTTCAGCCACGTGGTCCAGGAGGCGTCGACGACGACCAGGAGCTGGATTCGGTGTGTCCCTCGACGTCTGCAGCTGACTGTGGTGTCGGCAACTCGATCGGAGCCAACAAGCCTTGGCAGCCGCAAGTCTCGGGGAGATGGAGAAAAGTCGATGGCGCAGACCAGCAAGGTCTGTGGAACTCACCCAGCGAGGGTAAGTCAGGGCAGGCCTGGAGCAACCAGGGGAGCCCTTTGGTTTCTGTTAAGAAGTCTTCTGGGGACCCACAAGCCAGCGGGCAAGGGATCGCGAAGACACCTCGGGCGGAATCACTCAACAGGGGCCCACGGTCACTCGGGACGGTGTAGGCCTCTGATCTTCGGAGGGATTCCTGCTGGAGGTCGGGACCACACGTGGTCCAAAGCACAAGTTCGTAGAACGTTGTGAAGGGGTTGCACTCGACAATAGTGCACGGTACCCAGGGGTCGCGGTTCCTCGTTACTCGTGGGGTCCACTTGCCTCAGCTTCGCTGGGGACTCACGATGGCCTGGGAGAGGTCAGGAAATCCACTTCTTGGGCTGCAGGGACTTCGGACTCCGGCGGGAGCGGCGTAGTTTGCGACCGTCGTTGTCGTTTTTGGTGCCTGCCAAGCAGGGGAGTCACTCCTTGACTCCAAGGGAGATTCTTCTGTCTTCCAAAGGTAGTGGAACGTCGAAGGGCCAGGATTCTTCTGTAGAGTGTCATCCAGGGGTTATCTGCTTTGCAATGGCAAGGTTCCCCCTCTTATACTAAAAAGAGGGGATGGACTAGCTCTATGACCCCACCTATGGGAGGGTCAAGGGAGGGGTGGCTACACCCACTTCCCTTTGTCCAGTTTCGCGCCAGAGCAGGGGCAGGTAGCCCCTGAGCTGGTTTGAACTGGCATATGCACAGAGGAGCCTTCTGCTCCCCAGTGCAGGACTTCAAAGCACTCTAAGAGTGCACCCACCCAGCCCCAATACACTAAACCCTGTCTGGAAGGTGGTTACACCTCCCTGTGACAGGATGCCTATTGTTGGGCTTCCTCCACTGCGAGTTTCGGTCATCAGCAGGAGGGCAGCCCAGTGTCTGTGACTGGTGGCATCCATTTTGTGATGCCAGGGCTCTTTAGGATTCTACCGCGTTTCCACAGCAGGTACATGTCTTATCCCTCTAGAAGGGTGGAATGCTACCCCCGCCGCCAAGATTGGCGGGGGGGTAGTATTCCAAGATGTTTGACACCAAACACGACATGTTTTGATGCAGCCATTCCAAAGTTAGCATTTACCGCGAGGATATAATGCACTTAAATAGTATATGGTTTAACCGCATCCACAAACAGCACCAGAGAATAGACTCTGAGAGCTGCAGAGGGGCCCTGCTCAGGCAGAGGCACCCCCTCACATAGAAGCCAAGCACCCTGCCCTCAGGATTGATAGGGCCTGCCTTAGGGGTGACTGATAGGTTTATATGTGTGTGCAGGAGAGATATAGGAAACCTATATCTCAGTGAGGGGTGCTAGCACCACCTCACCCAGGCTGCAGTAGCAGGCCTGTGGTGTCAGATTTAGACTGCTTCCCAGGGGTGGCATAATATATGCTGCAGCCCCTGGTAGGCCTGTGAAGTACCTATGCCCTTGGCACCTAAGGTACCATATACTAGGGACTCATAAGGCACCACAGTATCCAATCACTAGTGCACCTAGAGTGCACTCCATGTCGTTTAGAGAGAGCAGATAGACTGGGGCCCTGAATAGCAGGGTCCCAGTCCAACTAAGTCATAAACCAGCAAAACACCATAAAAAAGTGGGGGCAACCATATAGTCAGATTCCACCTTCCTACATAACCCCCCCAAACGAAAGGAGATAAGGCTAACCTTGGCCAGTTGAGCCTTTATTGACTAAGTGGCCATATAAGGAAGCACCTGCACTAGCATGGTTGCCCCCTGTCTTATGGTCCACTAAGCAATCCCTCACCCTAAGGGTATGAGAGGGTCTCCACCATGGGGAATCACTACCTGTGGTGTGCTTTGGTAAAGTACCAGGCTGGTGAGGTGTCTGAGTAGGGAAGTGTGGCCCTAGGAATGTTGGCCTCAGCTTTCAGCTCACTGGTCACCATGTATGCCTGTCTTTCCATGACTGAGTGGTACTCTGCTCTAAGGGTCAACCTTTGACTGCCTACAGCCGGGGGTTGGGTCCCTTTGGGTGGAACACTGGAGGGACATGGCATGTTTGGAACCTTTTGGTCCCAGGTTTGCCCTTGCCTAACAGAGTCCTTCTGGGGGAGGTCCCTACATAAAGGTATGGGGGATCCCTCAGTGGGTTGAGGAATTTCTACCTGGCTAGGGCTACTAGCCTGGGTGCCCCTAATCTGCTGATGGGGGGTTCCTCTGGACAGGGGGCCCTGGGGGTCCACTGACCTCCCTGACCTCTGCAGCCCTGGGCTGACTGAGGCAGGGTAGAGAGGGGCAGGTTACCTGCTCCAGACTGGGTACCACCTTGTAAGGGTCCTCTGCCATCAGGGGGTGGCCAGGCCAGGCCTGACTACCTCTGTGGCAGTTCCTTCACTAGGGGTAGGGTCAGTTCCCTGAGGAGGCTGACCCTTACCTACTGTCTGGAGGGAAGAAGACTTTTCTTCAACCCTTGTGCTCTCTTCTGGGGGAGAGTGGGCCATTCTTCCAGGCTCCATCTCTCCAAAATCTTGGGCTGGGGCTGTGGCCATCACAGCCCCACTAACCTTTACAGGGACACCCAACATCTTCAGATGGGTTTGGTGTTCAATTTCAGCCCAGGCTGAAATTTCCAGATCATTGCCCATCAGGCAATCTACAGGTAAGGTTGGGGACACTGCCACTCTCTTTGGGCCTGTGACTCCCTCCCAGCTGAGATTGACTATGGCCATGGGGTGATCTGTTCTGACACCATCAATGTTGGTCACCTGGTATTTAAACTCAGGTAAAAGCTGGTGAGGGGGACTAGTTTCCCTGCCACCATGGTGACACTAGCCCCTGTGTCCCTAAATGCCACAGCTTTCTGACCATTAATTATTGGCTCCAGTCTGTACCTGCCCAATGCTATGGGACCCATGGTAAAGGTGGCATATCCTACACCACCATCAGAATCTGAGGAGTCTGTTGAGGGGGTCCTGTCTAAACTAGGGCCCACCTCTGTTCCTCTTGCAAAAGCACCTAACTTTTTGGGTGCACTACTCCCAACTGGAGGATTACTACTGGTAGTACCAGGAGGGGTGGTAGTAGTTGTTGGAGGAACATTTTCTTTATTGCCATTCCTGGGACAACTGGGATCAGATTTCCAGTGCCCAGGCTTTTTACAGACATGGCAATAGGGTTTCTTTTCAGGAGAGGAAGGAGTTTGGGACCCACCCCCAGAAGAGGAATTTTGGGGCCCTGTAGTGGACTTATCCTTGGATTTATCCCCACCTTTCTCTTGGGACTTGGTAGAATCTTTCTTGTGGTCACCACCCTGATTCTTAGGCCTTACCCTGGTTCTGACCCATTTGTCTGCCTTCTTTCCCAATTCTTGGGGAGAGGTCAGATCAGAGTCCACCAGGTACTGGTGTAAAAGCTGGTTTTGACAATTATTAAGGATCTGTTCTCTCATCATTAGATTATAAAATCCTTTGAAATCAGTAACCCTACTGCCAACCAGCCAACCCTCCAGAGCCTTGGATGCACAATCTACAAAGTCAGTCCAGTCCTGAGTCTGTGCCTTCTGGGTGTCTCTGAACTTCAACCTGTACTGCTCAGTGGTTAAGCCAAACCCATCTATCAGTGCACTCTTCAGGACCTCATAATCATCAGCATCCTCCTCTCTAACAGTGAGGAGCTTGTCTCTTCCTTTATCTGAAAAGGAGAGCCACAAGATTGCTGCCCACTGCTTTTGGGGGACCTGCTGTACTCTACAGGCCCTCTCCATAGCAGTTATCCACTTGTGGATATCATCCCCACTCTGGTAGGGAGGAACAACCTTGCTCAGGTTCCTATGGTCAGGAATATATTCTCTGCCTCTAGGGACACTGTTGCTGCCACCAGGGGGTTCTAACCCCTCTTTTCTAGAAGCTCTCTGGATCTCCAGGGCTTCCCTATCCAGTGCCAACTGCTTGGTTCTGAGGGCCACTCTGGCTTCCTCATACTGGAGCAGTTTGCACCTTCTCTCAGAGGAGGTCTCTCTTAAGGGAAAGTATGAGTTCCTCTGCTGGACAAATTCTCTGCCAGAGTGATAAGAGTGGTCAGATTCCCTGGAAGGGGATCTGTGCCTCTCCTCCTCTCTGTCAGTTCTCTTAGGAGAATTCTCTGTCCTTTCAGGCCCCTTGGAGCCTGGCCCTTCAATCACAGAGTCTTGGTCATTCTGATTTTCATCATCTGACCCAGATACTATGACTGACCCACCCACTGATTCAAACCCTTTAGCTCCTAGAGCCAATCTAAGGTCATCTGCTGTCAGCAGATCTATCAGGTGGAGTGTTGAGGGACTCTGTCCTATCCTCAGGTGTCTGTCAACACACATGGCTCTCAAGTCAGAGAAAGCCATGTCCTTATACTGAGGCTGAGTGGATCCACTGGGTCCACCCTTTAAGGACATTCTAGTGTTGTGCAGTGTTGTACTACCTACACTAGTTTGTGGCCTACTGATCCTAGCTTGAGCTGTGGAAAGGGTGTGCTATCCCTTGGCACACAGCTCTAAGTTCAGTAGAACTTATTGATACTAAGCTTGACTTTATATGTACCTTGAGTACCTATAATGGTTTTCAGTTAGTAATTCAAATAGAGATTTTCTGGTAAAACAATGGCAAGCTGGAATCCCACACGCTGCCCACCAATGTGAGAAGTTGGCCTGGTATATGCTGTTCACTAATTAAAGTGGACACCTTGCACCAGGGCAAATCGACTCTTATGGTAGATAGGTTTAAGACAACCTTTTAAAGAAAGCTATCCTAGTGGTAGCTGTGGAGAGCAGCCTTCAGGCTAAGTCTCGGAGGAATGTAAAGCAGCTTGTTTTACCATATAATCTCTTGAATCACCAAATGAAAGGACACCACACAGGTATATATATCAAATATATATGTATTTATTTCTAAATAACTCTCTACTAATCTCTTTATGAGATTAGAAGACAAACATATGCACAAATCAACGTTTCACAATAAGTTAAGCACAAAATATGGCTGGGGCCCTAGGGGCGTACCAGACCATATACTAAGTAAGAGATTTAGAAACAACGACTTGCAAGGAGACAAGGCCTAGGGCCTTCAGAAGTGCTGGGGCCTCACGAAACCACCCAAGGCAGGTAAGTAAAGGACCCACGGGGGCCGCGTGCAGTGTGGATACACAGGCGCGAATCGCCGTTAACTTCAATGGGGCAAGTCGCGGTTGGAAATAAAGAGTTTTAGGATACTTCGGGAGAACCTACAAGCAAGTCACTTACAGGGTAAGTAGTTCTAGGGCCCACACCCACAGGAGCACCGTAGTGCTGGAGTTACCTCACCCAGGGAAGCCGGGTGCACAGGTGTCCTTTGGTGTCGGGTCGCGGCGTCGTTTTCAATGGCGAACAAAGAAGACTTGCTGCTTGCGGGAGCTGAAGAAGTGTCCAGTGGAATCCAAGCCTGGATTCTGAAGAAGGATGACCTGAAAGCAGAGGGGACAGTGTTCAAAGTCACTTGGCAGTGACCCGGGGCAAGGAAGATGGATGCCCACCGTCGTCGGTCGCTTCAGGTCGGTTGCAGGTGCCTTGACTCTTCAGCCACGTGGTCCAGGAGGCGTCGACGACGACCAGGAGCTGGATTCGGTGTGTCCCTCGACGTCTGCAGCTGACTGTGGAGTCGGCAACTCGATCGGAGCCAACAAGCCTTGGCAGCTGCAAGTCTCGGGGAGATGGAGAAAAGTCGATGGCGCAGACCAGCAAGGTCTGTGGAACTCACCCAGCGAGGGTAAGTCAGGGCAGGCCTGGAGCAACCAGGGGAGCCCTTTGGTTTTGTTAAGAAGTCTTCTGAGGACCCACAAGCCAGCGGGCAAGGGATCGTGAAGACACCTCGGGCGGAATCACTCAACAGGGGCCCACGGTCACGCAGGACGGTGTAGGCCTCTGATCTTCGGAGGGATTCCTGCTGGAGGTCGGGACCACACGTGGTCCAAAGCACAAGTTCGTAGAACGTTGTGAAGGGGTTGCACTCGACAATAGTGCACGGTACCCAGGGGTCGCGGTTCCTCGTTACTCGTGGGGTCCACTTGCCTCAGCTTCGCTGGGGACTCACGATGGCCTGGGAGAGGTCAGGAAATCCACTTCTTGGGCTGCAGGGACTTCGGACTCCGGCGGGAGCGGCGTAGTTTGCGACCGTCGTTGTCGTTTTTGGTGCCTGCCAAGCAGGGGAGTCACTCCTTGACTCCAAGGGAGATTCTTCTGTCTTCCAAAGGTAGTGGAACGTCGAAGGGCCAGGATTCTTCTGTAGAGTGTCGTCCAGGGGTTATCTGCTTTGCAATGGCAAGGTTCCCCTCTTATACTAAAAAGAGGGGATGGACTAGCTCTATGACCCCACCTATGGGAGGGTCAAGGGAGGGGTGGCTACACCCACTTCCCTTTGTCCAGTTTCGCGCCAGAGCAGGGGCAGGTAGCCCCTGAGCTGGTTTGAACTGGCATATGCACAGAGGAGCCTTCTGCTCCCCCAGTGCAGGACTTCAAAGCACTCTAAGAGTGCACCCACCCAGCCCCAATACACTAAACCCTGTCTGGAAGGTGGTTACACCTCCCTGTGACAGGATGCCTATTGTTGGGCTTCCTCCACTGCGAGTTTCGGTCATCAGCAGGAGGGCAGCCCAGTGTCTGTGACTGGTGGCATCCATTTTGTGATGCCAGGGCTCTTTAGGATTCTACCGCGTTTCCACAGCAGGTACATGTCTTATCCCTCTAGAAGGGTGGAATGCTACCCCCGCCGCCAAGATTGGCGGGGGGTAGTATTCCAAGATGTTTGACACCAAACACGACATGTTTTGATGCAGCCATTCCAAAGTTAGCATTTACCGCGAGGATATAATGCACTTAAATAGTATATGGTTTAACCGCATCCACAAACAGCACCAGAGAATAGACTCTGAGAGCTGCAGAGGGGCCCTGCTCAGGCAGAGGCACCCCCTCACATAGAAGCCAAGCACCCTGCCCTCAGGATTGATAGGGCCTGCCTTAGGGGTGACTGATAGGTTTATATGTGTGTGCAGGAGAGATATAGGAAACCTATATCTCAGTGAGGGGTGCTAGCACCACCTCACCCAGGCTGCAGTAGCAGGCCTGTGGTGTCAGATTTAGACTGCTTCCCAGGGGTGGCATAATATATGCTGCAGCCCCTGGTAGGCCTGTGAAGTACCTATGCCCTTGGCACCTAAGGTACCATATACTAGGGACTCATAAGGCACCACAGTATCCAATCACTAGTGCACCTAGAGTGCACTCCATGTCGTTTAGAGAGAGCAGATAGACTGGGGCCCTGAATAGCAGGGTCCCAGTCCAACTAAGTCATAAACCAGCAAAACACCATAAAAAAAGTGGGGGCAACCATATAGTCAGATTCCACCTTCCTACATTTACCTTATGCCACTTCATGAAATGCAGTTATTCCTTGAATCATCTCCGATCCAACTGAATGACTGCACGCAAAAAGATAGTATGGTCATCATCATGGTGTGGTACGTGTTGTCCAACTACAACTCAGTCTGTAGTGACTCCGATTAAGTCCATATTCCATATTAAAAAATTGCAACAGATATTGGCCTGCACCTGCAGTAGTAGGAGTACAATTTGGTTATTAAACAACAAGAAGGGAAACATTGACTGTCACTGACTTACTTGAGTCACTTTGTAGATTAACTAGTAGAGTAGAGTTCGACTTCATGCACAACATCAACAACAAACAACAGCAATCGCTCAGAGTCTGCAAGCATCCAATGCATTCCATCATTACCTGTCTTGCTCTTCTCTTTGGCTGTCAGATCATCAGATGCCAAGTTCTGACATTTTTTTTTTTTTTTTACGGGGCAGTGGCCTCATCATTACTCCAGTCCACATCCATTTTGAGTGTTAGGTGCTGTTTCGGTTTTCGTCTTATTCATCTGTGGCACTTTGTCACAGTTTAAGTTGCTTCCCATGGTCAGCATTGTGATGATGGGCCACGGCCTGTGTAGCGCTCATTGCTGGTCATTTGAGTTTGCACAAATGTCAGCAAGTTTCTTCGAAGAGTCTCTTGTCTTTCTCTGCCAAGTACCTTCTGTCCTGACAGTGAGGACCTTTGGATGCCTGCTGAGGCTGTAGCCTTCGGACACTGATGAGTTTTGGCTCGAAAACAAAACGGAGGATAGCTATAGTAGTCACGTTTCACTTCTAATGGAGGCGGGACTGGTAAAGGCAACATTTCTTGTACTAATGTCTGGCTTGATGGAAATGTACTTGTGCGAGACAGGAAGATGAAGCAGGACTCTGAAGAGTGGACAGTTAAATGCACAGACGTGCAACTCCAATAGGGAAATAAAAGAGAAGACGGTGGTGATGGTTTTGTTGTGATTTGATTTGAACCAGAAAGACAGATACACAGACACATAAAGGAAGGAAGAAAGCAACAATTTGAAAGCCTAGTTGTCAGGGAAGAGGAGCTCGTCCTCAAACTCTGGTGGTTCGGACAGAAGTAGGTCCTGTAACGCACTATTTATGTCATCCAAGTCGCTCTCCTCTTCCTGCTGTGATTCACGTATTTTGTAATCCGGTGGTATAAAGTACTGATTCATTTTGATCATGGTTAACCTCTCCACGCTTTGGGCCGAGAGACTGGTCCTTTTCGAAGTTACAATGGCACCAGCAGCACTGAAAACACGCTCAGAAGAGACACTTACGACAGGGGAAGCCAGATACTTTATCGCCAGCCTGCTGAGCACTGTCCATTGGCTTCTTTTCCCATACCAATACACCAATGGGTTTCGATCCATGAAGACCTCTGTTGGGTCATCCAGATAGGCCTGGACAATCCGCTCAATGTTCAGGGGTGCTCCGATGTGCTTGGCCTGTTTTGCCTTTGCATCAGCACTGGACTTACCATACCCCTGCTGTAGAAACCAATCAGTTGCACATTGTGCTGTGGATGATCCTGTTCTTGATGTTATTGTTGGTGTAGGTGACTGCTGGGAGGCAAATGCACTGCCCTCAGGCTCTGAAGTAGAACTTGACTCTGGATGCCCTGTAGTACTGGTTATGGCCTGGGGTGGGGGGCCTGTAATTAACAGAGGTTCGCTTTCGAAAATAGTGGCTTCCTTAGCTATCAAAGTTTTGTAGTTGGCAACATCCACTTCCGAAAAGGAATTACTGCCTTGCTGTTCAGAAATACTTTGTACCGTGGATCCAAAATTGTGGCACTAATGTAATGTGGTTGTGACAACATTTTATTTTTAATCCTTGTATTTGCCGATAAGCGAGCGGCTAAGGTCTCCGCCAAATGATATGCTTCTTGTTTGTCATCCACACCTGCGTACGTTTCAGACACATCCTTCAGCTGTTGCTCTAGCATGTGCAACAATGGGATAGCTTGGCCCATAGTACAGTCCTCCCTGCTGACTTCACGTGTGAAGATCTCAAAAGGAAGTAGCATCTCAGTCAGGCATTTAATGAGGTCCCATTGAGCCATCTCAACGGTCATGCCTCTCACAGTAGGTTCCCCTAATCTTTGCATGACATAAGCATTGAGTGGTATGTACAGTTCAAACAGACGATCAAGCATGTAATAAGTTGAGTTCCAACGTGTTGGCACCTCCTGGATGAGCGCTTTGACTGGCATATTATGCTCACGTTGAATGACCCTCAGCTGCTTCCGTGCTTTAAAAGAATGGCTGAAATGTGTGCATATTCTTCTGCAGGTGACCAGTAAGTTGCTGACTTTTGATTCATTTTTCAAAAAGTCTTGAACAACAATGTTAATGCAGTGTGCCAAACACGGGACCCTGAAATAGCCACCATTGCGCAAGGCCAAAACTACATTACTGCCGTTGTCCGTGGCAACAAAACCAATCGTAAGCCCTCTTGGGCGCAGCCACTCAAAGACCTTGGTGTTAAACTCTTCCAAAATGTTTGCAGCAGTATGAGATTTCTCCATGGCAAACATGGCTACAGTTGCATGTTTGCGAGTGGCATGAAAAACCTCTGCAGTATCAACACCAGCAGATACCTGTTCTCTAACCCCCGCAAAACTGATCCAGTGTGCAGTGATGCACATGTAATCTGTGGCTTGGCAACTGGTCCACATGTCTGTAGTCAGGTGGATACTGTGAACAGCACTCTGCTTCAAGGCCTTTCCTAGCAATTCCAGCACGTCGTGATGTAGTGCTGGAACTGCAACTCTGGCAAAATAGTAGCGGCTGGCAACATGCCATTTTGGGCAGATGGTTGACACAAATTCCACAAAGCCCAACCCTTCAACAAAAGAAAAAGGGAGAAGGTCCAGTGCTAACATTTTAGCCAGCTTCGCATTGTACAAACGTGCTATTGGGTGGTTGCGTTCGTACTGCCCCTCACCCCCAAACATGCTGATAATGGTAGGCTGCATGGTTTTCCTTTCTCTTAGGCTCAACGCACTTTTTGGTAGTGCGGACCTGGTACTTCTTGGTGTCTCCGGCTGACTCTTACTCTTGTGCCACTGAGATGTTGCTGAAGATGTGTGCAACGTTAAGACTGCACTGCTGGGGTCAGGGACACCTTGTGTACCACTACCAGAGAGAATGTCTCCCTGTCCTTCCTCTTCCACCGTGATCGGATCTTCTTCTTCTACTCCTTTATCCCCACCAACACCAATGGTTGCAGTTTTTTTTATGGCGCGAAGGTGGTCCTCCCAGCTGATCAAGTGGTGTTTTTTCAGATGGGTCATTTGGCCTCCGGTACCATAGTTTGTACCAAGCTTACCACGACTAACAGAGGTATTACAAATGGAGCATATAGCAATGTTCTCCTCCTTTTCGCTAACCGTAAAGAAGTCCCAAACTGGGGAGCTTAACTTTGGCCTCCTGCTGGAGGTGCCACTTCCAATGCCGGATGATCTGTAGGGTGTGTGTTGAATTTGACTCTGTGCTGCTGTACCACTACCTACTCCTACAGAGGTGGTGGTTGTGCTGGATGTAGGTTGCTGCCGGGCCTTTGCTAATGCAAATATGGAAGCTGTAGGTCGTGTTGGTGTTACCTGTGGAGGTATGCGTGCTACATCCCTCGCAGCGATTTTGGATAGAGTAAGAATGTTGGTCTCCATCTCCTCGGGGCCGGGAGTGATGTTCGTGATGACTGGCTTGTTGTCATCATCATCATCATCTTGCTGTTCTACATCGACCTCCATAAGTGTAAGGCTTTCTGGAACCTTTCTTTTCCCTAGCTTGGTCTTGGAACGTGGCTCCCTCTCAGACTCAGTTTGTGGCTTCCAAGTGGCATCTAGATCATCAGAAGGGGGCTTGGCGAAGAACTTGATGGACTACCCCTCCTTTTCCTTGCTGGGGTTTTGGAAGACAATGGATCTTCTGAATGAGTGGCTTCTTCTTCTACCTCTGCATGAGGCTCAATTTCCTGAACTGCCCCTACTTCAGGAGGAACAACAACTACTATTGCGGGCGGTGGTTGCGGCTGTTGTTGTTGACCACTTATCTGCTGTGTTTCCTCCTGCGTTGATTGGGTACTACTTTGAGATAGCGATAAGTTTATCTCCGGCTCAGCATCACTGCTTTCCACCATTAGGCTGGCTACCTCGTCCCCACTCATGTGCTTGGGCCTGGGTTGGTGGGTTGGGTCCACTGATGCGGAGGTGCTGCCCCCAGCTTGCCCCCCGGACACCGCTGCTGCAGGCGCAATTTTTTTTTTCCCAAAAAAGGTATTGGCCGGCACACCAGACTTCAGTGTCAAATGCTTCTTCTGTTCCTTCTTCTTCTCAATAGCAACTTTCTTGGTACTGGAGGACCTGGTACCTGCTTTCTTTGGGCCCATCTTCTTCAGATGTCAGCAGCACTCAGTTGCAGAGATGTCTGGTCAGGTCACACGTCACGTTGTGTGTACAGCAGCAGGATGTCTGTCTGGAAGTGCAACAGGCAATGATGAGAGACACACCTCCTCCTCAGTCTTTGTGCACCTAAAAGCAAAAAAGCCAGAACATCAGTCAAACATAGCACAAATCAAACAAATAGAATATAGAACTTAGTGTGTGGTGGCCTCAATTATTACATTTCAGAAACTCTGTGAACAACAACACACAGTGTAGCCATTTATGAGACGTTGACAACAAGGCCAGGGCTTTCCTGGCTACTGTGTAGTGCTAGTGTACACTCTGGAAGAATAAGAATAGTAAAGAACAAAAACTAAAATGTACTGGAGCATGTTTGGCCTAAATTTGTGCATCACGTGGGATGTATTATATAGCAGCATCAGGGAGCTGCAGCTGGCAATGGGGATGGATTTGGAAGCAGTAAGACAAGAGGAACAATGGAAAGACACGCAGGCCTATCTGGCAAAAACAGCACACTAATAACTACCACAACAAAATGGCCCCCAGAAACATGGTGACTCACAGGCACAAGGCACGGCAAACAATGAACTCAAGCAGGCCTATATATGGGCAGACAAAGGATGCCTTATAAAACACACACAGCTTTAATGCAAAAACTAAAATCCACATGGCTAAAAACACTTTGGAAAGTTAGACAACCACTACAACAACACAATTATAATTACACAGTACACACGCAAAAAAGGCATTTATTTAACACACCCAAAAAGTGAAATAGTCAGACCCTCCAAAAAACCCACATTTCGCAATTCAATTGAATCAATTCAATGCCATCCATGGCCTAAATGATGTCAACATTCCACAGACTACACAGAAACAGTTTTATGCATCCATGGTGACTACCTCTGGGCCTACTGGCATACTGGGCCGCAAGCTTGGAGGCCCATGGCAAAAGCACAGTGGCTGGTTTAACAAAATGACCGCCGCCCACATGGCCAGGCCACCAAAAATAACAAAAAGTGAAGACAAAGGACAGGACCAGGCAGTTGGAGACTCTGGGCAACTTGCTACCTCTTGGAAAAAATTGTAAAAAAAAAAAATGACTCCTTGCTCACCAAACTACATCTAAATGACAACCTGAGGAGTTTTTTGTGCAAAATTAACTAAATCAACATTTTCGAGAAGGTTTAATGATGCTCGAGAGATATTGTTCGCCAGATTGTAAATTCTGCGTGTTCGGCATCGCGATCGTCACAAAATGTCGTTATCGCGCACGCGAAACGTACATTGAGCGCGCGAAGAAGATAAAAAGTGTAAGTCCGCGTTGTCGCGCAGTGCGGACTTGCCCAAAGTCCGCGAGCTGAACTCCCAGGGTTACCTACTGGCTGAAAGGCCTATTTATTTAACAAACACCCAAAAAAATAAAATACGCCCCAAAAGCCACATTTTGCAAATCAATCCAATGCCATCCATGGCCTAAATTATGTTACAATTCAACAGACAACACAGAAACAGTTTTTATGCACCCATAAGGATGACTACATCCGGGCCTACTGGCACACTAGGCCGCAAGCTTGGAGGCCTATGGCAAAAGCACAGTGGCTGTTCACACAAAATGGCCGCCAACACATGGCCAGGCCACCCAGAACAACAAGAAAAGGAACACAAGACAGACAATGCAGGCCTATGGCAAAAGCACAATGCCTGGCTTTACAAAATGGCCGCCACCCACATGGCCAGGCCACCCAAAATAACAAAAAAGTGAAGACAAAGGACAGGACCTGGCAGTTGGAGACTCTGGGCAACTTGCTACCTCTTGGAAAAAATTGTAAAACAAAAAAAAAATGACTCCTTGATCACCAAACTACATCTAAATGACAACCTGAGGAGTTTTTTGTGCAAAATGAACTAAATCAACATTTTCGAGAAGGTTTAATGATGCTCGAGAGATATTGTTCGCCAGATTGTAAATTCTGCGTGTTCGGCATCGCGATCGTCACAAATTGTCGTTATCGCGCGCGCAAACGTACATTGAGCGCGCGAAGAAGATAAAAGTGTAAGTCCGCGTTGATCGCGCAGTGCGGACTTGCCCAAAGTCCGCGAGCTGAACGCCCAGGGTTACCTACTTGCTGAAAGGCCTATTTATTTAACAAACACCCAAAAATATAAAATACCACCCCAAAACCCACATTTTGCAAATCAATCCAATGCCATCCATGGATGCCCGGCCTACATGATGTTTAAACTTTAAATTCAACAGACACCACAGAAACATGCACCCATGGGTACCTCTGGCTCTAGTCCGGGCCTACTGGCTGAAATTCCAATCAAAGAAAAACAACTAGGCCCCTGCCGAAACTACAGGCCACAACAATACATTTTAAAAACTATGGAAATCCCACAAAAAAATGTAGGTACAAACAAGCCCCAATCAAACAAACAAGTACACCAATTCTCCAACTTACTTGTAAAATCTCAAATCCAAGAGTCCTCAAATCCAATCCAATGATATGATGCAGCAGACAGACACAAAAAGTGATCCTTCCAGCTCCAAATCCAAATGAAAGTGAACAGCACATGGACAAAGCACTGGGAGGAGCCTGCTGGACAGGAACAGCAAGTTTGAGAATCAGGGGCACTTCCTTCCTCTTGGAAAAAAAGAAAAAGGACTCCTTGCTCACCAAACTACATCTCTAAATGACAACCTGAGGAGTTTTTTGTGCAAAATGAACTAATTCATCATTTTCGAGAAGGTTTTATGATGCTCGAGATATATTCTTCGCCAGATTGTAGTTTCTTCGTGTTCGGGATCGCGATCTTACCAACACTGCCGCCGGAAGTCAGATCGCGCGTCCGAATGACGTGTTCGCGTTCGCACACTCTCGCGGGATCGTGCGGCCGGATTCCAAATCTCGTGGCGCCCGCGAACGGATAGGAAGTCGCGTCGGCGAACGCAGAATCACGGTAGGTCGTTACCGCGCGCGCGAGAACGTATATTGAGCGCGCGAAGAAGAAAAACAGCTACGCTACGCCGCAAATTGCATAGTGCACGGTAACTTCGCGTTCTACGCGAATCGCGAAGTTACCGAAACTTCGCAAATTCCGCGAGCGTAGCGTAGTTCACCGCCCAGCGTTATCCTATATAGATTGGAATAAAAGAGATGGTGCTAGAAAAATTGTCTTATAAATGCTGCTAAATTAGTGATCTATACATCTATGTTATGGGAGGGCACGCATTTTTATTTATTTAATAATTTGCACATCGTCACAGCAATGAACATAACGAATGTAAAGTGCATGAAAATGCTGGAAGTATTTATTTAGATAGTTAGAGGGATGAATGACAAATTTGAAAATAAGGGTTACAGAAGCCAAAAATATAGTAAATGCAAGCCTTAGTGACACTAGCGTGTAGTAAAGAAATGGAATCCATTCATTCTGAATTACGCATTGCTGATGTGGGTTGGCCAAAAGGTGCACTATTGAAGCCGGTGCACTCCAAAGGTAAGGTGTGGAATTTTTGTATGATGGGGTGCTCTCAGACCCCATCACTGGTTGGAGGATAATGTGGACTGGTTTGTTTTTCTTGTGTCCTGTCTTAAAATTCAATACCGACATACTGACACGTAAGAAATGAAGTTCGAAGTATGCAGGGGCGGCTCCTCCACTGGGGCTTTGCCCCACTGCTTTCTCGCATTGCGAGAAAGCCAAAACATAAAATGGTAATAACTTTTAGTAATTACCATTTTCTGTTTGCTTTGCTCATTGCGGGTGGGCGGGGCTGCTATGCTCTTTGAGCAGGGCAGGGGAGGAGTGGTTTGCCCACTCCTGAGTGCACAAAGACTGTTTGGTAGGCCGTCTCGGGCCACCCAAACCCGTCATGCACACTCTGCCCTTCTCCATGTAGGCTGAATTGCAGCCTGCATGGAGTACATGCCCACCCCACTAGCCCCTGACTGGGCGCTGTCCCTACCAATCACAATGCTGCCATTGCAGCACTGTGATTGGCTAAGTGGAGGGAGCCTGGCTGCCTGCTTCCTGTTCCTGTCGGAGGCAGGAGAGTAGGAGAGCAGGAGCAGAGAAGACGGGGGACCCGGCGGAAATGCAAGTTTAATTTTATTTGTTTTATTTTCTATTTCCCCACGACACCCCGCGAACCCTCCACCCCCGAACCCTCGTGCCCGCCCCTCCCACCCGTGAGCAATGCCGGCCGCTACTGGAAGTATGTTCGAGAACCAAACATTTCACATAAGGCTTACAGACTATGGGGCCGATTCCGATTCAGGCCGTAAATCTCAACCGACCGAGCCGGACCCGGAGAGATTTCCGACCGAATCGAACCCTAGCAGCCCGACCGAACGAGTACGATGCGCACGTCTGCTATCGGACTCGATTCGGTCGGACTCCCCTTAAAGTCAATGGGAGCCAGTCGTACGACGCGTACACGGGCTCCCATTGACTCAATGGGCACGACGCGAACAAGGGCGCCCCCTACAGCGTGTTCAGATTAGTGCTGAACTAAGGAACATGCTTGGAAGAAGAACTTGAAAAGCTGTCAGGAGGAACTGCCATTTTGCTGCGTGCTCTGCTGTGTTGGCCTGCTGCTTGCTGCTTCTGTCTTGGGCATGGAAGTGACTATATTGTACTTTCATCATCCTGCTGTTAGAGTTTTCTCCAAGGGCCTCTGACCTCCCGGCCGGAGTCCCTGCTCTCTGCCCCAGCAGCTCCACTGTGCTGTCACCGCCGTCTACACCGCCCCTGGTAGGTGTTCGAGCCCCTTGTGCTCTGCTCTGCTCCCAGTCCTGATTGTGCCCGGTCTCTGTCCATCGCTTATTTCTGTTATTGTGCCTATATTTAGTACTGCCTGGATTCTGTTTTATTCTGTTTTATTTGTGCCTGTATTGTTCCCTGATCACAGCATCTGTGCCCCCCGTTGCCCGTTCTCGCCAGCCTTCCCGCCACTGCTGCCCCCGCAGCCCCTCCCCCCAGCTGTTTCCAGCTCCCGTCTCCCAGCTGCTCGGCCCTCCCCTTCCCTATTTTATGGCGGGCGCTGCGTGGCTGTGCCAAAGGCGCGACAAAGGCAAGCCCGTCTGCACGCGACCCGACCGTGTCCAGCGCCAGGAACCCTGGATCTCTGACCACCCACCGCTTTGACTCAGCTGCCCTCCTCGCACTCAACCCCGGAAGAAACAACAACTGCCAGCTGTCCACGCCGAACACCACCCACGGACAGTTCTGCCATCACTGCCGCCAGACCTTCACCACCCTGCGCACCCCCACGGGCACTGCCCCCACGTCAGACGCCAACACCACTGAAGCCCTGAAGTGCATACTCCTCAACGTGCGCTCCCTGCACAGACATGCCATGGAGATCTGGGACCTCCTCATCACCCTCTCACCAGATGTCGCCTTCTTTACAGAAACCTGGACCAATGCCTCCTCCGCCCCCGACATCGCCACCGCCATCCCCGAAGGATACAAGATCCAGAGGAAAGACCGCCCCAACTGCCCAGGAAGAGGACTGGCCATCGCGCACAAGAGCTCCCTCCGACTCTCCACCTCCACTACGAAAGACTCCCTCTCCACCACTGAACACCTTCACTTCCAGATCCTGACCAGCCCTAAAACCACACTTCGCAGCACCATCGCTTACAGACCCCCGTACCTCACGCCCCGTTCTCCATGACCATTGCTGACCTCATCGCACCCCACGCCATCGCATCCATGGACTACATACTCATCGGAGACCTTAACTTCCACTTTGCCAACCCCAGCGACCCCAACTCCACCACCCTCCTGGACAACCTTGCCAACATCGGCCTGAAACAGCTCATCACCACGCCCACCCACAAGGCAGGACACACCCTCAACCCCATCTTCGCAGGAGGAAACAACACCCACTTCAGTCACACCACGCAACCCCCCTGGACTGACCACCACTGCGCACACTTCAACGTCAACAAATCCACCGCCCCCAAACCTGCACCGCACCCTCCATGAAGGAACTGGAGAAAAATCACTGAGGAACAGCTCAACTCCACCCTAAACCGCGATGCCCCCACCACCTCGACTGACAACAACCTCACAGCCAAAGAGCTCCACAGATGGATCTCCAACTGTGCAGACAAGCTCGCACCCCTACGCAACTCCAACAGACATCGCCCCAGGAAGGCCACCTGGTTCACCACCGACCTCCAAGAATCCAGACGCACCTGCAGACGTCTTGAGAAGAACTGGAGAAACAACAAAACGTCAGAAGATCGCACCAACTACAAGAACGCCATGACGGAATACCACCAACGCATCAGATCCACCAAAAAGACCTTCATCCAAAACAAGATCCTCGCCAACTCCAGCAACTCCAAGGAACTTTTCAGTGTCATCCAGGATTTTACCAAGCCCCCCAGCAAAATCACGGACATCACCCCCTTCTAGGACCTCTGTGACAAGCTCGGATCCTACTTCCATCTGAAAATCAAGGGCCTCTACAACTACTTCAACGACCAGACACCAGACTCTGAAACCACCTCCCTCTCCAACGCCAGCCAGCCTACCATCTCCTCCTGGCCCCCAGTCACCACTGAAGACACCACTTCCATCATGAAAGGCATCCACTCAGGAGCCCCCACGGACCCCTGCCCGCCAAACATCTACCACAGAGCGGCCATCGCTCCAGAACTACGACGCACCATCGAACCCACCTTCAAGACCGGCATCTTTCCCAATGACTGGAAATGTGCAGAAGTCAGACCCCTGCTCAAGAAGCCCTCAGCAGACCCCACGGACCTCAAGAACTACCAACCCATCTCCCTACTCCCTTTTGTGGCAAAAGTCACTGAGAAGATCGTCAACGCCCAGCTAACAAAATTCGCCTCCAGCTGTTTCAACACCCTCCGCATCCTCCGAAAGACCTTCAAATGGATCCCCCCTGAATCAAGGAAGACCGTCACCCACGCACTCATAACCAGCAGACTGGACTACGGAAACGCCCTCTACACGGGGATCAACAAGTCTCTGCTCCACAAACTCCAGACCATACAGAACACCATAGCCAGACTCGTCTTTGGCATCCCTTGACAAGAACACATCACCCAACACCTGCGTAACCTCTACTGGCTCCCTGTTGAGAAGAGAGTCACTTTCAAGATACTCACCCACGCCTACAAATGCCTCCACAACACCGGACCCCAATACCTCAACGAGAGAATCTCCTTCCACGTACCCAAAAGAAACCTCCGATCCACCGACCTGGCCCTTGCCGAAACCCCGCTCATCCGCAGATCCAGAACAAGTGGAAGAGCTTTCTCCTACATCGCGGCCAAGACCTGGAACGAACCCCCAATTGACATCAGATGCACCCCCCTCCTTGAATATCTTCAGGAAGACACTCAAGACCTGGCTCTTCGACTGAACGGAGCTGCTTACCCCCCCCCAGAGCCTTGAGACCCTCACGGGTGAGTAGCGCGCTTACAATTCCCCTGATTTATTGATTGATTGAGGGCTTGAGGTAGAGCTTGCCTCCTGTTGGAAGTTTCAGAGAGATAAAAGACTTCAGAGAACTCGCTTGGATCAAGGAACCTGCCAAGAAGAAGAGCTGAAAGAACTGCTAGGAGGAGTACTGCCCCATTGCTGTGTTGTTGCTTTGTTGGGTTGGCCTGCAGTTGCTGCTTCTGTCTTTGGGCACTGAAAGGACTGGGCTGAACTTTCTTCACTTGTCGCTGAGTATCTCCAAGGGCTTGAAATAGAGCTTGCCTCCTGTTCACGAACTCTCTGGGACAGCAAAGACTTCACTTACCTCGGGTACCATGTCTGGAACCGTGGGTTTCAGTTGCCACAGTGGGGGAAAGCAGCCGACACCGTCACCGACACCGCTGCAGGCTCTGCGTCCTGGCACTGCAGAGGGCACTTCCGCACTTTGCACTGCAACCCTGATCTCACCGATGACGACGACCGATGCCGCCACCAAGTCGCTGCTTGCACCGCAACCTGTGGGCACCGCACTCTGCACCGCCTCACTTCACTCTGCCGCCCTGGTCTCACTGAAGATGTCACTGCCTGCTGACAGCGGCACCCGTGACCGCACTGTGGTTTGTGGGGACCGCTTGTAAGTTACACGACGCACCGCCCCATCCCACACCACAGTCTGGGATGACTGACACCATCAACCGGCACTGTCGCTTGCACCATGACCTCTCAGCACCGCCACGAGCACTGCCTCACTCTGCACCGCAGCCCTGGTCTCACGGATGCCGCTTGACGACCGTCACCGAGCCGCTGCCTGCACACGACTTGAGGGCACAACACATGGCACTGCAACGCTTCACATCGCAACTGTGACGGTTGCCACGACCAGCTCTGCACCGACCTGGTTGGGCAGGACCAAAGGTACTGTTTACAAGTTTGCTGACATTAACGCCGGTCCGCACTGGCGCGGTCGGCTGGAACTGTTGGATTCTGTTGTTTTCAGCACCGTGGTAGCACCGGAAAGAGCTGCCCTCTTCAAAGGCCTGCATTTTAAGGTTATTCTTGCATAGTACATATTTCTAATTCCTGTATGTTAGATTTTTATTGTTTTGGTCTTGTTTTGAACAGATAAAATATTGGATATTTTTCTAAACAGGTGTGGTGTCCTTTTGTAGTGTTATCACTGTTTTACTGTGGGTTATGTGCAAATGCATTACACACTGCCTCTGAGATAAGCCTGACTGCTCGGGCTAAGCTACCAAGGGCGTGAGCAGGGGTTATTTTAGGAGTGTATCCCCCTTATCCTGACTAGAAGGAAGGGCCCCTATTTGGACAAGGGTTCAAACCATTCCCAACTAGAGATCCCCATTTCTAACAAACCCAGAATGGGAAACAAACACAAGAATATTTACGTATTTATTTGCTTATTTATTTATTTACTTTGAAGTTTTCTATAGTGATTGGTCACTTGAAAGCAAGTCAGAGCTTTTCAATGTAGCAACTGCAAGATGCAATATCATATTCAGTGACTACGATAAACACAACAGAATAGACATGTCAATACATTGGTATGACGGTACATATTGGGAAAATATAATCTGAACAGGTGGATTGTTATGTTATGTTATGCTTTGGTATGTTATCTTATGTACATTTGTGCACTATCCCCCAGGGTATTCAGTCAAAAAATTTGAGTTGGAAATGTCGACTTACACAAATATTGAGTTTTAAATATCGTGAGACAGAAATATCGACAGCAAGAATATCATGATCAAGAATATCGAATTTAAGGTAAGAAATATCGATTTAAAAATATTGAAGTAAAATAATATTGTGTGAAAAAATATAGTTGTTTAAAATATCGATTTTTTAATTAGTGTTATGTATTCTTGTATATATTTTAAATGTATGTGATGTATTTTTTTGTATAAGTATCGTATAAGTATTGTTTATGTTTTTTAATATATGTGTTGAATTAGTAGTTATTAATTTATGTTAATTACATTTGGCGTTTTTTAGCTCCGTAGCAAGTTGTGGGTTTATAGGGGAATATGGTGGGAAGTAATTAATTATAATAAATTAATGAATATTTTTTATTTTTTAATATTTATTTAATTGAGATTTTATAATGTTGATTGTGTTTTTAATTTTTGGGGGTAAATTTTATGTGTGGGTTTTGGGGTTTATAGGGGTATACGGTGGTGAGTAATTTCTTTTTAATTAATTATTAATTAGTTGTTAATTAATCTTAATGAATTAATTGATAATTAATTATGGTAATTGTGTGATTAATTTTAGGTGCGGTTTGTGGGGTTAATTGTGGTCAAAGGTGGGAAGTTATTTATTTTTAATTAATTAATACTTATTTGTTAATTAATATTAATTAATTAATTGACAATTAACTATGGAAATTGTGTAATTAATTTTAATGGGAAGTAAATTATGTTTAATTAATAATTCATTGATAAATTAATATTAATTAATTGATAATTAATTAGGTTAATTGTTTAATTTTTGTTTTGTGTGTGGGTTTTGGGTTTATAGGGGTAAAAGGTGGAGAGTAAATTCATTTTACTTACTTTATAGTTAGTCGTTAAATACTATCAGTTATTTAATTGAAAATACATTTTTATTGTGTAATTAATTTTTTTACAGTTTAATTTCAGTTGTGGGTTGTGGGGATTATATGGGGAAAGGGTGGGAAGTTCATTAATTTTATATGTGTTTTATTTAGTTTTTTTAATTAATAATATCTGTTTAATTGATAACAATTATGTTAATTATGCAAATCATTTTTTTTAAACTTTAGATATGGGTTGTGAGTTGTCTGGTGTAATAGGGTAGGAAGTAAATAAACAGAATTTATGTAATAATGAATGTTTTTATTAATAAATAATTTCTAAATAAAAATATTTATTTGTTTAAAAATTATTTTTTATTGTATTTAATATATCTGTAAGTATTTGTGATATGTATTTAATATTATATGTTTCTTTTTATTTGTAATATTAAATATTATTGTAATTTTATTTTTAACATATTTATATTTTTTTATATACTTTTTAAAAATATATTTTTATTTTGTTGATGATATTTTGTTTGTTTTTAATTTTGAACTGACTGGAGTGGGAACAGTAAATTCTACCCTCTGCAATCCAACACTTTCCCTATTGATTCACTGACTGGAGTGGGAATAGTAACTTTTATTCCTCCGCTATCCAACGCTTTCCCTACTGTTGCACTCACTGGAGTGGGAATAGTAATTTTGACTCGTGATCAAGGAGACTCGTTCTCCGAAACGCGTTGAGTTGCATTTGCCAGGAATAAAACCTGCCTAAAAGCATAAGGGGCCGTGGTGTGTTATTTCACGAAGGAGATGACGCATATTGTTGGATAGTAAGGGGCTCGCTACCCCACTACGGCTCGCCGTCGTCAAGAGGCTAGGGTCCAGTGCGATCTAAATTTACTGGAATGGATATATATATATATATATATATATATACACACACACACATATATATATATACAAACACATATTACCTACTGGCGGTCGCCAGTAGGTAGTTATAGTTAGGACCTGGGGGGTCATTAGGATGTCGGGCGGTTCGCCACCGCCAGCCCGGCGGTGGTGAACCGCCCGACATCCACACCAGAAAGACCCCCCCGCCATATTAGGATGGCTGGGGGGTCCGCGGCGGACGGAAAGACCGTCCGCTGCATTTCCGCCGGTCGACACGTCGACCGGGCGGAAAACACCTTTAATATGGTGGCGGTGTCTGCAAGACACCGCCATCCATATTAAGATGTATGCGGAGAGCAGCCTTTCCATGGCGGCGTTGCCGCCATGGAAAGGCATACGGTGTTTGCTTTTGGGGGCCCGTTGTGGGCCCCCAGGGTGTTGAGGGGGTGGGGGGTGCACATGGGGGGTACCTATGGTACCCCCCTGCATTTGCATGCACAAGGTGGCAGGCACCGTGCGGTGCCTGTCACCTTGTGCATGCAAATGCACAACGTGCATTTCCAGCATTGTGGGAGGCGGTGCTGTGAGCACCGCCCGGCACAATGCTGGGAATGGGGGATGCCACTGCCACGGTGGCGGTGGCATTCTAATTGCAGGTGCGGGACCGCCGCACCCCTGGCGGACGTTCCCGCATTCCGTTACGGTGGCGGGCGGCCATCGTAATGGACCCCCTTGTTTCTATTCAAAAAGCATTTTTATTTTGCCAATATCTTTGACTCTGTTTGACGAATCTTCGCAAAATTTTCCAAACTAATGACCAGCTCCGTTCAGCTCCTGTCTTGAGAGTTTCGTGGTGATTCGTCAAGCGGGGGCTGAGGAAAAAAAGGGGGTGCCAAAACGCGTTTTCCCCATGTTAATTTCCATAGGAAATTTTGGAACAGGCTACAGTCCGAACTGCAGAACGGAATTACACCAAATTTGGCAAGAAGGTAGATCTTGGTTCAGAAAGCGCCCTTTTTTAAATGGTGTAAATCTGTTCAGTAGTTCCTGAGTAATTCAAAAAATAAAAATGTATATATCTGAGCTCCGAGGAGGATTCGCGACCCCTCCCGAGCACGAGCTTGATTCTGATTGGCTGCCAACACTCCAAGCCAGGAAGTGTTGGCAGCCATCTTGTGACTCGGTATCTGAGTCACAAGAAAAAAGGAGAAACAAGATAAAAAACAAGAAAAGGGGGCAGGGTAGAAACACCCTGACCCCCTAGGCCTGCTCAGGGGGTCCCACAAGGACGCACAGGGCCAAAAAAAGCATATATTTTTTTTTAATTCGGCCGAATTCGCGCTGGGTGCACGATTCCGGCCGAAAAAAGAAAAAAAAAACGAAGCGCGGGTAAAGCGCGGTGGGCCAGGTCCCGGCCAGGTCCCGGGGGCAATTCATAATTCATAATTTAAAATGGCACTGTCCGAGCGAGCATAAAATGAGGAAACAGCTAGTTGTGAAAGTTCCCTCTCTGCTGTGCCCCATCACGGGTGTATGCACTCTATCGCAGCGATTCTTAACCTTTTGACTTCTGTGGACCCCCACTGAATCCTTAATGGAATCCGAGGACCCCCCAGTGACTCATTGCTGAACACCATGGACCTCGGGCCAAAGCAATATCTATGATTTGAACCTCAAAACAATACAAAAAAATGAAAAAACAAGTGTACACCATACAAATGTTCAATATTGTGTTTACTTCACAATCAAATAGAAAAAGTTTTCACCTTTTTCAATTTTGCTTCTTTATTGGTATATACTTTATTCATTTAAATGTATTACATTTTAATATTATTTGATTTTGTAAAACAGTAACAGATCCCCTGAGTAAGCTTCGCGGATCCCCAGGAGTCCTTGGACTACAGGTTAACTTAAGAGCCACTTCTTTATGGTATTTCTGCTGTGCTCTTTCAGCAGGGGGAGAAGCAAAAAAGGGGGAGAGCACCAGGGAGTGCAGTAGGGGACAGCTGGTTGAAAATAACTGAGCATAGAGGGACTAGATGGGGTTGAAAAGCACAAGACAAAGAAAGGAAAACAGCATTGAGGGGAATGGCGGTGAAAAAGCACAGGACAAAGAGAAACATGGAGTCTGGGTTTTTTGCGGGGGAGAAAAATACACAGATGAGAGAGCAACATAGAGTGGGACCGACAGGAGCTTAGAATGGAGACCACTGAAAAGCACATACACCTTCGCAGAGTGCTTAAGTAGAAAGAAAAAATAGTTCCCTAAAAGTGAACAGTGGAAGAACACAAGTAATTAGGTTATGCCCCATGTGAGGAGCAGACAGAAAATGGCAAAGGCAAGCCATTAAATCAGAAGCAAGCATTTGACAGTGATAATAGTGGCAACCTATGGTAAGCAATGGATAGGCTTTTACACCCCCTGTAAGTACTGGTAAGCTGACTCAGGTCTTTAGCAACCAGGCAGCTTGTGTTGTCTGGTAGTGTCCACCTAAAAAAGAGCTGGAGAAGTTCATACATGTGCAATGCATGTCTGTTAACTACTTTAGTCTTTACTGTTAAGTTCTAATTATATTCAGAATTAATGATAGCTTTATATGGAACACACCCAAATAATTGTGTTGATTCACCGAAATGCCTGGGGTAGCGGAAATTACATCAAGCACACTTTGAGATTTGATGACATCACATTGTTGGTTCCTTGTCCCACCATTGGACAGTAGACAATGACAACCTCGCCTTTGCTCCTGAGTGGTATCGGGAAATGGCAGGTTGAGAAATATAGAGCTAAACATGGCTCTGACGCTCTCTTTGTCCTCCTTGCCGTCTCGCATCCTTCCTGATCCCTTAGACCAGGGGTAGCAGCGGACGTCTCCTAGCCCGCGTCCATGTCTATACAACTGCCATGAAACTGAACACGGCAATGCTGATATGTAAAGTATCCGGCTAGCTGGGTTGGTAAACATGGTAGAGGTGTATGTGTATGTAGCCAAGCGTCAGAGTGCTCTTATACGGCCCGTTGTAAGTCTACATCAACCTACATCCCACCCATATACACGAATTTAAATAGATGCAGTTATATCTTAAATATGTGACCGTGCAATTTTATATATCTATATTTATATCGATATCTATATATCTATATATATATATACCTATATATATATTACCTACTGGCGGTCGCCAGTAGGTAGTTATAGTTAGGACCTTGTTTCTATTCAAAAAGCGTTTTTTCTTTTGCCAATATCTTTAGCGCCGTTTGACGAATCTTCGCGAAATTTTCAAAACTAATGGTTCACTCAGGTCAGCTCCCGTCTTAAAAGTTTTGGGGTGATTCGTCAAGTGGGGGCCGGGAAAAAAAGGGGGGTCCCAAAACACGTTTTCCTCATGTTATTTTCCATAGGAATTTTGAAACAGGCTACAGGCTGAACTGCTGAACGGAATTACACCAAATTTGGCAAAAAAGGTAGCTCTTGGTTCAGAAAGGACCTTTTTTTTTAAAAATGGTGTAAATCCGTTCAGTAGTTCCTGAGAAATTAAAAAAATAAAAATATCGATATCTGAGCACCGAGGAGGATTCGTGAACCCTCCCGAGCACGAGTTTGATTCTGATTGGCTGCCAACACTCCAAACCAGGAAGTGTTGGTAGCCAACTTGTGACTTGGTAACCAAGTCACAAGAAAAAAGGAGAAAAAAGATAAAAAACAAGAAAAGGGGGCAGGGTAGAAACACCCTGACCCCCTAGGCCTGAGCAGGGGGTCCCACAAGGACCCCCAGGGCCACAAAACCCCCTTTTTTTCTTTTTTTAAATCAGCCAAATTCGGCTGGGTGCGCGAATCCGGCCCAAAAAATAAAAATAAAACAAAGCGCGGGCTCCTGCGCTTAGTTTGTTTTAAGCCCCTGGGTGGGCCAGGTCCTGTGGGCAATTCATAATTATGGTGTGAGGGCCTGTGGGGGCCCTCACAGCCCCAAGGACCACTACCTCATGGGGCTCTTTTCAAAAAAATGCATGGCGGGGCTCCTGCCCCCCACCCTGCCCTGGGGACCGCCACCTCCCCGGGGCTTTGCTTTAATAGGGACTGGGACCCTCGCGGGCCCCCCAAGCCCTGGGGACTGCCACCTCCCTGGGGCTCCAATTAAATTAGAGGAGTGTGGGAGGGCTCCTACACCTCCCTACACTGCCCCGGGGACCACCACCTTCCCGGGGCACAAATTATGTTAATATGGGGGTCCATTACGGACCCCTGGCCCCGGGGACCACCACCTCCCCGGGGCTATGTCAATGTTGGGAGGGGGGCTGCCCGGCCCCCCTCCTGGTGCCCTCGATGGCCCTGGGGACCACCACCCCCCAGGGCCAGCTCTTGCAATGTCCTGGGGTGCACACAGTACTTGGAGTTATACCAAACTTCATACACTCCGTATTCGGAAGCATCTTTGGAGGACTTCCACTGATCCGGTTTCTAATAGCAGGTATCCTGATTGTTTTCTATTTGCTACGCAATGGACGTCCCAGTCACCAAGGTGATTTAACCGCTTGATCGCGGCGCGGATTCCGCCGCGGTGCTGGGCGTTCCCTTGAGTGGGCGTGTCTGGGTCGGCCCCCGGCCATCCTCCTCACACGCCCACCGTGACGTCGGACGGCCGGGGGCCGTCTGACGCATGGAAAGGGTTAAAGAACACTTCTATAGCGTAAATACCATGACTGCATGGTACAACTTCTAGGCACGCCTCGCCTAAGTGAATCTTGGTTCTTGTCAATTCGACCGGTCTGGATAGACTGCATCTTACCTGTCCTCCGATGCCTGTTTTGCAGAGATGAATGTGTGTTAGACCTGTGTTTGACACTCCCATCATGTGCGCAACCGGACGTGAATGCGTTACTGGACCCAATAACGGCCCATGTTCTGCAGTGTCCTCAGCGTATTCCAATGTTGATGGTGGCATTCCTTGAGCCACCACGGGTAGTAACTTCACCTGTTGGTATGAACACCGGGTCCTCCTCTGACTCCCAGGCTTTGGACGTCACACAAGCTGCCCCAGCACCGGCTGTGGACAGCGTGGAACATCTGTGCTCAATTGATGTGCTCTGCGAGGTGCTACAGGGACTGTCTACTGCGGAAGCAAGCAACGAAAATGTTGCGTCTACCAGCCAGGACACATAAACATTTGAACTCATTTGGCTCGTCGTGTGCTGGGAAAAATTCACCCTTTTTTTAAACAAGCTCAGATTTGGAACTTTGAAACTAAATTGACTTTCCTGTCATTTTTTGGGCATACATGGCTTTTTTAATGCTTGTAGTAGTTCGAACTAAAAATCATGGACACTATTACAGCTGGAAACATTTCCTTTTAAATTTTTAAAGTTTTTTAGAATTTTGTAAAACATTTTAGCTAAAGAAATGTTTTTATAAACTTTGGGCATCACGGTGAATGGGACCATCTGCCAGAGGTGCGGCGGTCCCGCCGTGGGCATTAGGATGCCACCGCCACGGTGGCGGTGGCATCCCCCATCCACAACATTGTGGCAGGCGGTGCGCACAGCACCGCCCGCCACAATGCTGTGGATGCACGTTGTGCATTGGCATGCTCAAGGTGACAGGCACCATGCGGTGCCTACCACCTTGTCCATGCCAATGTTGGGGGGTAACATAGGTACCCCCCATGTGCACCCCCCATCCCCCCAACACTCCAGGGGCCCGCAACGGGCCCCCAATAGCAATTACCGTATGCATTTCCATGGCGTCAACGCCGCCATGTAAAGGCATACCTCCGCCAGCATCATAATATGGATGGCTGTATCTTGCAGACACCGCCACCATATAATGCCCCTTTTCCGCCGATCGACGAGTCGACCGGCGGAAAACCGGCAGACGGTCTTTCCGTCCGCCGCGGACCCCCCAGCCATCTTAATATGGCGGGGGGTCATTCAGGCAAGGTTGGTGGGCGGATCGCCCCTGCCGGGCCGGCGGTGACTACCGCCGGCACGGCGGGGGCGATCCGCCCGCCATCATAATGACCCTCTTTGTGTGTTTCGCTATCTAGTCATGTTAGTAGTACAGTAATAGGTTACATATGTCGTCGATTCAGAAAAGGAGTGGGTGTTATATTCCATATAGGTACCCTATATAGGCGCAGGTAACATCGCAACCTTTCACCTACATCCGTCCCTACATTACATACATAACGGTTCTTAGGCACTGACCTTTTACCTAGATATGACACTGCATTCAGAACACCGGTTTTTCCCTGGTTCGATTCTCATACATTATGCATGAGGCTTCTTGGAAGAATAGCAGTACTAACAGTAGGATTACCATCTCCTGTATAATATCTCTGTATAAAGTTCAGGCCCAAAGTCATCCTTTAGGCCGACACAGTAACACAGCAAAGTAGGACCCCTGGGGAGACCTATGGGTATATATACAACACATCTTGCTTAGGAAGATAGAGGAGACCGTGATTTCCCGGCTGACACACTGACCAGAGACGCTGAGGTTCCTGCATGCAGACGCTCCAGCTCGCAGTGGTCTAACATCCCTCGCGGGGTGTCCAACTTGAGACCAGGACGGGTTCCCATATTCTCTAAACTCTCAGGTAATGGGGTGGACTAGATCCTAGAGGGATTCTTGGCATAACACCTACATAGATGCTAGGTACATTTAGGTACATCTAGTTAGGGAGGCATCGTAGGAGTACGCACTTTTTATCATGTGTTTTATGTACATGTATATATTCATGATTTCTGGAAGATGGTAGAACTATACCATCCCTTTACTTTCATAGTATTGCTAATCAGATATCTCTGCTACTGTCTAACGGTTGTTGCAGCTCATCTATTCTACACTAGAATAACAACTGGTCAATAAATACTTATTGAAACGCCCAGCCTGTTTATTCTGTGTATCTCTCTGAGACAAACTAAGTGAGCACGAGTGACTGAGCGAAAAGTAGTATATTGTTTCCATGATTCTGAGGGATCAGGGTTGTCATGTTCTGAGGTTGCCAAGAACTATTCTCTCCCCGATAAGAGGAGACTCTAGTGGCACTGTGAGCTAGCTAATAAAGACAGGCTAACGTATCCGGTGGGGGTGCACAGAATCAGTCCACCACCAATCCCACAGTTTATGTTATCCAAACGCACAGATCCTATATAGGTAATATAGGAACTACACGACACAGTAAGCCCCTCACAGTGGGATTGCTGAGAGGTGGTCCAAGGCCACACCCCTTTTTAAACCACTCTGCAAACGCGCCTCTTGGCGCACTGCTGGTGGGGCGATGAGGTCGTCTTGTGTCCTGAGGACCTCAGGACTAAAGTGGACTTCATCTCTCGAGCAGCAGTGCGCCAGGAGGTGCGTTTGCAGAGTGGTGTAAAAGGGGGCATGGCCTCGGACCACTCTCAGCAATCCAGCTGTGTGGGGCTTACTGGAGGTACCTAGTTGGCTAGTTGGCCCCCAGGGCCCCTCAGGATTCAAGGGGACTTAATTCCCCAACCCAGAACGTGCCAGGAGGCGCATTTGCAGAGTGGTGGAGAAACAGGGAGTGGCCTGTGTCCACCTGTCAGCTATCCCACTATCTGGGGCATACTGGAGGTATCAGGTAGGGTAGTTGAGCTCTAAGGACCCCCAGCAGCGAAGGGGACTTTAATCCCCATCCAAGAGCGTGCCAGGAAGTGCGTTTTCAGAATGGTGGGGAAAGGGGGCGTGGCCTGCTATGAGAATTTAGCATTCCTGCTGTGTGGGACTTACTGGAGGTAATAGGAGGGGTAGTTGGCCCCCAAGGTTGACCTTAGGGGCAACCTACCCCTCCTGTTACCTCCAGTAAATCCCACACTGTGGGATTGCTAAGAGGTCTTTGGAGGCCACGCTCAACTTTCTCCACCACTCTGCAAACGCGCCTCCTGGCACAGTACTGGTTGGGGGATGAAGTCCACTTTACTCCTGAGGGACTTTGGCAGCCAAGAAGCCCTCCTGGTACCTCCTGTAAGTCCTACGCAGTGGAATTCCTGAGCGCTGGTTGGAGGCCAGCCCCCTTTCTCCACCACTCTGAAAACGCGACTACCAGTTAAAGAAGCATTTATAATGTAATAGGTCTCGCATTTGCAAGAGTTAGAGGTATTAGCGCTGTAAATCTAAAAGTGTTTTATTAATGTTTCTTGGAGTGGAGTGGATGTAGGTTGTGTGTAGTGGAATTATGTGGTATGTTGTGCAGTGAAATTATGTGGATAGAAAGTATGTGGTATTTAGTGTATAGGAATTATGTAGAGTGGGATTATGTGTTATGGAGAGTAATTATGTGGTATGGTAGTCTGTGCTGTGGAGTGGTAACCTCAGGTTTAGTCTTCCTCGTTTCCATAGAAGCTAAACTATGAACTAAATGAGACAAAAAAAGAAAGAATCACTGAGGAGAACTTCTGGACCTAGTCAGAGGTATGAGCAGGGCCACTGGAATTATGTGACTGTTTGGCTGCACCAACTTTTGCACAATTATACATTTTCCGCATTAGCCACATAATTCATCATCTGCTGCCTAATCTGCAGATTTGAACAAAAAAAGCCTTGTTTCTAGCTCAAACGGCTAAAACGTTACCAAAAATGCAGCGTGGTGGAAGGTCCTTTGTAAACCTAGAATGGTCACTTGTTACTTATTGCTAAATGTGGGTATTAAATTGGTACTAATAGTGTGCAAGCCACTCTTGCTTCTTTCTGTGCCTCTCTTGCCTCTTTCTGCATTTCTGTTGCTTCTTTCTGCGCTTCTTTTGTTTCTTTCTGTACCTCTCTTGCTTCTTTCTGCACCCCTCTTGCTTCTTTCTTCACCTCTCGTGCCTATTGCACACCCCTCTTCCCTCTTTCTGCATCCTTCTTGACTCTTTCAGTACCCTTCTTCCCTCTTTCTGCACCTCTCTTGCCTCTTTCTGCACCCCTATTCCTTCTATCTGCATCCTCCTGCCTCTTTCTGCACCTCTGTTCCTTCTTTCTGCACTTCTTTTGTTTCATTCTGCACCTCTCTTGCTTCTTTCTGCACCCCTCTTGCCTCTTTCTCCACCCCTCTTCCCCCTTTCTGCATGTCTGTTGCTTCTTTTTGCACTTCTCTTGCCTCTTTCTCCACCCCTTCCCTCTTTCTGCATCTCTGTTGCTTCTTTCTGCACTTATCTTGTGTATTTCTGTACCTCTCTCGCTTCTTTCTGCACCCCTTGTGCCTCTTTCTGCACCCCTCTTCTCTTTCTGCACTCCTCTTGCCTCTTTCTGCACTTCTGTTCCCTTTTCTGCACTTCTTTTGTTACTTTCTGCACTTATCTTGCGTCTTTCTGTACTTCTCTTGCTTCTTTCTGCACCCCTTGTGCCTATTTCTGCACCCCTCTTCTCTTTCTGCACTCCTCTTGCCTCTTTCTGCACTTCTGTTCCTTCTTTCTGCACTTCTTTTGTTACTTACTGCACCTCTCTTGCTTCTTTCTGCACCCCTCTTGCCTCTTTCTTCATCCCTCTTCCCTCTTTCTGCACCTCTGTTGCTTCTTTCTGCACCTCTCTTGTCTCTTTCTCCTCCGCTCTTCCCTCTGTCAGCACCTCTGTTGCTTCTTTCTGCACCTCTCTTGCTTCTTTCTGCACCTCTGTTGCAAATTTCTGCACTACTCTTGCTTCTTTCTGCACCTCTTTTGCTTCTTTCTGCACCACTCGTGCCTCTTTCTGCACCCCTCTCCCATCTTTTTGCACCCCTCTTGCCTCTTCCTGCACCCCTGCACCCCTGTTCCTTCTTTCTGCTCTTCTTTTGTTTCTTTCTGCACCCCTCTTGCTTCTTTCTGCACCCCTCTCGCCACTTTCTCCATCTCTGTTGCTTCTTTCAGCACTTTTCTTGCCTCTTTTTCCACCCTCATCCCTTTTTCTGCACCTATGTTGCTTCTTTCTGCACTTCTCTTGCTTCTTTCTGCACCTCTGTCCCTTCTTTCTGCAACCCTTGTGCCTCTTTCTGCTCCCTTCTTGCCTCTTTCTGCACCTCTGTTCTTTCTTTTGGCATTTCTTTTGTTTCTTTCTGCAACTCCCTTGCCTCTTTCTGCACCCCTCTTCCCTCTTTCTGCACTAGACTTGCCTCTTTCTGTACCTCTGTTGCTTCTTTCTGCACTTCTTTTGATTCTTTCTGCACCCCTCTTGCCTCTTTCTCCACCCCTCCTCCCTCTTTCTGCATCTCTGTTGCTTCTTTCTGCACTTCTCTTGCCTCTTTCTGCACCTCTGTCCCTTCTTTCTGCAACCCTTGTGCCTCTTTCTGCACTCCTCTTCCCTCTTTCTGCTCCCCTCTTGTCTCTTTCTGCACCTCTGTTGCTTCTCTCTGCACTTCTTTTGTTTCTTTCTGCACCTTTCTTGCTTCTTTCTGCACCCCTCGTGCCTCTTTCTGCAACCCTCTTCCCTCTTTCTGCACTCCTCTGGCCTCTTTCTGCACCTCTGTTCCTTCTGTCTGCACTTCTTTTGTTTCTTTCTGCACCTCTCTTGCTTCTTTCTGCATCCCTCTTGCTTCTTTCTGCACCCCTCGTGCCACTTTCACTACACTCTACCCTCTTTCTGCACCCCCTTGCCTCTTTCTACACCTCTATTCCTTCTTTCTGCACTTCTATTGTTTCTTTCTGCACCTCTCTTATTTCTTTCTGTATCATCTTGCCTCTTTCTCCATCTCTGTTGCTTCTTTCTGCACTTTTCTTGCCTCTTTTTCCACCCTCATCCCTCTTTCTGCACCTATGTTGCTTCTTTCTGCACTTCTCTTGCTTCTTTCTGCACCTCTGTCCCTTCTTTCTGCAACCCTTGTGCCTCTTTCTGCACCCCTCTTCCCTCTTTCTGCTCCCTTCTTGCCTCTTTCTGCACCTCTGTTCCTTCTTTTGGCATTTCTTTTGTTTCTTTCTGCAACTCTCTTGCCTCTTTCTGCACCCCTCTTCCCTCTTTCTGCACTCGTCTTGCCTCTTTCTGTACCTCTGTTGCTTCTTTCTGCACTTCTTTTGATTCTTTCTGCACCCTCTTGCCTCTTTCTTCACCCCTCCTCCCTCTTTCTGCATCTCTGTTGCTTCTTTCTGCACATCTCTTGCCTCTTTCTGCACCTCTGTCCCTTCTTTCTGCAACCCTTGTGCCTCTTTCTGCACTCCTATTCCCTCTTTCTGCTCCCCTCTTGTCTCTTTCTGCACCTCTGTTGCTTCTCTCTGCACTTCTTTTGTTTCTTTCTGCACCTTTCTTGCTTCTTTCTGCACCCCTCGTGCCTCTTTCTGCAACCCTCTTCCCTCTTTCTGCACTCCTCTTGCCTCTTTCTGCACTTCTGTTCCTTCTGTCTTCACTTCTTGTGTTTCTTTCTGCACCTCTCTTGCTTCTTTCTGCATCCCTCTTGCTTCTTTCTGCACCCCTCGTGCCACTTTCACTACACTCTACCCTCTTTCTGCACCCCCCTTGCCTCTTTCTACACCTCTATTCCTTCTTTCTGCACTTCTATTGTTTCTTTCTGCACCTCTCTTATTTCTTTCTGTATCCTCTTGCCTCTTTCTCCACCCCTCTTCCCTCTTTCTGCACCCCTCTTGCCTCGTTCTGTTCCTCCGTTGCTTCTTTCTGCACTTCTTTTGTTTCTTTCTTCACATCTCTTGCTTTTTTTTGCATCCCTTGTGCCTCTTTCTGCACCCCCTTCCCTCTTTCTGCACTACTCTTGCCTGTTTCTGCATTTCTGTTGCTTCTTTCTGTCCTTCTCTTGCCTCTTTGTGCACCTCTCCTGACTCTTTCTGCACCTCTGTTGCCTTTTTCTGCAGTTCTCTTGCCTCTTCTGTACCTATATTGCTTCTTTCTGTACTTTTCTTGCCTCTTTCTGTGCCCCTCTTGCCTCATTCTGCACCTCTGTTGGTTCTTTCTGCACTGCTCTTGCTTCTTTTTGCACCTCTGTTGCAAATTTCTGCATCTCTCTTGCGTCTTTCTGTACCCCTCTTCCCTCTTTCTGCACCTCTCTTGCCTCTGTCTGCACACCTGTTCCCTCTTTCTGTACCCCTTTTGCCTCGTTATGCACCTCTCTTGCCTCATTCTGCACATCTCTTGGTTCTTTCTGCACTGCTCTTGCCTCTTTCTGCACCCCTCTTGCCTCTTTGAGCACCTCTTTTGCTTCTTTCTGCATTTCTCTCTCCTCTTTCTGCACCCTTTTGCCTCTTTCTGCACCTCTGTTGCTTCTTTCTACACTTCTATTGCCTCTTTCTGCACCGCTGTTGTCTCTTTCTGCACTTGTCTTTCCTCTTTCTGCACCTCTCTTGCTTCTTTCTGCACCCTTCTTCCCTTTTTTGCATCCCTCTTGCCTCTTTCTGCTGTTCTCTTGCCATTTTCTGCACCTCTCTTGCCTCTTTCTGCACCTCACTTGCCTCTTTCTGCACCTCTCTTGCTTTATTCCACATCTCTGTTGCTTCTTTCAGCAATTATCTTGCCTCTTTCTGCACTTCTCTTGCTTGTTTCTGTACCTCTCTTGTGTCTTTCTGCACCTCTATTGCCTCTTTCTGCAACTCACTTGCTTCTTACTGCACCCCCTTGCCTCTTTCTGCACCCCTCTTTTCTCTTTCTGTACCTCTCTTGCCTCTTTCTGCACCCTTGTTTCCTCTTTCTGCACCTTTCCTGCCTGTTTCTGCACCTCTCTTGCCTCTTTCTGTACCTCTGTTGCTTCTTTCTGCACTTCTCTTCCTTCTTTCTGCACCCATCTTGCCTCTTTCTGTACCTCTCTTGCCTCTTTGTGCACCTCTCCTACCTTTTTCTGCACCCCTCTTGCCTCTTTTTGCATCTCTGTTGGTTCTTTCTGCACTGCTCTTGCTTCTTTCTGCACCTCACTTTCCTCTTTCCGTACTTCTCTTGCTTCTTTCTACACCTCTGTTGCTACTTTCAGCAATTCTCTTGCCTCTTTCTGTACTTCTCTTCCTTCTTTCTGCACCCCTCCTCCCTCTTTCTGCATCTCTGTTGCTTCTTTCTGCACTTCTCTTGCCTCTTTCTGCACCTCTGTCCCTTCTTTCTGCAACCCTTGTGCCTCTTTCTGCACTCCTATTCCCTCTTTCTGCTCCCCTCTTGTCTCTTTCTGCACCTCTGTTGCTTCTCTCTGCACTTCTTTTGTTTCTTTCTGCACCTTTCTTGCTTCTTTCTGCACCCCTCGTGCCTCTTTCTGCAACCCTCTTCCCTCTTTCTGCACTCCTCTTGCCTCTTTCTGCACTTCTGTTCCTTCTGTCTGCACTTCTTGTGTTTCTTTCTGCACCTCTCTTGCTTCTTTCTGCATCCCTCTTGCTTCTTTCTGCACCCCTTGTGCCACTTTCACTACACTCTACCCTCTTTCTGCACCCCCCTTGCCTCTTTCTACACCTCTATTCCTTCTTTCTGCACTTCTATTGTTTCTTTCTGCACCTCTCTTATTTCTTTCTGTATCCTCTTGCTCCACCCCTCTTCCCTCTTTCTGCACCCCTCTTGCCTCGTTCTGTACCTCTGTTGCTTCTTTCTGCACTTCTTTTGTTTCTTTCTGCACATCTCTTGCTTTTTTTTGCATCCCTTGTGCCTCTTTCTGCACTACTCTTGCCTGTTTCTGCATTTCTGTTGCTTCTTTCTGTACTTCTCTTGCCTCTTTGTGCACCTCTCCTGCCTCTTTCTGCACCTCTGTTGCCTTTTTCTGCAGTTCTCTTGCCTCTTCTGTACCTCTATTGCTTCTTTCTGTGCTTTTCTTGCCTCTTTCTGTGCCCCTCTTGCCTCATTTTGCACCTCTGTTGGTTCTTTCTGCACTGCTCTTGCTTCTTTTTGCACCTCTGTTGCAAATTTCTGCATCTCTCTTGCCTCTTTCTGTACCCCTCTTCCCTCTTTCTGCACCTCTCTTGCCTCTGTCTGCACACCTGTTCCCTCTTTCTGTACCCCTTTTGCCTCGTTATGCACCTCTCTTGCCTCATTCTGCACATCTCTTGGTTCTTTCTGCACTGCTCTTGCCTCTTTCTGCACCCCTCTTGCCTCTTTGAGCACCTCTTTTGCTTCTTTCTGCATTTCTCTCTCCTCTTTCTGCACCCCTTTGCCTCTTTCTGCACCTCTGTTGCTTCTTTCTGCACTTCTATTGCCTCTTTCTGCACCGCTGTTGTCTCTTTCTGCACTTGTCTTTCCTCTTTCTGCACCTCTCTTGCTTCTTTCTGCACCCTTCTTCCCTTTTTTGCATCCCTCTTGCCTCTTTCTGCTGTTCTCTTGCCATTTTCTGCACCTCTCTTGCCTTTTTCTGCACCTCTCTTGCTTCTTTCTGCACCTCTGTTGCAAATTTCTGCACTACTCTTGCTTCTTTCTGCACCTCTTTTGCTTCTTTCTGCACCACTCGTGCCTCTTTCTGCACCCCTCTCCCATCTTTTTGCACCCCTCTTGCCTCTTTCTGCACCTCTGTTGCATCTTTCTGCACTACTCTTGCTTCTTTCTGCACCTCTTTTGCTTCTTTCTGCACCACTCGTGCTTCTTTCTGCACCCCTCTTCCCTCTTTCTACACCCCTTTTGCCTCTTCCTGCACCCCTGCACCCCTGCACCCCTGTTCCTTCTTTCTGCTCTTCTTTTGTTTCTTTCTGCACCCCTCTTGCTTCTTTCTGCACCCCTCTCGCCACTTTCTCCATCTCTGTTGCTTCTTTCAGCACTTTTCTTGCCTCTTTTTCCACCCTCATCCCTCTTTCTGCACCTATGTTGCTTCTTTCTGCACTTCTCTTGCTTCTTTCTGCACCTCTGTCCCTTCTTTCTGCAACCCTTGTGCCTCTTTCTGCACCCCTCTACCCTCTTTCTGCTCCCTTCTTGCCTCTTTCTGCACCTCTGTTCCTTCTTTTGGCTTTTCTTTTGTTTCTTTCTGCAACTCTCTTGCCTCTTTCTGCACCCCTCTTCCCTCTTTCTGCACTCGTCTTGCCTCTTTCTGTACCTCTGTTGCTTCTTTCTGCACTTCTTTTGATTCTTTCTGCACCCCTCTTGCCTCTTTCTCCACCCCTCCTCCCTCTTTCTGCATCTCTGTTGCTTCTTTCTGCATTTCTCTTGCCTCTTTCTGCACCTCTGTCCCTTCTTTCTGCAACCCTTGTGCCTCTTTCTGCACTCCTCTTCCCTCTTTCTGCTCCCCTCTTGTCTCTTTCTGCACCTCTGTTGCTTCTCTCTGCACTTCTTTTGTTTCTTTCTGCACCTTTCTTGCTTCTTTCTGCACCTTTCTTGCTTCTTTCTGCACCCCTCGTGCCTCTTTCTGCAACCCTCTTCCCTCTTTCCGCACTCCTCTTGCCTCTTTCTGCACCTCTGTTCCTTCTGTCTGCACTTCTTTTGTTTCTTTCTGCACCTCTCTTGCTTCTTTCTGCATCCCTCTTGCTTCTTTCTGCACCCCTCGTGCCACTTTCACTACACTCTACCCTCTTTCTGCACCCCCCTTGCCTCTTTCTACACCTCTATTCCTTCTTTCTGCACTTCTATTGTTTCTTTCTGCACCTCTCTTATTTCTTTCTGTATCATCTTGCCTCTTTCTCCATCTCTGTTGCTTCTTTCTGCACTTTTCTTGCCTCTTTATCCACCCTCATCCCTCTTTCTGCACCTATGTTGCTTCTTTCTGCACTTCTCTTGCTTCTTTCTGCACCTCTGTCCCTTCTTTCTGCATCCCTTGTGCCTCTTTCTGCACCCCTCTTCCCTCTTTCTGCTCCCTTCTTGCCTCTTTCTGCACCTCTGTTCCTTCTTTTGGCATTTCTTTTGTTTCTTTATGCAACTCTCTTGCCTCTTTCTGCACCCCTCTTCCCTCTTTCTGCACTCGTCTTGCCTCTTTCTGTACCTCTGTTGCTTCTTTCTGCACTTCTTTTGATTCTTTCTGCACCCCTCTTGCCTCTTTCTCCACCCCTCCTCCCTCTTTCTGCATCTCTGTTGCTTCTTTCTGCACATCTCTTGCCTCTTTCTGCACCTCTGTCCCTTCTTTCTGCAACCCTTGTGCTTCTTTCTGCACTCCTATTCCCTCTTTCTGCTCCCCTCTTGTCTCTTTCTGCACCTCTGTTGCTTCTCTCTGCATTTCTTTTGTTTCTTTCTGCACCTTTCTTGCTTCTTTCTGCACCCCTCGTGCCTCTTTCTGCAACCCTCTTCCCTCTTTATGCACTCCTCTTGCCTCTTTCTGCACTTCTGTTCCTTCTGTCTGCACTTCTTGTGTTTCTTTCTGCACCTCTCTTGCTTCTTTCTGCATCCCTCTTGCTTCTTTCTGCACCCCTCGTGCCACTTTCACTACACTCTACCCTCTTTCTGCACCCCCCTTGCCTCTTTCTACACCTCTATTCCTTCTTTCTGCACTTCTATTGTTTCTTTCTGCACCTCTCTTATTTCTTTCTGTATCCTCTTGCCTCTTTCTCCACCCCTCTTCCCTCTTTCTGCACCCCTCTTGCCTCGTTCTGTACCTCTGTTGCTTCTTTCTGCACTTCTTTTGTTTCTTTCTGCACATCTCTTGCTTTTTTTGCATCCCTTGTGCCTCTTTCTGCACCCTCTTCCCTCTTTCTGCACTACTCTTGCCTGTTTCTGCATTTCTGTTGCTTCTTTCTGTACTTCTCTTGCCTCTTTGTGCACCTCTCCTGACTCTTTCTGCACCTCTGTTGCCTTTTTCTGCAGTTCTCTTGCCTCTTCTGTATCTCTATTGCTTCTTCTGTACTTTTCTTGCCTCTTTCTGTGCCCCTCTTGCCTCATTCTGCACCTCTGTTGGTTCTTTCTGCACTGCTCTTGCTTCTTTTTGCACCTCTGTTGCAAATTTCTGCATCTCTCTTGCCTCTTTCTGTACCCCTCTTCCCTCTTTCTGCACCTCTCTTGCCTCTGTCTGCACACCTGTTCCCTCTTTCTGTACCCCTTTTGCCTTGTTATGCACCTCTCTTGCCTCATTCTGCACATCTCTTGGTTCTTTCTGCACTGCTCTTGCCTCTTTCTGCACCCCTCTTGCCTCTTTGAGCACCTCTTTTGCTTCTTTCTGCATTTCTCTCTCCTCTTTCTGCACCCCTTTTGCCTCTTTCTGCACCTCTGTTGCTTCTTTCTACACTTCTATTGCCTCTTTCTGCACCGCTGTTGTCTCTTTCTGCACTTGTCTTTCCTCTTTCTGCACCTCTCTTGCTTCTTTCTGCACCCTTCTTCCCTTTTTTGCATCCCTCTTGCCTCTTTCTGCTGTTCTCTTGCCATTTTCTGCACATCTCTTGCCTCTTTCTGCACCTCACTTGCCTCTTTCTGCACCTCTCTTGCTTTATTCCACATCTCTGTTGCTTCTTTCAGCAATTATCTTGCCTCTTTCTGCACTTCTCTTGCTTGTTTCTGTACCTCTCTTGTGTCTTTCTGCACCTCTATTGCCTCTTTCCGCAACTCACTTGCTTCTTACTGCACCGCTCTTGCCTCTTTCTGCACCCCTCTTTTCTCTTTCTTTACCTCTCTTGCCTCTTTCTGCACCCTTGTTTCCTCTTTCTGCACCTTTCCTGCCTGTTTCTGCACCTCTCTTGCCTCTTTCTGTACCTCTGTTGCTTCTTTCTGCACTTCTCTTCCTTCTTTCTGCACCCATCCTGCCTCTTTCTGTACCTCTCTTGCCTCTTTGTGCACCTCTCCTACCTTTTTCTGCACCCCTCTTGCCTCTTTTTGCATCTCTGTTGGTTCTTTCTACACTGCTCTTGCTTCTTTCTGCACCTCACTTTCCTCTTTCCGTACTTCTCTTGCTTCTTTCTACACCTCTGTTGCTACTTTCAGCAATTCTCTTGCCTCTTTCTGTACTTCTCTTCCTTCTTTCTGCACCCCTCCTCCCTCTTTCTGCATCTCTGTTGCTTCTTTCTGCACTTCTCTTGCCTCTTTCTGCACCTCTGTCCCTTCTTTCTGCAACCCTTGTGCCTCTTTCTGCACTCCTATTCCCTCTTTCTGCTCCCCTCTTGTCTCTTTCTGCACCTCTGTTGCTTCTTTCTGCACTTCTTTTGTTTCTTTCTGCACCTTTCTTGCTTCTTTCTGCACCCTCGTGCCTCTTTCTGCAACCCTCTTCCCTCTTTCTGCACTCCTCTTGCCTCTTTCTGCACTTCTGTTCCTTCTGTCTGCACTTCTTGTGTTTCTTTCTGCACCTCTCTTGCTTCTTTCTGCATCCCTCTTGCTTCTTTCTGCACCCCTCGTGCCACTTTCACTACACTCTACCCTCTTTCTGCACCCCCTTGCCTCTTTCTACACCTCTATTCCTTCTTTCTGCACTTCTATTGTTTCTTTCTGCACCTCTCTTATTTCTTTCTGTATCCTCTTGCCTCTTTCTCCACCCCTCTTCCCTCTTTCTGCACCCCTCTTGCCTCGTTCTGTACCTCTGTTGCTTCTTTCTGCACTTCTTTTGTTTCTTTCTGCACATCTCTTGCTTTTTTTTGCATCCCTTGTGCCACTTTCTGCACCCCTCTTCCCTCTTTCTGCACTACTCTTGCCTGTTTCTGCATTTTTGTTGCTTCTTTCTGTACTTCTCTTGCCTCTTTGTGCACCTCTCCTGCCTCTTTCTGCACCTCTGTTGCCTTTTTCTGCAGTTCTCTTGCCTCTTCTGTACCTCTATTGCTTCTTTCTGTACTTTTCTTGCCTCTTTCTGTGCCCCTCTTGCCTCATTCTGCACCTCTGTTGGTTCTTTCTGCACTGCTCTTGCTTCTTTTTGCACCTCTGTTGCAAATTTCTGCATCTCTCTTGCCTCTTTCTGTACCCCTCTTCCCTCTTTCTGCACCTCTCTTGCCTCTGTCTGCACACCTGTTCCCTCTTTCTGTACCCCTTTTGCCTCGTTATGCACCTCTCTTGCCTCATTCTGCTCATCTCTTGGTTCTTTCTGCACTGCTCTTGCCTCTTTCTGCACCCCTCTTGCCTCTTTGAGCACCTCTTTTACTTCTTTCTGCATTTCTCTCTCCTCTTTCTGCACCCCTTTTGCCTCTTTCTGCACCTCTGTTGCTTCTTTCTGCACTTCTATTGCCTCTTTCTGCACCGCTGTTGACTCTTTCTGCACTTGTCTTTCCTCTTTCTGCACCTCTCTTGCTTCTTTCTGCACCCTTCTTCCCTTTTTTGCATCCCTCTTGCCTCTTTCTGCTGTTCTCTTGCCATTTTCTGCACCTCTCTTGCCTCTTTCTGCACCTCACTTGCCTCTTTCTGCACCTCTCTTGCTTTATTCCACATCTCTGTTGCTTCTTTCAGCAATTATCTTGCCTCTTTCTGCACTTCTCTTGCTTGTTTCTGTACCTCTCTTGTGTCTTTCTGCACCTCTATTGCCTCTTTCCGCAACTCACTTGCTTCTTACTGCACCCCTCTTGCCTCTTTCTGCACCCCTCTTTTCTCTTTCTGCACCTCTCTTGCCTCTTTCTGCACCCTTGTTTCCTCTTTCTGCACCTTTCCTGCCTGATTCTGCACCTCTCTTGCCTCTTTCTGTACCTCTGTTGCTTCTTTCTGCACTTCTCTTCCTTCTTTCTGCACCCCTCCTGCCTCTTTCTGTACCTCTCTTGCCTCTTTGTGCACCTCTCCTACCTTTTTCTGCACCCCTCTTGCCTCTTTTTGCATCTCTGTTGGTTCTTTCTGCACTGCTCTTGCTTCTTTCTGCACCTCACTTTCCTCCTTCCGTACTTCTCTTGCTTCTTTCTACACCTCTGTTGCTACTTTCAGCAATTCTCTTGCCTCTTTCTGTACTTCTCTTCCTTCTTTCTGCACCCCTTCTGCCTCTTATTGTACCTCTCTTGCCTCTTTGTGCACCTCTCCTACCTCTTTCTGACCCCTCTTGCCTCTTTTTGCACCTCTGTTGGTTCATTCTGCACTGCTCTTGCTTCTTTCTGCACCTCACTTGCCTCTTTCTGCACTTCTGTTGCTTGTTTCTGCACCCCTTCTGCCTCTTATTGTACCTCTCTTGCCTCTTTGTGCACCTCTCCTACCTCTTTCTGACCCCTCTTGCCTCGTTTTGCACCTCTGTTGGTTCATACTGCACTGCTCTTGCTTCTTTCTGCACCTCACTTGCCTCTTTCTGCACTTCTCTTGCTTCTTTCCACACGTCTGTTGCTTCTTTCAGCAATTCTCTTGCCTCTTTCTGCACTTCTCTTGCTTGTTTCTGCACCTCTGTCCTTTCTTTCTGCAACCCTTGTGCCTCTTTCGGCACTCCTTTTCCCTCTTTCTGCTCCCCTCTTGTCTCTTTCTGCACCTCTGTTGCTTCTCTCTGCACTTCTTTTGTTTCTTTCTGCACCTTTCTTGCTTCTTTCTGCACCCCTCGTGCCTCTTTCTGCAACCCTCTTCCCTCTTTCTGCACTCCTCTTGCCTCTTTCTGCACCTCTGTTCCTTCTGTCTGCACTTCTTTTGTTTCTTTCTGCACCTCTCTTGCTTCTTTCTGCATCCCTCTTGCTTCTTTCTGCACCCCTCGTGCCACTTTCACTACACTCTACCCTCTTTCTGCACCCCCCTTGCCTCTTTCTACACCTCTATTCCTTCTTTCTGCACTTCTATTGTTTCTTTCTGCACCTCTCTTATTTCTTTCTGTATCATCTTGCCTCTTTCTCCATCTCTGTTGCTTCTTTCTGCACTTCTCTTGCTTCTTTCTGCACCTCTGTCCCTTTTTCTGCAACCCTTGTGCCTCTTTCTGCACCCCTCTTCCCTCTTTCTGCTCCCTTCTTGCCTCTTTCTGCACCTCTGTTCCTTCTTTTGGCATTTCTTTTGTTTCTTTCTGCAACTCTCTTGCCTCTTTCTGCACCCCTCTTCCCTCTTTCTGCACTCGTCTTGCCTCTTTCTGTACCTCTGTTGCTTCTTTCTGCACTTCTTTTGATTCTTTCTGCACCCCTCTTGCCTCTTTCTCCACCCCTCCTCCCTCTTTCTGCATCTCTGTTGCTTCTTTCTGCACATCTCTTGCCTCTTTCTGCACCTCTGTCCCTTCTTTCTGCAACCCTTGTGCCTCTTTCTGCACTCCTATTCCCTCTTTCTGCTCCCCTCTTGTCTCTTTCTGCACCTCTGTTGCTTCTCTCTGCACTTCTTTTGTTTCTTTCTGCACCTTTCTTGCTTCTTTCTGCACCCCTCGTGCCTCTTTCTGCAACCCTCTTCCCTCTTTCTGCACTCCTCTTGCCTCTTTCTGCACTTCTGTTCCTTCTGTCTGCACTTCTTGTGTTTCTTTCTGCACCTCTCTTGCTTCTTTCTGCATCCCTCTTGCTTCTTTCTGCACCCCTCGTGCTACTTTCACTACACTCTACCCTCTTTCTGCACCCCCTTGCCTCTTTCTACACCTCTATTCCTTCTTTCTGCACTTCTATTGTTTCTTTCTGCACCTCTCTTATTTCTTTCTGTATCCTCTTGCCTCTTTCTCCACCCCTCTTCCCTCTTTCTGCACCCCTCTTGCCTCGTTCTGTACCTCTGTTGCTTCTTTCTGCACTTCTTTTGTTTCTTTCTGCACATCTATTGCTTTTTTTTGCATCCCTTGTGCCTCTTTCTGCACCCCTCTTCCCTCTTTCTGCACTACTCTTGCCTGTTTCTGCATTTCTGTTGCTTCTTTCTGTACTTCTCTTGCCTCTTTGTGCACCTCTCCTGCCTCTTTCTGCACCTCTGTTGCCTTTTTCTGCAGTTCTCTTGCCTCTTCTGTACCTCTATTGCTTCTTTCTGTACTTTTCTTGCCTCTTTCTGTGCCCCTCTTGCCTCATTCTGCACCTCTGTTGGTTCTTTCTGCACTGCTCTTGCTTCTTTTTACACCTCTGTTGCAAATTTCTGCATCTCTCTTGCCTCTTTCTGTACCCCTCTTCCCTCTTTCTGCACCTCTCTTGCCTCTGTCTGCACACCTGTTCCCTCTTTCTGTACCCCTTTTGCCTCGTTATGCACCTCTCTTGCCTCATTCTGCACATCTATTGGTTCTTTCTGCACTGCTCTTGCCTCTTTCTGCACCCCTCTTGCCTCTTTGAGCACCTCTTTTGCTTCTTTCTGCATTTCTCTCTCCTCTTTCTGCACCCCTTTTGCCTCTTTCTGCACCTCTGTTGCTTCTTTCTGCACTTCTATTGCCTCTTTCTGCACCGCTGTTGTCTCTTTCTGCACTTGTCTTTCCTCTTTCTGCACCTCTCTTGCTTCTTTTTGCACCCTTCTTCCCTTTTTTGCATCCCTCTTGCCTCTTTCTGCTGTTCTCTTGCCATTTTCTGCACCTCTCTTGCCTCTTTCTGCACCTCACTTGCCTCTTTCTGCACCTCTCTTGCTTTATTCCACATCTCTGTTGCTTCTTTCAGCAATTATCTTGCCTCTTTCTGCACTTCTCTTGCTTGTTTCTGTACCTCTCTTGTGTCTTTCTGCACCTCTATTGCCTCTTTCCGCAACTCACTTGCTTCTTACTGCACCCCTCTTGCCTCTTTCTGCACCCCTCTTTTCTCTTTCTGCACCTTTCCTGCCTGTTTCTGCACCTCTCTTGCCTCTTTCTGTACCTCTGTTGCTTCTTTCTGCACTTCTCTTCCTTCTTTCTGCACCCCTCCTGCCTCTTTCTGTACCTCTCTTGCCTCTTTGTGCACCTCTCCTACCTTTTTCTGCACCCCTCTTGCCTCTTTTTGCGTCTCTGTTGGTTCTTTCTGCACTGCTCTTGCTTCTTTCTGCACCTCACTTTCCTCTTTCCGTACTTCTCTAGCTTCTTTCTACACCTCTGTTGCTACTTTCAGCAATTCTCTTGCCTCTTTCTGTACTTCTCTTCCTTCTTTCTGCACCCCTTCTGCCTCTTATTGTAACTCTCTTGCCTCTTTGTGCACCGCTCCTACCTCTTTCTGACCCCTCTTGCCTCTTTTTGCACCTCTGTTGGTTCATTCTGCACTGCTCTTGCTTCTTTCTGCACCTCACTTGCCTCTTTCTGCACTTCTGTTGCTTCTTTCAACACGTCTGTTGCTTCTTTCAGCAATTCTCTTGCCTCTTTCTGCACTTCTCTTGCTTGTTTCTGCACCCCTTCTGCCTCTTATTGTACCTCTCTTGCCTCTTTGTGCACCTCTCCTACCTCTTTCTGACCCCTCTTGCCTCTTTTTGCACCTCTGTTGGTTCATTCTGCACTGCTCTTGCTTCTTTCTGCACCTCACTTGCCTCTTTCTGCACTTCTCTTGCTTCTTTCTACACCTCTGTTGCTTCTTTCAGCAATTCTTTTGCCTTTTTCTGCACTTCTTTGCTTGTTTCTGCACCTCTGTCCCTTCTTTCTGCAACCCTTGTGCCTCTTTCTGCACCCCTCTTCTCTCTTTCTGTTCCCCTCTTGTCTCTTTCTGCACCTCTGTTGCTTCTCTCTGCACTTCTTTTGTTTCTTTCTGCACCTTTCTTGCTTCTTTCTGCACCCCTCGTGCCTCTTTCTGCAACCCTCTTCCCTCTTTCTGCACTCCTCTTGCCTCTTTCTGCACCTCTGTTCCTTCTGTCTGCACTTCTTTTGTTTCTTTCTGCACCTCTCTTGCTTCTTTCTGCATCCCTCTTGCTTCTTTCTGCACCCCTCATGCCACTTTCACTACACTCTACCCTCTTTCTGCACCCCCCTTGCCTCTTTCTACACCTCTATTCCTTCTTTCTGTACTTCTATTGTTTCTTTCTGCACCTCTCTTATTTCTTTCTGTATCCTCTTGCCTCTTTCTCCATCTCTGTTGCTTCTTTCTGCACTTTTCTTGCCTCTTTTCCACCCTCATCCCTCTTTCTGCACCTATGTTGCTTCTTTCTGCACTTCTCTTGCTTCTTTCTGCACCTCTGTCCCTTCTTTCTGCAACCCTTGTGCCTCTTTCTGCACCCCTCTTCCCTCTTTCTGCTCCCTTCTTGCCTCTTTCTGCACCTCTGTTCCTTCTTTTGGCATTTCTTTTGTTTCTTTCTGCAACTCTCTTGCCTCTTTCTGCACCCCTCTTCCCTCTTTCTGCACTCGTCTTGCCTCTTTCTGTACCTCTGTTGCTTCTTTCTGCACTTCTTTTGACTCTTTCTGCACCCCTCTTGCCTCTTTCTCCACCCCTCCTCCCTCTTTCTGCATCTCTGTTGCTTCTTTCTGCACTTCTCTTGCCTCTTTCTGCACCTCTGTCCCTTCTTTCTGCAACCCCTTGTGCCTCTTTCTGCACTCCTATTCCCTCTTTCTGCTCCCCTCTTGTCTCTTTCTGCACCTCTGTTGCTTCTCTCTGCACTTCTTTTGTTTCTTTCTGCACCTTTCTTGCTTCTTTCTGCACCCCTCGTGCCTCTTTCTGCAACCCTCTTCCCTCTTTCTGCACTCCTCTTGCCTCTTTCTGCACCTCTGTTCCTTCTGTCTGCACTTCTTTTGTTTCTTTCTGCACCTCTCTTGCTTCTTTCTGCATCCCTCTTGCTTCTTTCTGTACCCCTCGTGCCACTTTCACTACACTCTACCCTCTTTCTGCACCCCCCTTGCCTCTTTCTACACCTCTATTCCTTCTTTCTGCACTTCTATTGTTTCTTTCTGCACCTCTCTTATTTCTTTCTGTATCCTCTTGCCTCTTTCTCCATCTCTGTTGCTTCTTTCTGCACTTTTCTTGCCTCTTTTTCCACCCTCATCCCTCTTTCTGCACCTATGTTGCTTCCTTCTGCACTTCTCTTGCTTCTTTCAGCACCTCTGTCCCTTCTTTCTGCAACCCTTGTGCCTCTTTCTGCACCCCTCTTCCCTCTTTCTGATCCCTTCTTGCCTCTTTCTCACCTCTGTTCCTTCTTTTGGCATTTCTTTTGTTTCTTTCTGCAACTCTCTTGCCTCTTTCTGCGCCCCTCTTCCCTCTTTCTGCACTCGTCTTGCCTCTTTCTGTACCTATGTTGCTTCTTTCTGCACTTCTTTTGATTCTTTCTGCACCCCTCTTGCCTCTTTCTCCACCCCTCCTCCCTCTTTCTGCATCTCTGTTGCTACTTTCTGCACTTCTCTTGCGTCTTTCTGCACCTCTGTCCCTTCTTTCTGCAACCCTTGTGCCTCTTTCTGCACTCCTATTCCCTCTTTCTGCTCCCCTCTTGTCTCTTTCTGCACCTCTGTTGCTTCTCTCTGCACTTCTTTTGTTTCTTTCTGTACCTTTCTTGCTTCTTTCTGCACCCCTCGTGCCTCTTTCTGCAACCCTCTTCCCTCTTTCTGCACTCCTCTTGCCTCTTTCTGCACCTCTGTTCCTTCTGTCTGCACTTCTTTTGTTTCTTTCTGCACCTCTCTTGCTTCTTTCTGCATCCCTCTTGCTTCTTTCTGCACCCCTCTTGCCACTTTCACTACACTCTACCCTCTTTCAGCACCCCCCTTGCCTCTTTCTACACCTCTATTCCTTCTTTCTGCACTTCTATTGTTTCTTTCTGCACCTCTCTTATTTCTTTCTGTATCCTCTTGCCTCTTTCTCCACCCCTCTTCCCTCTTTCTGCACCCCTCTTGCCTCGTTCTGTACCTCTGTTGCTTCTTTCTGCACTTTTTTTTGTTTCTTTCTGCACCTCTCTTGCTTTTTTTTGCATCCCTTGTGCCTCTTTCTGCACCCCTCTTCCCTCTTTCTGCACTACTCTTGCCTGTTTCTGCATTTCTGTTGCTTCTTTCTGTACTTCTCTTGCCTCTTTGTGCACCTCTCCTGCCTCTTTCTGCACCTCTGTTGCCTTTTTCTGCAGTTCTCTTGCCTCTTCTGTACCTCTATTGCTTCTTTCTGTACTTTTCTTGCCTCTTTCTGTACCCCTCTTGCCTCATTCTGCACCTCTGTTGGTTCTTTCTGCACTGCTCTTGCTTCTTTTTGCACCTCTGTTGCAAATTTCTGCATCTCTCTTGCCTCTTTCTGTACCCCTCTTCCCTCTTTCTGCACCTCTCTTGCCTCTGTCTGCACACCTGTTCCCTCTTTCTGTACCCCTTTTGCCTCGTTATGCACCTCTCTTGCCTCATTCTGCACATCTCTTGGTTCTTTCTGCACTGCTCTTGCCTCTTTCTGCACCCCTCTTGCCTCTTTGAGCACCTCTTTTGCTTCTTTCTGCATTTCTCTCTCCTCTTTTTGCACCCCTTTTGCCTCTTTCTGCACCTCTGTTGCTTCTTTCTGCACTTCTATTGCCTCTTTCTGCACCGCTGTTGTCTCTTTCTGCACTTGTCTTTCCTCTTTCTGCACCTCTCTTGCTTCTTTCTGCACCCTTATTCCCTTTTTTGCATCCCTCTTGCCTCTTTCTGCTGTTCTCTTGCCATTTTCTGCACCTCTCTTGCCTCTTTCTGCACCTCACTTGCCTCTTTCTGCACCTCTCTTGCTTTATTCCACATCTCTGTTGCTTCTTTCAGCAATTATCTTGCCTCTTTCTGCACTTCTTTTGCTTGTTTCTGTACCTCTCTTGTGTCTTTCTGCACCTCTATTGCCTCTTTCCGCAACTCACTTGCTTCTTACTGCACCCCTCTTGCCTCTTTCTGCACCCCTCTTTTCTCTTTCTGCACCTCTCTTGCCTCTTTCTGCACCCTTGTTTCCTCTTTCTGCACCTTTCCTGCCTGTTTCTGCACCTCTCTTGCCTCTTTCTGTACCTCTATTTCTTCTTTCTGCACTTCTCTTCCTTCTTTCTGCACCCCTCCTGCCTCTTTCTGTACCTCTCTTGCCTCTTTGTGCACCTCTCCTACCTTTTTCTGCACCCCTCTTGCCTCTTTTTGCATCTCTGTTGGTTCTTTCTGCACTGCTCTTGCTTCTTTCTGCACCTCACTTTCCTCTTTCCGTACTTCTCTTGCTTCTTTCTACACCTCTGTTGCTACTTTCAGCAATTCTCTTGCCTCTTTCTGCACTTCTCTTCCTTCTTTCTGCACCCCTTCTGCCTCTTATTGTACCTCTCTTGCCTCTTTGTGCACCTCTCCTACCTCTTTCTGACCCCTCTTGCCTCTTTTTGCACCTCTGTTGGTTCATTCTGCACTGCTCTTGCTTCTTTCTGCACCTCACTTGCCTCTTTCTGCACTTCTCTTGCTTCTTTCCACACGTCTGTTGCTTCTTTCAGCAATTCTCTTGCCTCTTTCTGCACTTCTCTTTCTTGTTTCTGCACCTCTCTTGCGTCTTTCTGCACTTCTGCTGCATCTTTCTGCACCTCACTTGCTTCTTTCTGCACCCCTCCTGCCTCTTTCTGCACCCCTCTTGCCTCTTTTTGCACCCCTGTTCCCTCTTTCCACACTTTTCCTGCCTGTTTCTGCACCTCTCTTGGCTCTTTCTGTACCTCTGTTGCTTCTTTCTGCCCTTCTCTTGCACTTTCTGCACCTTTCGCGACTCTTTCAGCACCTCTGTTGCTTCTTTCTGCACTTCTCTTCCTTCTTTCCGTACCCCTCCTGCCTCTTTCTGTACCTCTCTTGCCTCTTTGTGCACCCCTCTAGCCGTTTTCTGCACCCCTTTTCCCTCTTTCTGCACCTCTCTTGCTTGTTTCTTCACCTCTCTTTTGTCTTTCTGCACTTCCTTTGCAAATTTCTGTATCCCTCTTGCCTCTTTCTGCACCCCTCTTCCCTATTTTTCCACCTCTCTTGCTTCTTTCTGCACTTCTCTTGCTTCTTTCTGCACTGCTCTTGCTTCTTTCTGTACCTCTCTTGCAAATTGCTGTATCCCTCTTACCTCTTTCTGTACTCCTGTTCCCTCTTTCTGCACCTTTCTTGCCTGTTTCTGGACCTGTCATGCCTCTTTCGGCACCTCTGTTGCTTCTTTCTGCACTTCTCTTGCCTCTTTCTGCACCTCTGACTTAGAGGTAGTTTCAATCCCTCTGCCCTATTATGTACTAGGGCCTTACAGGGGAGGTCATGTCAATCACAGGGGTACCCCAACCCATAGTGTACCCTAGTGTATGTAGGTGTTTTCACTGTATTCTAAGTGTCTTTCAGCATAGCACTGGCTCCGGGCCTGGTTAGTCAGAGTCAGTTACCACCAGTACGAGTCAGCAAAAAGTTGGGGGCACAGGATGACTTTGCAACAAGGCCTCTTTCTGCACCTCTGTTGGTTCTTTCTGTATATCTCTTGCTTCTTTCTGCACCTTTCTTCCTCTTTCTGGACTTCTGTTGCCTCTTTCTGCATTTCTCTTGCTTCTTTCTGTGCCTTTCTTCCTCTTTCTGCACATGTCCTACCTATGTAGGCATAGTTAGAAATTAGCATTTAAAAAACCTTAGAAATTCACTGAAAAACCCATAGGTTTCAGGGACGTTATAGTTAGAAATTAGCATTTAAAAAACCTTTGAAATTCACTGAAAAAACCATAGGTTTCAGGGACGTTATAGTTAGAAATTAGCATTTAAAAAACCTTAGAAATTCACTGAAAAAACCACAGGTTTCAGGGACGTTATAGTTAGTTGGACATTTCACTCGTACAAAACCAGAGAAATTTGTCTGTTATAGTTAGTTGAGCTAACTATAACTCGCGCCCCCGCAATGCACTGCTGATGACGTCACATATTACATCATTCATGACATGGTCAGTGACATCACTGATGACATCACTGATGACATCTCAAATGACATCACTGATGACATCATCTACGTGATAATCTGATGCACCTCCTCACACCCTAATATAACCTTAGATACACCCACTCTAAAATACGGACTACCATTTTCGAAACCATAGACACACCAATACCAGTTACTACATACCCACTCACTGATTCCTAGGTCTACACACACATCCACTCGTTCATCCATACAGTCACTCATACATGCAGTCACTCATCAATACAGCACTATCATATGCACTCATACACCTATACAGATACTCATACACCACCACTCATCCATAGAGTTACTCACACACCTAGTCAGTCATGCAAAGAATCAACCACACTCCCATTTACTCACCTATACAGTTATACACACACCACCTCACTTATTCATACAGATAATAACACATACTTTCTCTCTTCTACAATCACTGACACAAGCACACACTCATCCATACAGCCACTCTCACAATCACTTACTCTCACATATAGTCATTTTTATACTCCAACACTCACATACACTGCCTTTCACATATGTAGTTACACATGTACCACTGAGACATCCATTCACTCACCAACACACTAGTGCACACAATCACCCACCCATACAGCCCTTCACAGATGTACTCTTGAACTCATACACCCAGTGAATCACCCACTCACACATCTATGCACAGAGTCACACACCCCCCACCCACCCACACAGACATTCAGGCACCCATACAGATACTCAGACAACCAATCAATAACCCATATAGACACTCATGTAGCTACTCACCAACCCATGCAGCTGCTTACATACCAACTGACAGACTGATACAGACATTCACACAGTTTAGTCACTAACCATGCATTGGTTAGAGTTTAATCACTCACCTATACAGTCAGTCACGCAACTACTAAGTCATCCATTCAGACACTTATACACCCACTCTTTCTTCAATACACCTTGGCATATATATATATATATATATATTCCTTTCCTTTTACTAGTTTTTTAGTCTGAGTTTTCCTAGATTTTAATCTGGTCTTAGTGGAGGATATTGCCGGTTTTTGAATCCTGAGATTTTATTGAAACTTTTAAATGTCTATTATTCTGAATGCACTTTGAAATTTGAAAAATTAAAAATTAAAACGTATGGCTGCTTAAACTATTTTCTATAGTAAGAAATGTAACTATATGCACTTTTAAAACCCTTGATTGCTGCTATTATATATATGTTTTGGATTGTGGATGTATATGTTTATTTATATATTTTTTGTGAACTGGTGGGCGGATGGTTTTAATCGGTGGTATCTCGTTTTTACCAGGTTTGATCTGAGATTTTCTCGGTTTTACTTGGTTTTACGGGATTCTTGCCGGTTTTATGCCTCGACATACCAGATTGACATTAAATAATTAGGAAATTGGTCCATACCTGAGATTTTATTTTGTTTTGGTTTAAATCAAGTTCTATATAAATGACAACAAGAGGGTTGTTGATTGGCCGATATTTGTATAGCAATAATAAGTTAACACAAAACACAACAAATGTATATATTTTTTTCCTATTAGATATAACGAATGGGATAATATGGAGACTGGAAATAGACCAAAACAAAATTATGAAACAGAACAAGAGATCCTAATTAAGAAATGATACAGGGGACGTCTGCATAAGAATGCTGCAATGTATTGAATTGTATATATTTATTTTTTGCACTTTGCACTATCACGTTAGCACTTTTTTGCATATTTTGCACATTGTCGTTGTTCAATTTAGTGATTGAATAGACTAATTTTATGAGTATGAAATATAATAATGTAGGAGGCCAGAAAAAGATACTTGCATTGTAGAGTTGAAAGTTTTTTTAAACTTATTAATAATAGCACTATGCTATAAGTTTTGTTTTAAAGAATAAGTTTTAAAATCTACTGATGTATAGCCTTTGTTCAGTTGTACGACATAAATTTAAAAGCACTAAGCTTAAATGCAGGCATTATGTCGCAATTATTTAATCTTCATGGGATAAACAATTGAAATGTATTGCAACTAAGTGAGTGTTATGTACGCACATTGGCCTCTTTCTATGTTTACATTCAGTCTACAACTAATTGGATGAAATGCATCATGTGCTTTTAAATATCTCACCATATATACGCACTGATAGGTCAAGCGTCATGTGATCAAGACTGCCGTTGGGCAGTTGAAACGCGTCATGCTGGGCACTTGCTTTTTGACGAAACATGCACTGGCACTTTGATAATCTGCACTAAATAAAGAAGAAACTTTTTACCGCATTTGTGGTCCGTACCTGCTTTTTGGATCAAGGAGTGTGATCATTTCAGGACTGTGGCTGTCTTGTGATTTTAACAAAGTACGGCTGTTTTCGTTCCTGCGGACCCTCTCTCCATGTTGTGGCTGGCCGGCATACAGTCGGTATCACGGAAGTGACTTGTTTTCTAACCCGGAAGGGGTATCTTTGACGCCAGCCCCCCGCAGCTCGATACTGGAAGCCGGAGTCGGAGCGTAGCCTTGCCAAGAAGATTCAACGGAAGGTCCTGAAGAGTCGGAACACGCTGAGGGTACCGGAACCGCGGTTTCAATTGGTGAGCAGCTTTGTCGGCGGTAAACAGTCAATATTGTGCGGTGGAAGGATAGCGGAGTGATTAGAACATATCAAACGGAAATTACTTTTGGAGATATATGTATACTGAAGGCAGATTATTGGGAAAGTTATGTTGTCTACAGCAGACACGCTTAAGGACCGAGAAGCAGCGGCAGGCGCCCTATTCTTTAATATCTCAGAAGTGGTGGCAAGAAGTGTTGACCAGACCAGCAATTTGAATACTAATAATGATGCTCAAACCCTATTAAAAAAACTAGAGAAACTCCACCGTACTGAGATGACGAAATGGTGGGAGAAAAAATCATTAGAAAAGTACAAAGAGGTTGGAAGAGTTCCGCGAGGTCTAAGGGTGATGATTGCGCCTTCCTTTGAAAATCCAAACCCCATGATGTTGAAGGAATGGGCGACGAACAACCTAGATGTCTCAATGAATATGGTATCAATATTGATAAAGTATGCGGAAATTGACTGAGTTGGAATATTAAAAGAAATTGATGACATCAATGCGTAGTTGGAATGCAATGAGCATAAAGAACAAATTCAAAAAGGACGTGAAGCAATACTAGTCAAACTCAAAAAACATGAGGGAACTATCAAAGAAAGAAAAATCTACAAATTCGCGAGAGATAAACACGATTACGAGACTGGACGTATTTTTACTTTTTCAAAAAAATATGACAACATAAAGCGACGTGCGATTACAAATGAAGGCAGTAAGAACAATACTACCATAGTGGGTGCGCAAGTAGATGGCAATTTTTCCTCTATAGAAATGAGTAGTGTTGATAGTAGTATTGAATCGGATGACAGTGCAGGTAAAAGGGCACCTCAAGTACCAACTAACTTCGCGCCAGGAGAGGAACTTTCTTTTTTAGTAGAGGACCGCCGGCAAACTCTAAGACCGCGTAATCAAGCGCAGAAACAAGTACCAGAAGGAACCAACGGAGGAAACAGAGGCGGAAACTCAAATTACAAAGGAAGAGGCAGAAGGAACAACAAGAAATTAATAAGGTACCTAATAATATTGTTGACAACACTGTGATAAATTTATCGGACATAACGCTGTCAATGGCAGAGAAACAATTGTTGACCCTTGGTCTATCATATTGCCCCACGAACTGTTTCAAGTACACACAAACCAGGGTAGATGTTTTTAAATGTATTCGCAAACTGAAATTGAGAAAACATTTTCAACTTAAAAATGCTGTGAATATTGCATCACAAGGGAAAGTAATACCATGAGTGTGTTCCAATCTTCAAGTTGCAGATGTAGAAACACTTTTAGCAGCACAATCTTTGGCTAATTCAAATGATACATCAGGAAATTCGACCCAGGAAAACCTTTATGACGCAGGCGTCATGTGTAACATGCCAAGCATTAGCCCATTTAAACCGCCATCCACGTTCATCCCAATGATGCCAAGGGATGCAATTGATGTTTTTAGTGATTGTATGGTTGAAGATCTAAAGAAATTGAATTGTGCTGTTATGAAACAAAATAGATAGCGTAAACACTCAGAAATTCAGTACACTAAGCTCATCCGCAAACTACAAGAACATACGGAAGTCATCATCAATAAAGCTGATAAGGGTGGGAACATTGTGCTATGGCCAAGGGCCATGTATATGGAAGAGGCAGGGGTGCATCTTAATGATACTAACTGCTATAGGAAAGCCAACTTCCAGGAGTTAAGACAAAACAAAGAATTTGTCTTTAGTGAATTGGCACAGTGGCGGCGTATGGGTTTACTTTCAAAGAATGAACATAGTTTTCTAAAAAATGACCATCCTATGACTCCCTTTTGTACATTATTCCTAAAGTGCATAAAAATGTGGTACCAGTCCCTGGTAGACCGATTATTTCGGCACAGAAAAGCCTATTGGAGGCTATGTCGAAGTATGTTGATCATTTTCTGCACGAATATGTGGAAAATTTACCATCTTTTATCAGAGACGCTGGACACTTTTTAACCAAATTGAGAACAGTCAAATGGGAGGAAGATTGTCTTTTAATAGTGATGGACATCAGTTCATTATATACAAGTATTCACCATAGTGATGGCATTAATGCTATTCGTTAATACTTGGAGAAACGAAAGATACAGATGTATGAACATAATAAGATGTTGGTAAAAATGATAGAGATCTGTCTGACCCACAATTATTTCTTATTTAATAAGGAAATATTTCAACAGCTACGTGGAGTTGCCATGGGGGCATGCTTCTCCCCTAGCTACGCGTGTTTACACGTGGGCTGGTGGGAGGAGCATGTCCTGAGGACCACCCACAAAGAGATTGTGGACAAGCATGTTCTCCATTGGTGGAGATGTATTGACAACATCTGTCTGATATGGAAAGGTTCCTGAGAAACAGCTAAAAAATGTGTTGAGGTTTTAAATGTTAATGCGTTGAATCTCAAATTCACATCAGATATTAGTAATGAACAAGTACAATTTTTGGATGTGGAAATATATATAAGGGAAAATAAGGTTCATACTAGATTGCATAGGAAGGTGACGGCTGGAAATTCTGTGCTTCATGCTTATAGCTCACATCCTCGACACCTCATAAGAATCATCTCTTATGGAGAAGTTTTGAGAATTAAACGCATATGTAGCCATGATGTTGACCTCAAAAAATGCCAGACTGAAGCCTTTGAAAGATTTTTAAATAGAGGATACCAATCCAGAGACCTAATGACAGCTCGTGACAAGGCAAACAGTATCAATGAAAATAGTCATTTGAGCACAATACCTGAAACCCTGACAATATGTAGGCAGACTAATGGTGAGACTAACACTACTTGCGCTGAAACAGTTGATAAGATAAGACTGATAACCAATTTCTGTAGACAGGAGAGACAAGTCCGCAAGATCCTTTACAAAAATTGGCCGATTATTCGGTCAGACATAACAATGTCACAGATCCTGCCAGAACTCCCTAATCTTACGTTCAGAAGGGCACCCTCAATGAGGGATGCACTGGTAAAAAATAGCCCTGAAGTAATAACTTCGAATACTTGGTTATCAGCGAGATCTGGGTTCTTCAAGTGCAGTTCATGCCGTGCATGTAAATTTGGTAAAAATGTTTCAGAATATGTCACTGCTTTCAGTTTAGAACCTGTTAAAATACAAGGACATTATACTTGCAGAACAGATTATGCTGTATATATTTTAGAGTGTACATGTCACCTTTTATATGTAGGCAGTACCAAACTGCAAGTTTACAACAGGATATTGCAACATCTTAGAGCAGGGGTTAATTCTGACCCTATCTATCCAGTGGCACGGCATCTAAAGTTGGTACACAAAAATAATCTTAATGATCTCAGATATTATGTTATCAGCTCAGTGCCCAAAAACATCAGAGGGAGCAATAGAGAAAAAAGACTTCGACAAGTGGAATCAGAATTCATTATGTTACTTGACACCAAAATGCCGAATGGCCTCAACAATAGTGATGATTTACACAATTTTTTATGAATCTTGTTGAGGTCTCGGGTTGTATATGATAATTCTCAGATATGTTTCTTAAATTGGTTTTATTCCTTTCCTTTTACTAGTTTTTTAGTCTGGGTTTTCCTAGATTTTAATCTGGTCTTAGTGGAGGATATTGCCGGTTTTTGAATCCTGAGATTTTATTGAAACTTTTAAATGTCTATTATTCTGAATGCACTTTGAAATTTGAAAAATGAAAAATGAAAATGTATGGCTGCTTAAACTATTTTCTATAGTAAGAAATGTAACTATATGCACTTTTAAAACCCTTGATTGCTGCTATTATATATATGTTTTGGATTGTGGATGTATATGTTTATTTATATATTTTTTGTGAACTGGTGGGCGGATGTTTTTAATCGGTGGTATCTCGTTTTTACCAGGTTTTATCTGAGATTTTCTCGGTTTTACTTGGTTTTAAGGGACTCTTGCCGGTTTTATGCCTCGACATACCAGATTGACATTAAATAATTAGGAAATTGGTCCATACCTGAGATTTTATTTTGTTTTGGTTTAAATCAAGTTCTATATAAATGACAACAAGAGGGTTGTTGATTGGCCGATATTTGTATAGCAATAATAAGTTAACACAAAACACAACAAATGTACATATTTTTTTCCTATTAGATATAACGAATGGGATAATATGGAGACTGGAAATAGACCAAAACAAAATTATGAAACAGAACAAGAGATCCTAATTAAGAAATGATACAGGGGACGTCTGCATAAGAATGCTGCAATGTATTGAATTGTATAATTTATTTTTTGCACTTTGCACTATCACGTTAGCACTTTTTTGCATATTTTGCACATTGTCGTTGTTCAATTTAGTGATTGAATAGACTAATTTTATGAGTATGAAATATAATAATGTAGGAGGCCAGAAAAAGATACTTGCATTGTAGAGTTGAAAGGTTTTTTTAAAACTTATTAATATTAGCACTATGCTATAAGTTTTGTTTTAAAGAATAAGTTTTAAAATCTACTGATGTATAGCCTTTGTTCAGTTGTACGACATAAATTTAAAAGCACTAAGCTTAAATGCAGGCATTATGTCGCAATTATTTAATCTTCAAGGGATAAACAATTGAAATGTATTGCAACTAAGTGAGTGTTATCATGTACGCACATTGGCCTCTTTCTATGTTTACATTCAGTCTACAACTAATTGGATGAAATGCATCATGTGCTTTTAAATATCTCACCATATATACGCACTGATAGGTCCAGCGCGTCATGTGATCAAGACTGCCGTTGGGCAGTCGAAACGCGTCATGCTGGGCACTTGCTTTTCGACGAAACATGCACTGGCACTTTGATAATCTGCACTAAATAAAGAAGAAACTTTTACTGCATTTGTGGTCCGTACCTGCTTTTTGGATCAAGGAGTGTGATCATTTCAGGACTGTGGCTGTCTTGTGATTTTAACGAAGTACGGCTGTCTTCGTTCCTGCGGACCCTCCCCCATCTTGTGGCTGGCCGGCATACAGTCGGTATCACGGAAGTGACTTGTTTTCTAACCCGGAAGGGGTATCTTTGATGCCAGCCCCCCGCAGCTCGATACTGGAAGCCGGAGTCAGAGCGTAGCCTTGCCAAGAAGATTCAACGGAAGGTCCTGAAGAGTCGGAGGACGCTGAGGGTACCGGAACCGCGGTTTCAATTGGTGAGCAGCTTTGTCGGCGATAAACAGTCAATATTGTGGGTGGAAGGATAGCGGAGTGATTAGAACATATCAAACGGAAATTACGTTTGGAGATATATGTATACTGAAGGCAGATTATTGGGAAAGTTATGTTGTCTACAGCAGACGCGCTTAAGGACCGAGAAGCAGCGGTAGACGCCCTATTCTCTAATATCTCAGAAGTGGTGGCAAGAAGTGTTGACCAGACCAGCAATTTGAATACTAATAATGATGCTCAAACCCTATTAAAAAAACTAGAGAAACTCCACCGTACTGAGATGACGAAATGGTGGGAGAAAAAATCATTAGAAAAGTACAAAGAGGTTGGAAGAGTTCCGCGAGGTCTAAGGGTGATGATTGCGCCTTCCTTTGAAAATCCAAATCCCATGATGTTGAAGGAATGGGCGACGAATAACCTAGATGCCTCAATGAATATGGTATCAATATTGATAAAGTATGCGGAAATTGACCGAGTTGGAATATTAAAAGAAATTGATGACATCAATGCGTTGTTGGAATGCAATGAGCATAAAGAACAAATTCAAAAAGGACGTGAAGCAATACTAGTCAAACTCAAAAAACATGAGGAGACTATCAAAGAAAGAAAAATCTACAAATTCGCGAGAGTTAAACGCGATTACGAGACTGGACGTGTTTTTACTTTTTCAAAAAAATATGACAACATAAAGCGACGTGCGCTTACAAATGAAGGCAGTAAGAACAATACTACCATAGTGGGTGCGCAAGTAAATGGCAATTTTTCCTCTATAGAAATGAGTAGTGTTGATAGTAGTATTGAATCGGATGACAGTGCAGATAAAAGGGCACCTCAAGTACCAACTAACTTCGCGCCAGGAGAGGAACTTTCTTTTTTAGTAGAGGACCGCCGGCAAACTCTAAGACCGCGCAATCAAGCGCAGAAACAAGTACCAGAAGGAACCAACGGAGGAAACAGAGGCGGAAACTCAAATTACAAAGGAAGAGGCAGAAGGAACAACAAGAAATTAATAAGGTACCTAATAATATTGTTGACAACACTGTGATAAATTTATCGGACATAACGCTGTCAATGGCAGAGAAACAATTGTTGACCCTTGGTCTATCATATTGCCCCACGAACTGTTTCAAGTACACACAAACCAGGGTAGATGTTTTTAAATGTATTCGCAAACTGAAATTGAGAAAACATTTTCAACTTAAAAATGCTGTGAATATTGCATCACAAGGGAAAGTAATACCATGAGTGTGTTCCAATCTTCAAGTTGCAGATGTAGAAACACTTTTAGCAGCACAATCTTTGGCTAATTCAAATGATACATCAGGAAATTCGACCCAGGAAAACCTTTATGACGCAGGCGTCATGTGTAACATGCCAAGCATTAGCCCATTTAAACCGCCATCCACGTTCATCCCAATGATGCCAAGGGATGCAATTGATGTTTTTAGTGATTGTATGGTTGAAGATCTAAAGAAATTGAATTGTGCTGTTATGAAACAAAATAGATAGCGTAAACACTCAGAAATTCAGTACACTAAGCTCATCCGCAAACTACAAGAACATACGGAAGTCATCATCAATAAAGCTGATAAGGGTGGGAACATTGTGCTATGGCCAAGGGCCATGTATATGGAAGAGGCAGGGGTGCATCTTAATGATACTAACTGCTATAGGAAAGCCAACTTCCAGGAGTTAAGACAAAACAAAGAATTTGTCTTTAGTGAATTGGCACAGTGGCGGCGTATGGGTTTACTTTCAAAGAATGAACATAGTTTTCTAAAAAATGACCATCCTATGACTCCCTTTTTGTACATTATTCCTAAAGTGCATAAAAATGTGGTACCAGTCCCTGGTAGACCGATTTTTCGGCACAGAAAAGCCTATTGGAGGCTATGTCGAAGTATGTTGATCATTTTCTGCACGAATATGTGGAAAATTTACCATCTTTTATCAGAGACGCTGGACACTTTTTAACCAAATTGAGAACAGTCAAATGGGAGGAAGATTGTCTTTTAATAGTGATGGACATCAGTTCATTATATACAAGTATTCACCATAGTGATGGCATTAATGCTATTCGTTAATACTTGGAGAAACGAAAGATACAGATGTATGAACATAATAAGATGTTGGTAAAAATGATAGAGATCTGTCTGACCCACAATTATTTCTTATTTAATAAGGAAATATTTCAACAGCTACGTGGAGTTGCCATGGGGGCATGCTTCTCCCCTAGCTACGCGTGTTTACACGTGGGCTGGTGGGAGGAGCATGTCCTGAGGACCACCCACAAAGAGATTGTGGACAAGCATGTTCTCCATTGGTGGAGATGTATTGACAACATCTGTCTGATATGGAAAGGTTCCTGAGAAACAGCTAAAAAATGTGTTGAGGTTTTAAATGTTAATGCGTTGAATCTCAAATTCACATCAGATATTAGTAATGAACAAGTACAATTTTTGGATGTGGAAATATATATAAGGGAAAATAAGATTCATACTAGATTGCATAGGAAGGTGACGGCTGGAAATTCTGTGCTTCATGCTTATAGCTCACATCCTCGACACCTCATAAGAATCATCTCTTATGGAGAAGTTTTGAGAATTAAACGCATATGTAGCCATGATGTTGACCTAAAAAAATGCCAGACTGAAGCCTTTGAAAGATTTTTAAATAGAGGATACCAATCCAGAGACCTAATGACAGCTCGTGACAAGGCAAACAGTATCAATGAAAATAGTCATTTGAGCACAATACCTGAAACCCTGACAATATGTAGGCAGACTAATGGTGAGACTAACACTACTTGCGCTGAAACAGTTGATAAGATAAGACTGATAACCAATTTCTGTAGACAGGAGAGACAAGTCCGCAAGATCCTTTACAAAAATTGGCCGATTATTCGGTCAGACATAACAATGTCACAGATCCTGCCAGAACTCCCTAATCTTACGTTCAGAAGGGCACCCTCAATGAGGGATGCACTGGTAAAAAATAGCCCTGAAGTAATAACTTCGAATACTTGGTTATCAGCGAGATCTGGGTTCTTCAAGTGCAGTTCATGCCGTGCATGTAAATTTGGTAAAAATGTTTCAGAATATGTCACTGCTTTCAGTTTAGAACCTGTTAAAATACAAGGACATTATACTTGCAGAACAGATTATGCTGTATATATTTTAGAGTGTACATGTCACCTTTTATATGTAGGCAGTACCAAACTGCAAGTTTACAACAGGATATTGCAACATCTTAGAGCAGGGGTTAATTCTGACCCTATCTTTCCCGTGGCACGGCATCTAAAGTTGGTACACAAAAATAATCTTAATGATCTCAGATATTATGTTATCAGCTCAGTGCCCAAAAACATCAGAGGGAGCAATAGAGAAAAAAGACTTCGACAAGTGGAATCAGAATTCATTATGTTACTTGACACCAAAATGCCGAATGGCCTCAACAATAGTGATGATTTACACAATTTTTTATGAATCTTGTTGAGGTCTCGGGTTGTATATGATAATTCTCAGATATGTTTCTTAAATTGGTTTTATTCCTTTCCTTTTACTAGTTTTTTAGTCTGGGTTTTCCTAGATTTTAATCTGGTCTTAGTGGAGGATATTGCCGTTTTTTGAATCCTGAGATTTTATTGAAACTTTTAAATGTCTATTATTCTGAATGCACTTTGAAATTTGAAAAATGAAAAATGAAAATGTATGGCTGCTTAAACTATTTTCTATAGTAAGAAATGTAACTATATGCACTTTTAAAACCCTTGATTGCTGCTATTATATATATGTTTTGGATTGTGGATGTATATGTTTATTTATATATTTTTTGTGAACTGGTGGGCGGATGTTTTTAATCGGTGGTATCTCGTTTTTACCAGGTTTTATCTGAGATTTTCTCGGTTTTACTTGGTTTTACGGGACTCTTGCCGGTTTTATGCCTCGACATACCAGATTGACATTAAATAATTAGGAAATTGGTCCATACCTGAGATTTTATTTTGTTTTGGTTTAAATCAAGTTCTATATAAATGACAACAAGAGGGATGTTGATTGGCCGATATTTGTATAGCAATAATAAGTTAACACAAAACACAACAAATGTACATATTTTTTTCCTATTAGATATAACGAATGGGATAATATGGAGACTGGAAATAGACCAAAACAAAATTATGAAACAGAACAAGAGATCCTAATTAAGAAATGATACAGGGGACGTCTGCATAAGAATGCTGCAATGTATTGAATTGTATAATTTATTTTTGCACTTTGCACTATCACGTTAGCACTTTTTTGCATATTTTGCACATTGTCGTTGTTCAATTTAGTGATTGAATAGACTAATTTTATGAGTATGAAATATAATAATGTAGGAGGCCAGAAAAAGATACTTGCATTGTAGAGTTGAAAGGTTTTTTAAAACTTATTAATAATAGCACTATGCTATAAGTTTTGTTTTAAAGAATAAGTTTTAAAATCTACTGATGTATAGCCTTTGTTCAGTTGTACGACATAAATTTAAAAGCACTAAGCTTAAATGCAGGCATTATGTCGCAATTATTTAATCTTCAAGGGATAAACAATTGAAATGTATTGCAACTAAGTGAGTGTTATCATGTACGCACATTGGCCTCTTTCTATGTTTACATTCAGTCTACAACTAATTGGATGAAATGCATCATGTGCTTTTAAATATCTCACCATATATACGCACTGATAGGTCCAGCGCGTCATGTGATCAAGACTGCCGTTGGGCAGTCGAAACGCGTCATGCTGGGCACTTGCTTTTTGACGAAACATGCACTGGCACTTTGATAATCTGCACTAATTAAAGAAGAAACTTTTTACTGCATTTGTGGTCCGTACCTGCTTTTTGGATCAAGGAGTGTGATCATTTCAGGACTGTGGCTGTCTTGTGATTTTAACGAAGTACGGCTGTCTTCGTTCCTGCGGACCCTCCCCCCATCTTGTGGCTGGCCGGCATACAGTCGGTATCACGGAAGTGACTTGTTTTCTAACCCGGAAGGGGTATCTTTGATGCCAGCCCCCCGCAGCTCGATACTGGAAGCCGGAGTCAGAGCGTAGCCTTGCCAAGAAGATTCAACGGAAGGTCCTGAAGAGTCGGAGGACGCTGAGGGTACCGGAACCGCGGTTTCAATTGGTGAGCAGCTTTGTCAGCGGTAAACAGTCAATATTGTGGGTGGAAGGATAGCGGAGTGATTAGAACATATCAAACGGAAATTACGTTTGGAGATATATGTATACTGAAGGCAGATTATTGGGAAAGTTATGTTGTCTACAGCAGACGCGCTTAAGGACCGAGAAGCAGCGGTAGACGCCCTATTCTCTAATATCTCAGAAGTGGTGGCAAGAAGTGTTGACCAGACCAGCAATTTGAATACTAATAATGATGCTCAAACCCTATTAAAAAAACTAGAGAAACTCCACCGTACTGAGATGACGAAATGGTGGGAGAAAAAATCATTAGAAAAGTACAAAGAGGTTGGAAGAGTTCCGCGAGGTCTAAGGGTGATGATTGCGCCTTCCTTTGAAAATCCAAATCCCATGATGTTGAAGGAATGGGCGACGAATAACCTAGATGCCTCAATGAATATGGTATCAATATTGATAAAGTATGCGGAAATTGACCGAGTTGGAATATTAAAAGAAATTGATGACATCAATGCGTTGTTGGAATGCAATGAGCATAAAGAACAAATTCAAAAAGGACGTGAAGCAATACTAGACAAACTCAAAAAACATGAGGAGACTATCAAAGAAAGAAAAATCTACAAATTCGCGAGAGATAAACGCGATTACGAGACTGGACGTGTTTTTACTTTTTCAAAAAAATATGACAACATAAAGCGACGTGCGCTTACAAATGAAGGCAGTAAGAACAATACTACCATAGTGGGTGCGCAAGTAAATGGCAATTTTTCCTCTATAGAAATGAGTAGTGTTGATAGTAGTATTGAATCGGATGACAGTGCAGATAAAAGGGCACCTCAAGTACCAACTAACTTCGCGCCAGGAGAGGAACTTTCTTTTTTAGTAGAGGACTGCCGGCAAACTCTAAGACCGCGCAATCAAGCGCAGAAACAAGTACCAGAAGGAACCAATGGAGGAAACAGAGGCGGAAACTCAAATTACAAAGGAAGAGGCAGAAGGAACAACAAGAAATGAATAAGGTACCTAATAATATTGTTGACAACACTGTGATAAATTTATCGGACATAACGCTGTCAATGGCAGAGAAACAATTGTTGGCCCTTGGTCTATCATATTGCCCCACGAACTGTTTCAAGTACACACAAACCAGGGTAGATGTTTTTAAATTTATTCGCAAACTGAAATTGAGAAAACATTTTCAACTTAAAAATGCTGCGAATATTGCATCACAAGGGAAAGTAATACAAGGAGTGTGTTCCAATCTTCAAGTTGCAGATGTAGAAACACTTTTAGCAGCACAATCTTTGGCTAATTCAAATGATACATCAGGAAATTCGACCCAGGAAAACGTTTATGACGCAGGCGTCATGTGTAACATGCCAAGCATTAGTCCATTTAAACCGCCATCCACGTTCATCCCAATGATGCCAAGGGATGCAATTGATGTTTTTAGTGATTGTATGGTTGAAGATCTAAAGAAATTGAATTGTGCTGTTATGACACAAAATAGACAGCGTGAACAGTCAGAAATTCAGTACACTAAGCTCATCCGCAAACTACAAGAACATACGGAAGTGATCATCAATAAAGCTGATAAGGGTGGGAATATTGTGCTATGGCCAAGGGCCATGTATATGGAAGAGGCAGGGGTGCATCTTAATGATACTAACTGCTATAGGAAAGCCAACTTCCAGGAGTTAAGACAAAACAAACAAATTTTATTTAGTGAATTGGCACAGTGGCGGCGTATGGGTTTACTTTCAAAGAATGAACATAGTTTTCTAAAAAATGACCATCCTATGACTCCCTTTTTGTACTTTATTCCTAAAGTGCATAAAAATGTGGTACCAGTCCCTGGTAGACCGATTATTTCGGCACAGAAAAGCCTATTGGAGGCTATGTCGAAGTATGTTGATCATTTTCTGCACGAATATGTGGAAAATTTACCATCTTTTATCAGAGGCACTGGACACTTTTTAACCAAATTGAGAACAGTCAAATGGGAGGAAGATTGTCTTTTAATAGTGATGGACATCAGTTCATTATATACAAGTATTCACCATAGTTATGGCATTAATGCTATTCGTTATTACTTGGAGAAACGAAATATACAGATGTATGAACATAATAAGATGTTGGTAAAAATGATAGAGATCTGTCTGACCCACAATTATTTCTTATTTAATACGGAAATATTTCAACAGCTACGTGGAGTGGCCATGGGGGCATGCTTCTCCCCTAGCTACGCGTGTTTACACGTGGGCTGTTGTTAGGAGCATGTCCTGAGGACCACCCACAAAGAGATTGTGGACAAGCATGTTCTCCATTGGTGGAGATTTATTGACGACATCTGTCTGATATGGAAAGGTTCCTGTGAAACAGCTAAAAATGTTGTTGAGGTTTTAAATGTTAATGCGTTGAATCTCAAATTCACATCAGATATTAGTAATGAACAAGTACAATTTTTGGATGTGGAAATATATATAAGGGAAAATAAGATTCATACTAGATTGCATAGGAAGGTGACGGCTGGAAATTCTGTGTTTCATGCTTATAGCTCACATCCTCGACACCTCATAAGAAGCATCCCTTATGGAGAATTTTTGAGAATTAAACGAATATGTAGCCATGATGTTGACCTCAAAAAATGCCAGACTGAAGCCTTTGAAAGATTTTTAAATAGAGGATACCAATCCAGAGACCTACTGACAGCTCGTGACAAGGCAAACAGTATCAATGAAGATAGTCATTTGAGCACAATACCTGAAACCCTGACAATATGTAGGCAGACTAATGGTGAGACTAACACTACTTGTGCTGAAATAGTTGATAACATAAGACTGATAACCAATTTCTGTAGACAGGAGAGACAACTCCGCAAGATCCTTTACAAAAATTGGCCGATTATTCGGTCAGACATAACAATGTCACGGATCCTGCCAGAACTCCCTAATCTTAAGTTCAGAAGGGCACCCTCAATGAGGGATGCACTGGTAAAAAAATAGCCCTGAAGTAATGATTTCGAATACTTGGTTATCAGCGAGATCTGGGTTCTTCAAGTGCAGTTCATGCCGTGCATGTAAATTTGGTAAAAATGTTTCAGAATATGTCACTGCTTTCAGTTTAGAACCTGTTAAAATACAAGGACATTATACTTGCAGAACAGATTATGCTGTATATATTTTAGAGTGTACATGTCACCTTTATATGTAGGCAGTATCAAACTGCAAGTTTACAACAGGATATTGCAACATCTTAGAGCAGTGGTTAATTCTGACCCTAACTATCCCGTGGCACGGCATCTAAAGTTGGTACACAAAAATAATCTTAATGATCTCAGATATTATGTTATCAGCTCAGTGCCCATAAACATCAGAGGGGGCAATAGAGAAAAAAGACTTAGACAAGTGGAATCACAATTCATTATGTTACTTGACACCAAAATGCCGAATGGACTCAACAATAGTGATGATTTACACAATTTTTTATGAATCTTGTTGAGGTCTCGGGTTGTATATGATAATTCTCAGATATGTTTCTTAAATTGGTTTTATTCCTTTCCTTTTACTAGTTTTTTAGTCTGGGTTTTCCTAGATTTTAATCTGGTCTTAGTGGAGGATATTGCCGGTTTTTGAATCCTGAGATTTTATTGAAACTTTTAAATGTGTATTATTCTGAATGCACTTTGAAATTTGAAAAATGAAAAATGAAAATGTATGGCTGCTTAAACTATTTTCTATAGTAAGAAATGTAACTATATGCACTTTTAAAACCCTTGATTGCTGCTATTTTATATATGTTTTGGATTGTGGATGTATATGTTTATTTATATATTTTTTGTGAACTGGTGGGCGGATGTTTTTAATCGGTGGTATCTCGTTTTTACCATGTTTTATCTGAGATTTTCTCGGTTTTACTTGGTTTTACGGGACTCTTGCCGGTTTTATGCCTCGACATACCAGATTGACATTAAATAATTAGGAAATTGGTCCATACCTGAGATTTTATTTTGTTTTGGTTTAAATCAAGTTCTATATAAATGACAACAAGAGGGTTGTTGATTGGCCGATATTTGTATAGCAATAATAAGTTAACACAAAACACAACAAATGTACATATTTTTTTCCTATTAGATATAACGAATGGGATAATATGGAGACTGGAAATAGACCAAAACAAAATTATGAAACAGAACAAGAGATCCTAATTAAGAAATGATACAGGGGACGTCTGCATAAGAATGCTGCAATGTATTGAATTGTATAATTTATTTTTTGCACTTTGCACTATCACGTTAGCACTTTTTTGCATATTTTGCACATTGTCATTGTTCAATTTAGTGATTGAATAGACTAATTTTATGAGTATGAAATATAATAATGTAGGAGGCCAGAAAAAGATACTTGCATTGTAGAGTTGAAAGGTTTTTTTAAAACGTATTAATAATAGCACTATGCTATAAGTTTTGTTTTAAAGAATAAGTTTTAAAATCTACTGATGTATAGCCTTTGTTCAGTTGTACGACATAAATGTAAAAGCACTAAGCTTAAATGCAGGCATTATGTCGCAATTATTTAATCTTTATGGGATAAACAATTGAAATCTATTGCAACTAAGTGAGTGTTATCATGTACGCACATTGGCCTCTTTCTATGTTTACATTCAGTCTACAACTAATTGGATGAAATGCATCATGTGCTTTTAAATATCTCACCATATATACGCACTGATAGGTCCAGCACGTCATGTGATCAAGACTGCCGTTGGGCAGTCGAAACGCGTCATGCTGGGCACTTGCTTTTTGATGAAACATGCACTGGCACTTTGATAATCTGCACTAAATAAAGAAGAAACTTTTTACCGCATTTGTGGTCCGTACCTGCTTTTTGGATCAAGGAGTGTGATCATTTCAGGACTGTGGCTGTCATATATATATATATATATATATATATATATATATATATATATATATATTCACTGAAAAAACCATAGGTTTTAGGGACAGTTATAGTTAGTTGGACATTTCACTCGTACAAAACCCGTGAAATTCCCCCGTTATAGTTAGTTCAGCTAACTATAACTCGCGCCCCATAATGCACTGCTGATGACGTCACATATTACATCACTCATGACATGGTCAGTGACATCACTGATGACATCACTGATGACATCACTGATGACATCTCAAATGACATCACTGATGACATCATGCAGTGACTGTGTGTTTCTCTAAAGTTTAAATATTTTTAATATATATCGGAAAAGACGTATTGAAGAATGAGTGGGTGTATAAGTGTCTGTATGGATGATTTAGTAGGTGCGTGACTGACTCAATAAGTGAGTGATTTAACGTATCTTACTGAATGCATGGGTTAGTGACTAAACTGGGTGAATGTCTGTATCCGTCTGTCTGTTGCTGTGTAAGTGACTGCATGTGTTTGTGAATAGCTACATAAGTGTGTATATGAGTTATTGAATGGTTGTCTGAGTATCTGTATGGGTGCCTGAGTGTTTGTGTGGGAGGGGTGTGTGCGACTCTGTGTATAGATGTGTGAGTGGGTGATTCACTGGGTGGATGGTTTCAAGAGTGCATCTGTGATAGACTGTATGGGTGGGTAAGTGTGTGTAAGAGTGTGTTAGTGAGTGAATGTATGTCCCAGTGGTACATGTGTGAGTAACTACATATGTGAAAGGCAGTATATATGTGTGTTGGAGTATATAAATAGCTATAAGCGAGAGTGAGTGATTGTGATAGTGGCTGTATGGATGAGTGTGTGCTTGTATCAGTGATTGTATAAGAGCGTAACAATGTGCTAGTATTTGTATGATTAAGTGAGCTGGTGTGTGTATAACTGTATAGGTGAGTAAATGGCAGTGTGTTTAATTATTTGCATGACTGACTAGGTGTGTGAGTTCCTCTATGGATGAGTGGCGGTGTTTGAGTGTCTATATAGGAGTAAGAGTGCATATGATAGTCCTGTACTGAGTGACCATAAGTATGAGTGACTGTACGGGTGAGTGAGTGGATGTGTGTGTGTAGACCTAAGAATCAATGAGTGGGTATGTAGTTATTGGTGTTGGAGTGTCTATGGTTTTGCGAATGGCAGTCTGTAATTTAGAGTGGGTGTATCAAAGGCTATATTAGGGTGTGAGGAGGTGCATCAGATTATCACGTGGATGATGTCCTCAGTGATGTCATCAGTGATGTCATTTGAGATGTCATCAGTGATGTCATCAGTGATGTCACTGACCATGACATGAGTGATGTAATATGTGACGTCATCAGCAGTGCATTGCGGGGCGCGAGTTATAGTTAGCTGAACTAACTATAACGGGGGAATTTCACGGGTTTTGTACGAGTGAAATGTCCAACTAACTATAACTGTCCCTAAAACCTATGGTTTTTTCAGTGAATTTCAAAGGTTTTTTAAATGCTAATTTCTAACTATAACGTGTCTGAAACCTATGGTTTTTTCTGTGAATTTCAAAGGTTTTTTAAATGCTAATTTCTAACTATAACGTGCCTGAAACCTATGGTTTATTCAGTGAATTTCAAAGGTTTTTTAAATGCTAATTTCTAACTATAACGCCCCTAAAACCTATGGTTTTTTCAGTGAATTTCAAAGGTTTTGTAAATGACAATTTTTAAATGTATTAATTGTTATATTTATTTTTTTGATACTGATTTACTACATTTTTTAAAACTATTTATTTTTAGATATTTTATTTATTAAATTACATTGTAATTACATTATACATTACATTACAAAATATACTTTCTCAGAATGAATTACTTTAGTTTAAATAGTTTGCAAATAGGCAATAGAGTTTTAAGTACAGAAGTTACAGTTGTTGCAATGGGCAACACAATTTCAAAAACAAAGCAACATTGACCTCAATGTGAATTTCTAGTTAAATGCAATTAGTTACTTTATGGATTACTTTTCTAACCACAGGACTGGATCCTAGATTCAGTCCTGGGACATCTCCTGTAAACAGTTGAGTAAAAGCGTTTTGGTTACAGTAGTGATTTTTAAGGAATATTATTGTATTTTAAAAGTTGACACTTAGAAACTTTTTCACATAGAATCACCAATGTAATCCTATGGGAAGAAATTCACTTAGCAGGTAAGTAGTGTTATCGTTACTTTTTCTTACTCAGTGTTGGATCCTGGATCCAGCACTGGTGCATCTCCTGTAAACAGTTGAAAGAATGCGTTTAAGTCATACAGGCGATTTTTAAGGAATATTTGTAATTTGTGAAAATCGACACTTTGAAACTTTTCTGCTGAAAACCAGACAATGGATTCCTATGGAAGGAAATATAAGTTACTGGTAAGTACGGTTAGAATTACTTTTCAGGGTCAGTGCTGGGCTAAAAGAAGCAGCACTGGGTTCTCTCCTGATAACAGGTGAGTAAATCGGAATTCGTATTTCGGTTGATTTTAGAGGAATATTATAAAGTTCCAAAACTCCACACTTAGAAGAATTTCCAAGTGAAACCAGTCAATGTTAGCCTTTGGAAGGAAATTCAAGTTGCTGGTAAGTACGGTTAAAATTACATTTCAGGATCAGTACTGGGCTGAAAGATGCAGCACTGAGGTCTCTCCTGATAACAGGTGAGTAAATCGGAATCCGTATTTCGGCTGATTTTAGAGGAATATTATAAAGTTCCAAATCTGCACACTTAGAAGAATTTCCAAGTGAAACCAGTCAATGTTAGCCTATGGAAGGAAATTCAAGTTACTGGTAAGTACGGTTAGAATTACTTTTCAGGACCAGTACTGGGCTGAAAGATGCAGCACTGAGGTCTCTCCTGATAACAGGTGAGTAAATCGGAATTCGTATTTCGGCTGATTTTAGAGGAATATTTGCACAATGGTGAAGGGAGGGGGCGGGGCCTGAGGTGACATCTGTGCAAACGCGCCCCGTGGTGCGTTTTAAGTTGGGGGATTAAGTCCCCTTGAATCATGAGGGTCCCTGGGGGCCAACTAGCCCACCAGGAACCTCCAGTATGCGCCAGGGGGCTGCGTTGCAGAGACGTGTACAGAGGCCACACCCCTTTTTATACCTCTCTGCAACGCAGCTCTGTGGCGCTTTCTGGACGTACCTGTTGGGCTAGTTGGCCCCCAGGGACCCTCAGGATTGAAGGGGATTTAATTCCCCATCTTAAAACACGCCACGGGGCCTGTTTGCACACATGTCACCTGAAGCCCCGCCCCCTCCCTTCACCACTGTGCAAACACGCCCCGTGGCACGTTTTAAGTTGGGGGATTAAGTCCCCTTGAATCCTGAGGGTCCCTGGAGTCCAACTAGCCCACCATGTACCTCCAAAAAGCGCCACAGAGCTGCGTTGCAGAGAGGTGTAAAAAGGGGCGTGGCCTCTGTACACCTCTCTGCAACGCAGCCCCCTGGTGCATACTGGAGGTTCCTGGTGGGCTAGTTTGCCCCCAGGGACCCCCAGTATTCAAGGGGAATTACTTCCCCTTCTCAAAACGCGCCAGGGGGCGCGTTTGCAGACTGCTGCAGGGAGGGGGGCGGGGCCTCCGGCACGATACCGGTCTTTTTTTTTTTTTTTTTTTGATTGGGAGGGCGGCTGCGTCGCCCCCCTTCCCTCAGCCACTTTTTGCCCCGGGGACCCCATCCCCCGGGGCCTGAGGAGTTTTTTAAAATAAAATTTTAAAAAATGGGAAGGGGGCCGCGTGGCCCTCCTTCCCTGGGCCTGTATTGGCCCCGGGGACCCCATCCCCCGGGGCAAGCCCTCTTTTTTTTTTATTAAAAATTTGGAGGGGGGCTGCATGGCCCCCCTCCTCAGGCCATTTAAGGCCCCGGGGACCCCATCCCCCGGGGCCGGCCTTTAAATATATATATTTTTTTTAGGGGAGGGGGGGCTGCGTGGCCCCCCTCCCTGGCCACTTATGGCCCCGGGGACCCCATCCCCCGGGGCCTGGCCTCTCGTTGGGGACTGTGGGGGGTCCCCAAACCCCCCACAGTCCCGCCGGTTCCCCATGTCCTACGGGAGCCGGCATTGCTTTTCCACATGGGGAGCAGCTAAGATGCTGCTCCCCATGTGGAAAAGCAATTTGCTTTGGATATTGGAAGCGAGAGCAGGTTTCCTGCTCTCGCTTCCAATATCCAAAGCAAGTTTGCAATGACAGGACAGGAGCCGCGAGGCTCCCGTCCTGTCATTGCAAACAGCAGTGTCCCGGGGGTAGGCACCCCGGGACACTGCAGGAGCTGGCCCTGGGGGGTGGCGGTCCCCAGGGCCACCACAGGCTCCAAGAGGGGGGCCGCGCGGCCCCCCTCCCCACATCTAGAAAGCCCCGGGGAGGTGGTGGTCCCCGGGGCTTCGGGGGTCCAAAACGGACCCCCATTTTAAATTTCTTAGTGCCCCGGGGAGGTGGCGGTCCCCGGGGCGTGTGGGGGGGCTGGAGCCCCCCCACACAGGTTAAAACATTTTAAAAAAGAAGCCCCGGGGAGGTGGCGGTCCCCGGGGCAGCGGGAGGGCAAAGAGCCCTCCCGCACCATTATTTTTTTTAAGCCCCGGGGGGTGACGGTCCCCGGGGCTTTGGGGGGCCTTAGAGGCCCCCCCACATATTAAAAAGAAAACCCTGCATGCCCCGGGATTTGGCCCACCCGGGGGCCAATTAACAACGAAGCGCGGGAGACCGCGCTTCGTTTTCTTTTTTTCTCGGCGGGATCCGCGCACCCTGAGCGCATCCCGCCGATTTTTAAAAAAAAAAAATGCTTTTTTCTGCCCAGGGGGTCCTTGTGGGACCCCCTGAGCAGACCTAGGGGGTCAGGGTGTTTCTACCCTGCCCCCTTTGTGCGTTTTGCGCACTTGTGTCTTCTGGGTTTTTTTCTAATCGGCAGGATCCGTGCACCCTGAGCGCATCCTGCCGATTTTTAAAAAAAAAAATGCTTTTTTCTGCCCAGGGGGTCCTTGTGGGACCCCCTGAGCAGACCTAGGGGGTCAGGGTGTTTCTACCCTGCCCCCTTTTTGCGCTTTGCGCACTTGTTTCTGTCCCTCGGTTCTACCGAGGGACAAAATGGCTGCCAACACTTCCTGATTTGGAGTGTTGACAGCCACTTGAAAGCCAATTAACATGCAGCTCGTGATCGGGACGGTGCGCGCAGGGTGCGCTCAGGGTGCGCGAATCCGACGCGGCTATAGATATATATGTGATTTTCATTTTGATTTTCACAGGAACTACTGAACGGATTTACACCATTTAACAAAAAGGGTTCTTTCTGAACCAAGAACTACCTCTTTGCCAAATTTGGTGTAATTCCGTTCAGCAGTTCGGGTTGTAGCCGTGTCTAAAGATTCCTAAAGGAAAATGAACGGGGAAAACACGTTTTGGGACCCCCCTTTTTTCTCTGCCCCCGCTTGACGAATCACCCTGAGACTTTCAGGGTAGGAGCGGACCGGAGGGGGCCATAAAGTTTGAAAATTTCGCGAAGATTCGTCAACCGACGCAAGAGTTATTTCAAATAGAATGTCGCGGATTTCCTATGGAAAATAGGTCCTAACTATAACTATCTACTGGCGACCGCCAGTAGATAATATATATATATATATATATATATATATATATATGAAACACAGAGAGAGGCCCATTTCTGGAGACAAGCGCTTTATTTCAGGTAATGCAACACATTGCTTTCTCAGTCCAACATGTTTCGGGGTTAGCCTTGATCATGGAGAGAAAGTTCCAACAAAGTTTATAGGTGTACTTTGCCACGTGACTGATGGACCTACAACTTCCAGGATGCAACGGGAATTACAAGTAAGTGCTGATTTTCCAGAGACAGTTCTCGTTGTTTAGGCAACAGTTCTCCATTGCTCATAGTCATTTTCCCGTGCATAGCATATTAAATAAATGTGGAAAACAATCACAGATGTTTTGTCGCCAGCATGTGCTTGATGTACTATTGTCCTGATCCAAAGCTCACGTCCCCAGAACGATTGGTGAGGGAGATTCCCCTCACCAAATCCCTTCCGCCGCCGCCGTTGCATTTGCTTGATTAGCATTACCTTCCTAGGTTGAACATGACCCACGCACTGCTGTTCAACCTAGGAAGGTAATACTAATCAAGCAAATGCAACGGCGATGGCGGAATGCATTGGTGAGGGAATCTCCCTCACAAATCGTTCTGGGGACGTGAGCTTTGGATCAGGACAATAGTACATCAAGCACCATGCTGGCGACAAAACATCTGTCATTGTTTTCCACATTTATTTAATATGCTATGCACGGGAAAATGATTATGAGCAATGGAGAACTGTTGCCTAAACAACGAGAACTGTCTCTGGAATTTCAGCACTTACTTGTAATTCCCGTTGAATCCTGGAAGTTGTAGGTCCATCAGTCACGTGGCAAAGTACACCTATAAGAATGCACGCATGCATGCACTTTGTTGGAACTTTCTCTCCGTGATCAAGGCTAACCCCGAAACATGTTGGACTGAGAAAGCAATGTGCTGCATTACCTGAAATAAAGCGCTTGTCTCCAGAAATGGGCCTCTCTCTGTGTTTCATGTGGTGAAAGTGACGGGCTGCTCCGTGCCCGTTTTAAAAGAGGCCGACCTGCAGGGTGGTGGCTCCTGATTCGGAGGTATTGCTGTGGATGTAAAATGATGGAGTATGACCCATGCACTGTTGTTCAACCTAGGAAGGTAATGCTAATCAAGCAAATGCAACGGCGGCGGCGGAAGGGATTTGGTGAGGGGAATCTCCCTTACTAATCGTTCTGGGGACGTGAGCTTTGGATCAGGACAATAGTACATCAAGCACCATGCTGGCGACAAAACATCTGTGATTGTTTTCCACATTTATTTAATATGCTATGCATGGGAAAATGACTATGAGCAATGGAGAACTGTTGCCTAAACAACGAGAACTGTCTCTGGAAAATCAGCACTTACTTGTAATTCCCGTTGCACCTGGAAGTTGTAGGTCCATCAGTCACGTGGCAAAGTACACCTATAAGAATGCACGCATGCATGCACTTTGTTGGAACTTTCTCTCCGTGATCAAGGCTAACCCCGAAACATGTTGGACTGAGAAAGCAATGTGCTGCATTACCTGAAATAAAGCGCCTGTCTCCAGAAAGGGGCCTCTCTCTGTGTTTCATGTGGTGAAAGTGACAGGCTTCTCCGTGCCCGTTTTAAAAGAGGCCGCCCTGCAGGGTGGTGGCTCCTGATTCGGAGGTCTTAGTTGTGGATGTAAAATGATAGAGCATGACCCACGCGCTGCTGTTCAACCTAGGAAGGTAATGCTAATCAAGCAAATGCAACGGCGGCGGCGGAAGGGATTTGGTGAGGGGAATCTCCCTTACTAATCGTTCTGGGGACGTGAGCTTTGGATCAGGACAATAGTACATCAAGCACCATGCTGGCGACAAAACATCTGTGATTGTTTTCCACATTTATTTAATATGCTATGCATGGGAAAATGACTATAAGCAATGGAGAACTGTTGCCTAAACAACGAGAACTGTCTCTGGAAAATCAGCACTTACTTGTAATTCCCGTTGCATCCTGGAAGTTGTAGGTCCATCAGTGACATGGCAAAGTACACCTATAAGAATGCACACACGCATGCACTTTGTTGGAACTTTCTCTCCGTGATCAAGGCTAACCCCGAAACATGTTGGACTGAGAAAGCAATGTGCTGCATTACCTGAAATAAAGCGCTTGTCTCCAGAAATGGGCCTCTCTCTGTGTTTCATGTGGTGAAAGTGACGGGCTGCTCCATGCCCGTTTTAAAAGAGGCCACCCTGCAGGGTGGTGGCTCCTGATTCGGAGGTCTTGCTGTGGATGTAAAATGATGGAGTATGACCCATGCGCTGTTGTTCAACCTAGGAAGGTAATGCTAATCAAGCAAATGCAACGGCGGCGGCGGAAGGGATTTGGTGAGGGGAATCTCCCTTACTAATCGTTCTGGGGATGTGAGCTTTGGATCAGGACAATAGTACATCAAGCACCATGCTGGCAACAAAACATCTGTGATTGTTTTCCACATTTATTTAATATGCTATGCATGGGAAAATGACTATGAGCAATGGAGATCTGTTGCCTAAACAACGAGAACTGTCTCTGGAAAATCAGCACTTACTTGTAATTCCCGTTGCATCCTGGAAGTTGTAGGTCATCAGTCACGTGGCAAAGTACACCTATAAGAATGCACGCACGCATGCACTTTGTTGGAACTTTCTCTCCGTGATCAAGGCTAACCCCGAAACATGTTGGACTGAGAAAGCAATGTGCTGCATTACCTGAAATAAAGCGCCTGTCTCCAGAAAGGGGCCTCTCTCTGTGTTTCATGTGATGAAAGTGACAGGCTTCTCCGTGCCCGTTTTAAAAGAGGCCGCCCTGCAGGGTGGTGGCTCCTGATTCGGAGGTCTTGTTGTGGATGTAAAATGATGGAGCATGACCCACGCGCTGCTGTTCAAGCTAGGAAGGTAATGCTAATCAAGCAAATGCAACGGCGGCCGCGGAAGGGATTTGGTGAGGGGAATCTCCCTCACTAATCATTCTGGGGACGTGAGCTTTGGATCAGGACAATAGTACATCAAGCACCATGCTGGCGACAAAACATCTGTGATTGTTTTCCACATTTATTTAATATGCTATGCACGGGAAAATGACTATGAGCAATGGAGAACTGTTGCCTAAACAACGAGAACTGTCTCTGGAAAATCAGCACTTACTTGTAATTCCCGTTGCATCCTGGAAGTTGTAGGTCCATCAGTCACGTGGCAAAGTACACCTATAAGAATGCAAGCACGCATGCACTTTGTTAGAACTTTCTCTCCGTGATCAAGGCTAACCCCGAAACATGTTGGACTGAGAAAGCAATGTGCTGCATTACCTGAAATAAAGCTCTTGTCTCCAGAAATGGGCCTCTCTCTGTGTTTCATGTGGTGAAAGTGACGGGCTTCTCCGTACCCGTTTTAAAAGAGGCCGCCCTGCAGGGTGGTGGCTCCTGATTCGGAGGTCTTGTTGTGGATGTAAAATGATGGAGCATGACCCACGCGCTGCTGTTCAACCTAGGAAGGTAATGCTAATCAAGCAAATGCAACGGCGGCGGCGGAAGGGATTTGGTGAGGGGAATCTCCCTCACTAATCGCTCTGGGGACGTGAGCTTTGGATCAGGACAATAGTACATCAAGCACCATGCTGGCGACAAAACATCTGTGATTGTTTTCCACATTTATTTAATATGCTATGCACGGGAAAATGACTATGAGCAATGGAGAACTGTTGCCTAAACAACGAGAACTGTCTCTGGAAAATCAGCACTTACTTGTAATTCCCGTTGCATCCTGGAAGTTGTAGGTCCATCAGTCACGTGGCAAAGTACACCTATAAGAATGCACGCACGCAAGCACTTTGTTGGAACTTTCTCTCCGTGATCAAGGCTAACCCCGAAACATGTTGGACTGAGAAAGCAATGTGCTGCATTACCTGAAATAAAGCGCTTGTCTCCAGAAATGGGCCTCTCTCTGTGTTTCATGTGGTGAAAGTGACGGGCTGCTCCGTGCCCGTTTTAAAAGAGGCCGCCCTGCAGGGTGGTGGCTCCTGATTCGGAGGTCTTGCTGTGGATGTAAAATGATGGAGTATGACCCATGCGCTGCTGTTCAACCTAGGAAGGTAATGCTAATCAAGCAAATGCAACGGCGGCGGCGGAAGGGATTTGGTGAGGGGAATCTCCCTTACTAATCGTTCTGGGGACGTGAGCTTTGGATCAGGACAATAGTACATCAAGCACCATGCTGGCGACAAAACATCTGTGATTGTTTTCCACATTTATTTAATATGCTATGCACGGGAAAATGACTATGAGCAATGGAGAACTGTTGCCTAAACAACGAGAACTGTCTCTGGAAAATCAGCACTTACTTGTAATTCCCGTTGCATCCTGGAAGTTGTAGGTCCATCAGTCACGTGGCAAAGTACACCTATATGAATGCACGCACGCATGCACTTTGTTGGAACATTCTCTCCGTGATCAAGGCTAACCCCGAAACATGTTGGACTGAGAAAGCAATGTGCTGCATTACCTGAAATAAAGCGCTTGTCTCCAGAAATGGGCCTCTCTCTGTGTTTCATGTGGTGAAAGTGACGGGCTTCTCCGTGCCTGTTTTAAAAGAGGCCGTCCTGCAGGGTGGTGGCTCCTGATTCGGAGGTCTTGTTGTAGATATATATATATATATATATATATATATAAAACATATTTAAACTTTACAGAAAAACACAGTCACTGGATGATGTCATCAGTGATGTCATCAGAGATGTCATCAGTGATGTCATCAGTGATGTCACTGACCATGTCATGAATGATGTAATCTGGTACATCATCAGCAGTGCATTGCGGGGGCGCGAGTTATAGTTAGCTCAACTAACTATAACGGCCGAATTTCTCTGGTTTTGTACTAGTGAAATGTCCAATTAACTATAACGTCCCTGAAACCTGTGTTTTTTTTCAGTGAATATATATATATATATATTAATTATTATATATGTGTGCTTAACTTTTTTTAATTAAGTTTATTTGGTGTATTTGTTAAAATATATATTAAAACTAATTTTTTTAACTTAATTTTATTTAATAATTTTTATTGTATTTTATATATATATATATATATATATATATATATAAAAAGGATATTTTGTACAGCTATATTTATGACATCGATATTCTTTTTTTAATATTTTTGTACTTACCATTATAAATATAGGATGTCGATATTTTTGACATCGATATTTACAACTCGATATTGTGGTATGGGGCATTATGTCTTTAAAAAATAATGGAGACAAAGCTTTCACACTCTACTGAATGTCCTGGAATAGCAGAGGTTTGAATAATCCTCGTAAAGGGAAACAGGTCCTTACTTACCCGCGTAGACATTGGATCCAGGTGGCCTTCCTTCAGGAGACACACCTGTCTCAAGGTGTGGATTGTAAGTATGCAGCCACGTGGGGCACACATCAATGTTTTTCTCATTATAGCTCTTATTCATGTGGGGTGTGTATTCTTATACATAACAGTGTCCCCTTTCACTTACTGCAGACCGATACAGACCCTGTCGGTCGATACCTGTTTGTGTTGGCAGGCCACAGAGTATTGTTCCTTAATGTTTATGTGCCAAATACTGATCTCCCTGATTTTTTCACTGACTTAATATCACAAATCAGACAATACCAGGTGTACTATATTTTAATGGACGGGGACCTGAACCTTACCCAAAAGCCTAACTGGATTCCACTGGTTTTGTTACTATCTCCAAACCTTCTTAACATATTTCATCTATTAGATGCATGGCGCTATAAATTTCCAACACAGAGGGAATATACCTTTTATTCTGCCCCGCATGATGTATGGATGTGCATAGACCACTGGTATATGTCTCCTAATGCGCTCCCATGGCTACTTAATATTGCTCACCTCCCATGGACGCTCTCATACCATGCCTTTGTTGTGACCACACTATGCATACCCATGTGCGTACCTATGTTTAAACAGTGGCGCTCCCATCTACTGCGCTCTAAGACAATGTTTTCTGTATGGGAGGCTATTGTAGAATTTTTTTCTATAAATACTGGAGCCGTGGAGAGCCCCTATACATTATTGGAGGCCTTTAAATCCTATGTACGAGGGGTATGTATTTCAAAACATGCGGAAGTCTTTCGTAGTATTCGTGCCACCCTCTCTAGGGTAGAGAATGAGCTTTGACTATTGGATTCAGCCGATAGAAATGCGGCCCATGACTCTCAACTCCACGGCAGTGCGAAACTATTGCATGAATTCCATGATTTAGCTCAACGCGAGGTTGCATATTTGGGGAAATATGCTTGGGCACGTCGATATGGTGAAGGTAAACGCCCTCCATATCACGCTGCCTATGTAACACGTGTACATAGACCGGAAGGTACGGATGCCGCTACTATTCTCGCAGACTTTACTGATTATTATAAGTCACTCTATACATCTCGTCAAGCACCGGGGAAGATGCGTTGGCTAACTAACTGTCTGATGGTGTGGCTTGAGACTGGCCAGCAGCAATTTCTGGCCTCCCCAATCACGTGCGAGGACATCTTGCAGGCCATTGATGACTTGAGTGGATCTAAGGCGCCCAGTTTGGATGGATTCACAGGCGACTTTTATAAGACCCATAAGCAGTTATTGACCACACATCTATTGGAAATGTATGTCAAATCTCTTGAGTGTGGACATTTACCTCCCATGCTGCGTGAGCAGTCATTATGATATTGCTCAAACCAAACAAGCCCTCTCATTATAGCTCGTCATGTCAGCCATTTTCTCTTCTTAATTTTGATAGTAATATATTGCCCAAAGTCCTGGCCACCCGCCTCTCTCTGTTAATGAACTGCATTATTCCTCCCATACAGTCCGGCTTTGTGCCGCATCGTTCCACCTCAATATATCTTTGCACCCTCTTTGCAGTACTCAATCAAATCTCCCCAACAGTCCCCTCAGTTGTCGCAATATTAGATGCAGAAATAGCATTCGACTCCCTTGAGTGGGCCTTTTTACGGACGATGTTGGCAAAGTTAGGCATACCTAGAGGATTTCATAAGCTGATTCATCTGCTATATCAAGACCCAGTGGTCCAGTTGCATTTAAATGGAGCGCTGACAGATGCTTTCCTTTTGACACGCGGCACCCAACAAGGTTGCCCACTTTTCCCCCTCTTATTCATTATTGCCATGGATCCACTGGTTTGCCATCTCCAGGAAAGGCATATTCATAGGGGCCTTACATTCTTTCAAGGACATTGTTGGCTTCCCTTTATGTTGATGATATATTATTGTTCGTCCGTGAGCCGGAGGCCAACTTGCTCCTGCTAGTGTGTGAGGTGCAGCGGGTTCGGCGTGTTTTCTGGATTGAGCATTAACTGAAGCAATTCCAAGTTGTTTCCACTCACAGATGCTACAGTACCATGCAATCTTGACTTTCCTCTGCAGTGGTGCATAGACTCTGTCAAATATCTGGACATTCATATTTACACAGACCACTCAGAAGTGATCCATCGAAACTACAGTCCTGAGCTAAAGAAACTCGAGGCACAGGTGGAGAGGTGGGTTGAGCTTCCACTGGTCATGGCTGGACACCTTGCAATTATTAAAATGATAGAAGTAATCCATTTTCTTTATCTTTTCTTACTAGTAAGTTTTTTGCCTCCCTGTGAGGGCAGCTTATTTGAATAATATGGGCTGGTACCCTGCTTTGTATTCGCTGGGAGGTCCTCACACTCCCTTATGAGCATGTTGGCTTTGGAGTTCCTGACGTCCAACTTAATTTTTATATATAACAAGTGCACTATGCTTACTATTTGTATCATCCTGATGCTCGCTTGTCATTCCTTAAACCCGAGTGTGCACAGCTACCAGTTCTCCCCCTCAAGGCTGTACTGCCTCAAGTTCTACCGCGTGAACCTCATACAATTAAAAGACTAGCCACTACTTGTTGAGCCTGGTCCAACCTTCTACGATATCTCGGTGGAGAATTTCTTTATTTCCCTCACATTCCTCTCCAGGGCAATCCTTGGATCCTGCTCACTCTTGGGCATCGGGTACAGCGTACGCTTAACATGCATGAGTTGCACATCATGGGTGATCTTTTTCAGGAGGGAGTGCTTAAGGCCGGCACCGTGATGGCTAAGACAGATCGCTTGTCGGTTATAGATAGATAGACTTACACTCGATTAAATAGCACATTACGGGCAGTACTGCCCACCTATCCGACTAAGCCCAAAGATTTTACGCCGCTTACGTTACTGATCATGTCACCGGATAGTAGTCATCTGGTTTCTAAACTATATCATACCTCCATTAACTTAAAGCCTTTCGGGCTGTTATATCCCGCATAGAGGCCCTAATGTAGACACTTTCGTACATGCCCTAAAATGGACGTATTCATATTTACCCTCATATGGTCATATTCGTACTTGCCCTATTATGGTCATGGCCGCATATGCCCAATTATGGTCACAACTGTACATGTCCTATTATAGTATGATTCCTTATATAGGCATGATCTTTCACCTACATTGGTCCCAGCTAGTACACAACGAGCTCTGAGGGCTGAACGTTATCAATCCTGTGGTTTTGAATACAGCAGGGTTTTTCCAAACACAGGCCCACACTGTACTCATTAATTATGCATGGCTCTCTAAGAATACACCACTGGCATAAAATGTATGTACAAAGTTCACCCCTGACGTCTTCCTCATGTCCAATACAAACCATACTGAGGACCGAGACTCTTTAGGGTATAAATACACCACATCTTGCCCCGGTAAGACAGAGGGAACCGAGACTTCCATGCTGACACACTGACCAGAGACGCTGAGGCTCCTGCATGCAGTCGCTCCAGCTGACAGTGGTCTGACACAGCCCTGACGGGGTGTCCAACTCGAGACCAGGACGGGGTCCGACACTCTCTCTATTCAGGTATGGGGGTTCGACTAAATCCTAGGAGGATTCTTGGCTCTTAGCTTTTAGACCTACACACATATGCTAGGTACACTCAGGTACATCTAGTTAGGCATCGTAGGAGTACGCGCACTTGCATAATGCATTTATATTCATGTATGTACTCATGATTATCGCAATATTTTAGAACTGTTCTATCCCTTTGCTTTTATCGTACTGCTGATAATATATCTCTGTTATTGTCTGCTGGTTACCGCAGCACATATATTTTACACTAGAATAACAACTGTTCAATAAATACTTATTGAAACGCCCGACTGTTTATTCTGTGTAACTCTCTGAGACAAACCGAATAAGTGAGCACGAGTGACTGAGCGAAAGGTAGTACATTGTTTCCATGATTCTGAGGGAATCAGGGTTGTCATGATCTAAGGTTGCCAGAAACTAATCTCTCCCCGATAAGAGGAGACACTAGTGGCACTGCGAGCTAGCTAATGCAAAACTAGGCTAACATATACGGTGGGGGTGTATGGAGTCAGTCTGCCACCAAGCCCGCAGTATATGTTATCCAAACGCGCAGGTCCTGCAGGGGTTCTATAGAAGCTACACGACATGGCGCCGCCAACGTTGGTTTGGTACATATTTAACAGTAGAATCTGAGTAGTTCAGTCATGCTATTCTCAGAGAACCTACTTACAAAACCCCAGAGACGTCTGGAGTGGGTGGGCACAAAATCCGCCGCAGCTGAGTAGTACGAGAATACTATTTATTGGCTGTTGGTTATTCAAGCTTGAAGGACATATAGTTCCTACAATTGTGCATGTACACCTTATCTTAAAAATTCTTTAACCTCCCTTCTTCAAATTAAAAATGGTGGAAGAAGTAGACGAAACAAGGAGAGTTACAACAGACCTCTTCGGTTTAGGAGAAGAAGACCCTGAAGATGCAATACAGATTGCACCAAATTTCAGAAGGGCAGTCACCATAAAACTTCTAGAACATGGCTTAAGAGCCAGGGGTGGTAATGTAATTTTCGTGATTGAGGCACACAAATCCAATAAAACAGAGGTGTTCTATTCTTGGGTTACATTCCCAGCAGCGAATGCAATTACAAATGTATTTCACTACTACCTAGAAGGTGAAACACCAGCGGACTATACTCCTTTTGAGGAATTAGAGGTTCCGCTCACTTACCAGGAGCATAATTACTGGTTTAAAGGCGCCCTACCCCACGTACATGGAAGAGCAAGATTAGGCCTACTCGGAGGAGCAGGAGCCACATGGCCCATATTAGCGGCATACACACCGCATCCTGACATTAACACAATGCCACAGCCAGACTTACTCGTACAACACAGAGATTTAATTAAAATCTACAGAAACCTCACACAATTTGTGATAAGGACTTTAACAGTTCAGCCTGCACCAGCTGCAGCACAAGACACTCCAGTCCAAGGTACAGTTAATAAAATAACTCCAGAAACATTACACGCGATAATGGGCAAAATGCCAGCAAAACACGAACAAATCCCATTCTGGATAGCTCAGAAAATAACTCAGCTTGAAGCAGTATTCCCGAATACTACCACCAGTGATAAACACAGAATTCTAACAATCTGTTTGCCCATGGGTCTCACATCACAGGTAGAGGACTGCACCTCTTGGGGTTCAGTCTTTGCTGCCATATATACCAGAACACATGGTATCCCGTCAATAGCAGTAGTACCTGAAGTATTGAAACAGATACAAAATGAGTATGGAGCAGAGCCTGCCCTTAACTTAGGGATGAAGTTATTAAACAACTTTGAACAGGTCTCAGCCATAATACTCGCTAACATTAAGGGGGAAGCAGCTTCTGTGGCGATCCGCCAATGCCTAAGGGAGTTCAGTCCAGTAGATCAACAACACGAACTACCCAAAATAATTGAAACTGCATATGCAGAATTATGCAGAGACAGTCTAGGTGGGAAAGCATTAAAACCACAACTAGTGGGCAGTCCTGAAAAGGATACTACAAAGCAGACACCTACTTCTTCTAAAAAGAAGTGGGAAAATAAAAAACAACAAAAGTCTAAAGACAGCAGATCTCAATCCAGAGGTAGGTCTCCTCAACAGGAGCCCTCTGAAAGGAGGTATAACTTCAGGAATACGGATAATATTAAAAAACCTGACAGGTATCAGGATACTGATTGTAGGAAGGTGGAATCTGACTACATGGTTGCCCCCACTTTTTTCCTGGTGTTTTGTTGGTTTTTGACTTAGTTTGGCTGGGAACCTGCTATCCAGGTCCCCAGCCTATCTGCTTTCTCTTTAAACGACTTGGAGTGCACTCTAGGTGCACTAGTGATTGGATACTGTGGTACCTTATGAGTCCCAAGTATATGGTACCTTAGGTACCAAGGGCATAGGTACTTCACAGGCCTACCAGGGGCTGCAGCATGTATTATGCCACCCCTGGGAAGCAGACTAAATCTGACACCACAGGCCTGCTACTGCAGCCTGGGTGAGGTGGTGCTAGCACCCCTCACTGAGATATAGGTTCTCTATATCTCTCCTACACACACATATAAACCTATCAGTCACCTCTAAGGCAGGCCCTATCAATCCTGAGGGCAGGGTGCTTGGCTCCTATGTGAGGGGGTGCCTCTGCCTGAGCAGGGCCCCTCTGCAGCTCTCAGAGTCCATTCTCTGGTGCTGTTTGTGGATGCGGTTAAACCATATACTCTTAAGTGCATTATATCCTCGCGGTAAAATGCTAACTTTGGAATGGCTGCATCAAAACATGTCGTGTTTGGTGTCAAACATCTTGGAATACTACCCCCGCCAGTCCTGGCGGCGGGGGTAGCATTCCACCCTTCTAGAGGGATAGACATGTACCTACTGTGGAAACGCGGTAGAATCCTGCAGAGCCCTGGCATCACAAAATGGAGGCCACCAGTCACAGACACTGGGCTGCCCTCCTGCTGATGAGCAACACTCGCAGTGGAGGAAGCCCAACAATAGCTATCCTGTCCCAAGGGGGTGTGACCACCAATTCCCAGACAGGGTTTAGTGTATTGGGGCTGGGTGGGTGCACTCTTAGAACGCTTTGAAGTCCTGCACTGGGGGAGCAGAAGGCTCCTCTGTGCATACCTCAGTTCAAACCGGCTCAGGGGCTACCTGCCCCTGCTCTGGCGCGAAACTGGACAAAGGGAAGTGGGTGTAGCCACCCACTCCCCTGACCCTCCCATAGGTAGGGTCATAGAGCTAGTCCCTCCCCTTCTTTTAGTATAAGAGGGGGAACCTGTGCATTGCACCCTAGATATCCCTGGACGACGCTCTGAAGAAGAAGCCTAGACCTTCGACGTTCCACTACCTTTGGAAGACTGAAGAATCTCCCTTGGAGTCAAGGAGTGACTCCCCTGCTTGGCAGGCACCAAAAACTACAAACGACGGTCGCAAACACTGCCGCTCCCACCGGAGTCCGAAGTCCCTACAGCCCAAGAAGTGGATTTCCTGACTTCTCAAAGGCAATCGTGAGTCCCCAGTGAAGCTGAGGCCAGTGGACCCCAAGAGTGATGAGGAACCGTGGCCCCTGGGTACCGTGCACTATTGTCGAGTGCAACCCCTTCACAACAATCTACGAACTTGTGTTTTGGACGACATGTGGTCCTAGCCTTCAGCAGGAATTCCTCCGAAGATCAGAGGCCTACCACGTCCCGAGTGACCGTGGGCCCCGGTTGAGCAAATCCTCCCAAGGCATCTTTGCGATCCCTTGCCAGCCAACTTGTGGGTCCCCAGAAGGCTTTCCTACAGAACCAAAGAGCTCCCCTGGTTGCTCCAGGCCTGCCCTGACTTACCCTCACTGGGTGAGTCCCTCAGACCTTGCTGGTCTGCGCCATTGACTTTTTACACTTTCCCCCAGACTTGCTGTTACCAAGGCTTGTTGGCTCCAATCGAGTCGCTGACACCGCAGTAAGCTGCAGACATCGTGGGACATGCCTAATCCAGCTCCTGGTTGTCGTCGACACCTCCTGGACCTCGTGGCTGAAGAGTCAAGGCACCCACGAACGACCTGAATCTTGCAACGACGGTGGGCATCCATCTTCCTTGCCCCGAGTCACTGCCAAGTGACTTTGAACACTGTCCCCTCTACTTTCAGGTCTTCCATCTTCTGAATCCAGGCTTGGATTCCTCCGGACACTTCTCCTGTTGCCGCAAGCAGCAAGTCTTCACTGGCTCCCATTGAAAACGACGCCGCGACCCGACACCAAAGAACACCTATGCACCCGGCTCCCCTGGGTGAGGTAACTTCAGCACTACGGTGCTCCTGTGGGTGTGGGCCCTAGAACTACTTACCCTGTAAGTGACTTGCTTGTAGCTACCCTAGAAGTGCCCTAAAACTCTTACTTTCCAAGTGCGACTATCGCGCTGACTCGTACCTGGTTCGCGTCTGTGTTAGACACACCGCGTCCAACTCCCTTGCAACTCTATCAGTAACCGCGTCCTTCGACTCGTACAAGGACCGATCGGTGTGTTCGCCTCGAACACGCAAGGGACCTTTAACATTGAAATCTCAATCGCGTCTGTTCACATAGACTCGTACAGGACTCGCACCGGTGCCAGGACACCGCGTCCGTCCCCTGTGGGTCTCCTACAACTACCTGGGGTGGTTCTTGGGGGTCCCTCGATTCTAGATGCCCTAGACCTAGGTCTAGCCAAACTAAGATTGTGATATTCGATTGTGCTAAACTTATTTTGATAACATTTGACTTCTACATATGTTCCTGACTTCTAATCTCATAAAGAGATTAGTAGAGAGTTGTTTATTAATAAATACATATATATTTGATATATATACCTGTGTGGTGTCTTTTCATTTGGTGATTCAAGAGATTGTGTGGTAAAACAAGCTGCTTTACATTCCTTCAAGACTTAGCCTGATGGCTGCTCTCCACAGCTACCACTAGGATAGCTTTCTATAAAGGTTGTCTTAAACCTATCTACCATAAGAGTCGAATTGTTCTGGTGCAAGGTGTCCACTTTAATTAGTGAACAGCATATACCAGGCCAACTTCTCACATTGGTGGGCAGCGTGTGGGATTCCAGCTTGCTATTGTTTTACCAGAAAATCTCTATTTGAATTACTAACTGAAAACCACTATAGGTACTTAAGGTACATATAAAGTCAAGCTTAGTATCAATAAGTTCTACTGAACTTAGAGCTGTGTGCCAAGGGATAGCACACCCTTTCTACAGCTCAAGCTAGTATCAGTAGGCCACAAACTAGTGTAGGTAGTACAACACTGCACAACACTAGAATGTCCGTAAAGGGTGGAACCAGTGGATCCACTCAGCCTCAGTATAAGGACATGGCTTTCTCTGACTTGAGAGCCATGTGTGTTGAAAGACACCTGAAGCTAGGACAGAGTCCCTCCACACTACACCTGATAGATCTGCTGACAGCAGATGATCTTAGATTGGCTCTAGGAGCTAATGGGTCTGAATCAGGGGATGGGTCAATTACAGTGTCTGGGTCAGATGATGAAAATCAGAATGACCAAGACTCTGTGATTGAAGGGCCAGGCTCCAAGGGGCCTGAAAAGGACAGAGGAATTCTCCCTAAGAGAACTGACAGAGTGGAGGAGAGGCATAGGTCCCCTTCCAGGGAATCTGACCACTCTTATCACTCTGGCAGAGAATTTGTCCAGCAGAGGAACTCATACTTTCCCATAAGAGAGAGCTCCTCTGAAAGAATGTGCAAACTGCTGCAGTATGAGGAAGCAAGAGTTGCCCTCAGAACCAAGCAGTTGGCACTGGATAGAGAAGCCCTGGAGATCCAGAGAGCTTCTAGAAGAGAGGGGTTAGAACCCCTTGGTGGCAGCAACAGTGTCCCTAGAGGCAGAGAATATATTCCAGACCATACGAACCTGAGCAAGGTTGTTCCTCCCTACCAGAGTGGGGATGATATCCACAAGTGGATAACTGCTATGGAGTGGGCCTGTAGAGTACAGCAGGTCCCCCAAAGGCAGTGGGCAGCAATCTTGTGGCTCTCCTTTTCAGATAAAGGTAGAGACAAGCTCCTCACTGTTCGAGAAGAGGATGCTGATAACTATGAAGTCCTGAAGAGTGCACTGATAGATGGGTTTGGCTTAACCACTGAGCAGTACAGGTTGAAGTTCAGAGACACCCAGAAGGCACAGACTCAGGACTGGACTGACTTTGTAGATTGTGCAACCAAGGCTCTGGAGGGTTGACTGATTGGCAGTAGGGTTACTGATCTCAAAGGATTGTACAATTTGATTATGAGGGAGCAGATCCTTAATAATTGTCAAAACCAGCTTTTGCACCAGTACCTGGTGGACTCTGATCTGACCTCTCCCCAAGAATTGGGAAAGAAGGCAGACAAATGGGTCAGAACCAGGGTGAGGCCTAAGAATCAGGGTGGTGACCAGAAGAAAGATTCTACCAAGTCCCAAGAGAAAGGTGGGGATAAATCTAAGGATAAGTCCACTACAGGGCCCCAAAAGTCCTCTTCTGGGGGTGGGTCCCAAACTCCTTCCTCTCCTGAAAAGAAACCATATTGCCATGTCTGTAAAAAGCCTGGACACTGGAAAACTGATCCCAGTTGCCCCAGGAGTGGCAATAAAGAAACTGTTCCTCCAGCTATTACGACCACCCCTCCTGGTACTACCAGTAGTAATCCTCCAGTTGGGAGTAGTGCACCCAAAAAGTTAGGTGCTTTTGCAAGGGGAATAGAGGTGGGCCCTAGTTTAGACAGGTCCCCCTCAACAGACTCCTCAGACTCTGATGGTGGTATAGGATTTGCCACCTTTACCATGGGTCCCATTGCATTGGGCAGGTACAGACTGGAGCCAATGATTAATGTTCGGAAGGCTGTGGCATTCAGGGACACAGGGGCTAGTGTCACCATGGTGGCAGGGAAACTAGTCCCCCCTCACCAGCTTTTACCTGAGTTTAAGTACCAGGTGACCAACATTGATGGTGTCAGGACAGATCACCCCATGGCCATAGTCAATCTCAGCTGGGAGGGGGTCACAGGCCCAAAAAGAGTGGCAGTGTCCCCCAACTTGCCCGTAGATTGCCTGATGGGCAATGATCTGGAAATTTCAGCCTGGGCTGAAGTTGAACACCAAACCCATCTGAAGATGCTAGGCGTCCCTGAAAAAGCTAGTGGGACTGTGATGGCCACAGCCCCAGCCCAGGGAAATGCTGGAGAGATGGAGCCTGGAAGAATGGCCCACTCTCCCCCAAAAGAGAGCACAGGGGTTGAAGAAAAGTCTTCTTCCCTCCAGCCAGTAGGTAAGGGTCAGCCTCCTCAGGGAACTGATCCTACCCCTAGTGAAGGAACTGCCCCAGAGGTAGTCAGGCCTGGCCTGGCCAAACCCCTGATGGCAGAGGACCCTTCCAAGGTGGTACCCAGTCTGGAACAGGTAACCTGCCCCTCTCTACCCTGCCTCAGTCAGCACAGGGCTGCAAAGGTCAGGGAGGTCAGTGGACCCCACAGGGCCCCCTGTCCAGAGGAACCCCCCATCAGCAGATTAGAAGCACCCAGTCTAGTAGCCCTAGCCAGGTGAAAATTCCTCCCCACACTGAGGGATCCCCCATACCTTTGTGTAGGGACCTTCCCCAGAAGGACTCTGTTAGGCAAGGGCAAACCTGGAACCAAAAGGTACCAAACCTGCCATGTCCCTCCAGTGTTCCACCCAAAGGGACCCAACCCCCAGCTGTAGGCAGCCAAAGGTTGACCCTTAGAGCAAAGTGCAGCTCAGTCATGGAAAGACAGGCATACATGGTGACCAGTGATCTGAGGAAACTGAGACCAACTTCCCTAGGGTCTCACTTCCCTGCTCAGACACCTCATCAGCCTTGTCCTTTACCAAAACACCCCACAGGTAGTAATTCCCCATGGTGGAGACCCTCTCATACCCTTAGGGTGAGGGATAACTTAGTGGACCATAAGACAGGGGGTAACCATGCTAGTGCAGGTACTTCCTTATATGGCCACTCAGTAAATACAGGCTCACCTGGACAAGGTTAGCCTCATCTCCTTTCGTTTGGGGGGGTTATGTAGGAAGGTGGAATCTGACTACATGGTTGCCCCCACTTTTTTCCTGGTGTTTTGTTGGTTTTTGACTTAGTTTGGCTGGGAACCTGCTATCCAGGTCCCCAGCCTATCTGCTTTCTCTTTAAACGACTTGGAGTGCACTCTAGGTGCACTAGTGATTGGATACTGTGGTACCTTATGAGTCCCTAGTATATGGTACCTTAGGTACCAAGGGCATAGGTACTTCACAAGCCTACCAGGGGCTGCAGCATGTATTATGCCACCCCTGGGAAGCAGACTAAATCTGACACCACAGGCCTGCTACTGCAGCCTGGGTGAGGTGATGCTAGCACCCCTCACTGAGATATAGGTTCCCTATATCTCTCCTACACACACATATAAACCTATCAGTCACCCCTAAGGCAGGCCCTATCAATCCTGAGGGCAGGGTGCTTGGCTCCTATGTGAGGGGGTGCCTCTGCCTGAGCAGGGCCCCTCTGCAGTTCTCAGAGTCCATTCTCTGGTGCTGTTTCTGGATACGGTTAAACCATTTACTCTTAAGTGCATTATATCCTCGCGGTAAAATGCAAACTTTGGAATGGCAGCATCAAAACATGTCGTGTTTGGTGTCAAACATCTTGGAATACTACCCCCCCGCCAGTCCTGGCAGCGGGGGTAGCATTCCACCCTTCTAGAGGGATAGACATGTACCTACTGTGGAAACGCGGTAGAATCCTGCAGAGCCCTGGCATCACAAAATGGATGCCACCAGTCACAGACACTGGGCTGCCCTCCTGCTGATGACCAACACTCGCAGTGGAGGAAGCCCAACAATAGATATCCTGTCCCAAGGGGGTGTGACCACCTCCCAGACAGGGTTTAGTGTATTGGGGCTGGGTGGGTGCACTCTTAGAGTGCTTTGAAGTCCTTCACTGGGGGAGCAGAAGGCTCCTCTGTGCATACCCCAGTTCAAACCGGCTCAAGGGCTACCTGCCCCTGCTCTGGCGCGAAACTGGACAAAGGGAAGTGGGTGTAGCCACCCACTCCCCTGACCCTCCCATAGGTAGGGTCATAGAGCTAGTCCCTCCCCTTCTTTTAGTATAAGAGGGGGAACCTGTGCATTGCACCCTAGATATCCCTGGATGACGCTCTGAAGAAGAATCCTGGACCTTCGACATTCCACTACCTTTGGAAGACTGAAGAATCTCCCTTGGAGTCAAGGAGTGACTCCCCTGCTTGGCAGGCACCAAAAACTACATACGACGGTTGCAAACTATGCCGCTCCCGCCGGAGTCCGAAGTCCCTGCAGCCCAAGAAGTGAATTTCCTGACTTCTCAAAGGCCATCGTGAGTCCCCAGCGAAGCTGAGGCCAGTGGACCCCAAGAGTGACGAGGAACCGCGACCCCTGGGTACCGTGCACTATTGTCGAGTGCAACCCCTTCACAACGTTTTACGAACTTGTGCTTTGGACCACGTGTGGTCCTAGCCTCCAACAGGAATCCTTCTGAAGATCAGAGGCCTACCACGTCCCGAGTGACCGTGGGCCCCTGTTGAGTGACTCCTCCTGAGGCGTCTTCACGATCCCTTGCCAGCCGGCTTGTGGGTCCCCAGAAGGCTTTCCTACATAACCAAAGGGCTTCCCTGGTTGCTCCAGGCCTGCTCTGACTTACCTTCACTGGGTGAGTCCCTCAGACCTTGCTGGTCTGCGCCATTGACTTTTTACACTTTACCCGAGACTTGCTGTTACCAAGGCTTGTTGGCTCCAATCGAGTCGCCGACACCTAAGTAAGCTGCAGAATCATGGGGCACGCCGAAACCAGCTCCTGGTCATCATCGACTCCTCCTGGACCTCGTGGCTGAAGAGTCAAGGCACCTGTGAACGACCTGAATCTTGCGACGACGGTGGGCATCCATCTTCCTTGCCCCGAGTCACTGCCAAGTGACTTTGAACACTGTCCCCTCTGCTTTCAGGTCTTCCATCTTCTGAATCCAGGCTTGGATTCCTCCGGACACTTCTCCTGTCGCTGCAAGCAGCAAGTCTTCACTGGCTCCCATTGAAAACGACGCCGCGACCCGACCCGACACCAAAGAACACCTATGCACCCGGCTCCCCTGGGTGAGGTAACTTCAGCACTACGGTGCTCCTGTGGGTGTGGGCCCTAGAACTACTTACCCTGTAAGTGACTTGCTTGTAGCTACCCTAGAAGTGCCCTAAAACTCTTACTTTCCAAGTGCGACTATCGCGCTGACTCGTACCTGGTTCGCGTCTGTGTTAGACACACCGCGTCCAACTCCCTTGCAACTCTATCAGTAACCGCGTCCTTCGACTCGTACAAGGATCGATCGGTGTGTTCGCCTCGAACACGCAAGGGACCTTTAACATTGAAATCTCAATCGCGTCTGTTCGCATAGACTCGTACAGGACTCGCACCGGTGCCAGGACACCACGTCCGTCCCCTGTGGGTCTCCTAAAACTACCTGGGGTGGTTCTTGGGGGTCCCTCGATTCTAGATGCTCTAGACCTAGGTCTAGCCAAACTAAGATTGTGATATTCGATTGTGCTAAACTTATTTTGATAACATTTGACTTGTACATATGTTCCTGACTTCTAATCTCATAAAGAGATTAGTAGAGAGTTGTTTATTAATAAATACATATATATTTGATATATATACCTGTGTGGTGTCTTTTCATTTGGTGATTCAAGAGATTGTGTGGTAAAACAAGCTGCTTTACATTCCTTCAAGACTTAGCCTGATGGCTGCTCTCCACAGCTACCACTAGGATAGCTTTCTATAAAGGTTGTCTTAAACCTATCTACCATAAGAGTCGAATTGTTCTGGTGCAAGGTGTCCACTTTAATTAGTGAACAGCATATACCAGGCCAACTTCTCACACTCATACTCGTTCCTTTCAGGGTTCATCAAGAAACTCCGAGAGGGAAGGACGGTCAGAACACAGACAAGAAGGAGCGTACAAAGTCCAGAGACACGCAACGCGCTGCGGACTACGCGCCTAAAAAAAAAGATAAACAAAAATCAAAACCTCAGTTCAAAAAGAAGAAGGTAGCAGGTCTCAAGATCATACATGCCCAGAATTCTGAGGACAAGGCTTCTGAACGGGGAATGGGCTCTGACGATGCTAGACAGCACGGCAGAAGTAACGATAGCTCGCCAGAACCTGAAGGAATTTCTGTTGACAGCGGAGTTGAGTGAGTATATCACGGTGGAAACACCTGATACTTGGGTAAGTGTCCCAAATAAGTTACATGAGATAACACTCCGGCTGGAGGGGGACAAGCCCAGGAAAGTTAGAGCTCTCTTTTGGAAAAATGTGTCATCCGGTTATGACATTCTATTAGCAGAACAAGACTCGCCGCCAGCATTCGTCATGGAGTGCCCTAGGGGAGAAATGGTAATTTTTCCAGCCTTTTCCGACCTCGTTCCCATACACCTAAAACATGAATACGCGCAGGAGTGGGCGGTTGCCCTAGCTCCAGCATTATACAAAAATCATACTGGTTGGGATGAGGAGTCAACCCACCACGTGATCCCGTTAAAAGTTTCCCCAAATGCTCAAAGGCAATACCCTATAAAGCAGGAAGCTAAAAAACAAGTTAGGGAGATTCTAGATCAACTAGAATACCAGGGGGTGATAGAAAATTGCACTTCACCTATGAACAATCCTTTGTTCCCAGTAGCCAAACCTGACAACACATATCGTCTACTTTTAGATTACAGACATTTAAACACTTGCACAAAGACATTTGCAGTTCAAAATGCACACAGTGCCGCATTAATGAATAACATTGTGTGCAAAAAATACAAAACAACACTTGATATCTCAAATGGATTTTTCTGCCAAAATATAGCACCTGAAAGCAGATATCTGACTGCAATCAGTGCGTTAGGGTCCCAACGGCAATTCTGCCGACTCCCCCAAGGGAATAAGAATAGCCCGGGGTTGTTTTCAGCAAGGGTAACAGAGTTACTCCAAAATTTGGATGAAGAAGCATTGTCCTATGTGGATGATATTTATCTGACGGACGATGACTTAAAGAGGCACTTGACCAGGGTGAGCACCATTATTATGGGATTCGCCTCTGAGGGCTATAAATTTAATTTCAAAAAATCAAAAATTGCACACCTCAATGTCCGGTTTTTAGGATACGAGCTGTCAAGTGAGGGAAAAAGCCTAGCAGCTAACTTTTAAGAAAAGTGTTCGCTGCTCCAACCTCCAAAATCATTAAAAAAATGTACAATCAATTCTGGGATTCCTAAATTTTGGTCGAACATACATTTTGGATTACGCAGAAAGAGTAAAACCTTTCTACGACTTAATAAAACCTGACTTTTCAGTTAGACATTGGACACAGGAACACACAAATATCCTGCGTTCCCTACAGGAAGACATGATAGCTTCTAAACATTTACAGACACGCGTACATGCACAGAACTTAGTGATCCGAGTCATAGCGGGTCAATGCGGGTACACTTATTTAACTTTTAATGAAGGTGAAACAGTACCAATCGCATACAAATCACACCTGTACACAAACGCAGAGATGCGTTTCACTTCAACAGAAAAAATTCTGACAGCAGTGCAGACCGCTGTAGCAAGAGAAAGAGCTCTGGCTCAGGGAAAACGCATAATTGTTGTGACCCCAGTACCAGCTTTAGAAGCTGTTACAAAAGCTAGCATTCCAAATGCGAAAGCCTTACATCCGAGATGGATACAGTGGGCTAATTCTCTTACTGCAATGGATGTTGAATACAGATTTGATCCAAGTTTAAAAACACAGGCATTCCTGCAATACGAACAAGAATATCCTCTACCAAATGAAATTTTGCCTTTAGATCAGTATGAATACATTATTTACACTGACGGTTCTGCTCAACCAGCCATAGGGAGTAAGCAAGCTTACAGCGCGGCGTGTGCAATTGTTAAAGGTCGCATGCATGAAGGAAAGTTCCATCCGAGTTGCACTAAAACGCAATCTCTAGGAGACTGCACGGCTCAGTTGGCAGAACTCAAAGCACTTATACTGGCACTTATAAATTCGGATCACGAATTCCCCACACTTATTGTGTGTGATTCCTTTTACTGTGTACAGTCATACAATGAATATCTACATCATTGGGAACAAAACGGGTTCAAAGATGCAAAAGGTGGCACAATTAAGCATAAAATGCTATGGGAACAGGTAGTGGAGTTGAGAAACGAACTACCAAGGGCTCACGTGATACATACACTGAGTCATCAGCGTGATGGCGTTCACGTTGAAGGGAATTCATTGGCTGATGAAGCTGCAAAGGGGGCTGTTCGCACAGCCGCCGTAGCTGCAGTTACTCGTTCAAAGACAAGGGTGGACGGCGAGATTATGGGAGCTGTCAATGCTTCACGCAAAGGCAGCACAGCAGTACCTAAAAAATTCCCACTCAAGTACTCCTACAAGTTAGATGCACAAAACATTCCATATGCTCAGATTCCTGGAATGGGGGATAGAGAAATACCAAATATGGATCGTAGGCTAGGCTTAATTGTGACAGCACACAAAGGAATAGGTTCTGTACATAACGGACTTAGGGAGACTGTTGCTTTGTTAAAAGAACGCTACTGGTGGCCCGTGATGAGAAGGCTGATTAGAGACTACATCTGGAACTGCGACATCTGCAAGCAGATGAATGGGTCCACCGCAACACGTCCAGTACAGATACTATTGTTAGACAGCATTAGGTTGTCCATGCGTGCGCGTCTAGCTCAAGTTTCCTCAAGGTTTGGCCTCAGCGCTCGGCTGACGCTCGAACTGTTATAAAAGTTTTGCGAGTCTTTATCGGCACATACGCAGTTGGCACATTACATTCTGACTGTGGTCCGGCATTTAGCTCTCGGGCTTACAAAGAGGCCATGGAAGGAATGGGCGTAGCATTGCGGTACTCCTCTCCGTATCATCCCGAGGGAAAGTCTGTTGTGGAGAGGAAAAACCGAGACTTAAAGCAAGAATGTGGGTACCTGATCTTCATTCTGAAGGCACAGTGGCGGATGAAAAACCATTTGATATCCATGATCGTTTGGCTGTTTTACAGGATCTAAATGAATCCAGGACACAACAAAGTAACATGCTCCAGAAACAGGCCGCCACTGAGGAAGTCAAGGCAGTAACGGCAAGACCTATCTGGATCCCAAAGATCGGGGATCTAGTCAGAGAGAAGATTGCTGACAAGAAAGAATTTGGGCCATCCTACAGAAAGCCTGTACCGGTCCTTGCAATCCACGGCACAAGAACTGTACTTCTGACACCTCTTGCCGGAAAAAAAGAGAACAGATTCATCTCAATTGAGTTAATCAAACCACACTATGTGGCCGATACTAAACAGTAGGCCTCGTGGACTCCACAGTAGCAGACGCCCTCCTCTCGCTACAATCCAAGAAGTCCAAACAGAAACACTCATCACTTTTAAAGAGCCACCTGTACGGAATGAAGGACTAAGCAACAATGCTATGGAACTCGTTCCACTTCAACAAGAAATTCATCTTCAAAATGAAAATCAACTTAACAACCAAGTTGCAATCAGACCTAATACAAGACATCTACATCAACATGCCTCGTCAAGAGCAAAATCCAATTTCAACAAATCCCGATGCAATTCCAACAATTGATCGAACTACTTCTGGCTATTTCATGAACTTTGATACGTTTTCACTGGATCCAAGCGAGCCGGAAACGACGCCAGCCAAAAAATCACTCCAACAGAAGCTCAATGACTTTTTGAACTTTTTTAGAAAGACTTACCTGGTGTCAACTTGGATAGAACTATGGTATATCACTGGGATTTTATTTTTCATTTTCTGGCTAGGTTTAATAATAACTTTTAGTATGCTTATTAGTGGACAATACCTCCAGCAAAGCTCCACAACCCAAAGAGTCAATTTGATTTTAAAACCACACCAGTCTTCACATCGTGAACCAAGAGACTTGTCTTCAGTGAACATTACAGCAGTTCCTATACCGGACGGTATAGTATGGGACAAGATTGATTATGATGTATTCGGTCCGACTGAACTTTTAAAGCTAAAACATGTATTTAAAATTTCTTTAAGTGATATCGTTACCTCCAGTACATATTCTGATGATTGGGACACTGAAACTGTAAATGCTATGATGTCTGATTTAGAAAAAACTGCCGCATTTCCGAACAATGAAATGTTAGAAGGTACTTCAGACTATGATACATTGTACTGTTACCAACATTTTGGTCATCATTTCTTACACAAATCTATAACACCTAGAAATGTATTTGAGTACCACCAGTGGGAACACTGCCCAACACCTCCAAAAGGTAGTTCGCAAGCATTTGCACAGAAATTCACATACTTCTCAGGGTTTAACACATCCGATCCGAAGTCGTTTTATTATAAAGTGGAGAACATTTCAGCTCAGAAAATTATGTTAACAAACACCAAACATATTTACTCTGCATCCTTTCTGAACCAGTTGTCTAAACAGGGTTTCGATCTATGGAAAGACGCAATAGAATCCAAATCAATCTGGGATTCTAGGGACTGGCAAGTCCAGGGAATAGAAGCACTTTTTAGAGCATGCATCATTCCGCAGCAGATTTTATTTCTGAATGAAACTGTGCAACAAACAACCTGTCTTGGATTAGCCAAAGGCAAGGAAATGAACACACCGGGGTTTCCAACACCATCGCAGATGGGTGGGGGGCAGAATTCTACTACACATGGGGTGAAATTAGATGACATTTTCCAGTACAACAGAACAGATCCTGATTGGACAGAATGGCTGGTTTGGCCCATTGACACAAACACCTGTCAACAGAGATTTATGAATACAACCAAAGGGTTTAGTATCCATAGTCCAGATCTACGCTATGTACAAAGACAACACCCAGGGGTAGTGACATCATATAGTGTTGGGAAGTTGTGCCTTGACTGGCTAGAGACCTCAACACTGACAGAAGTAAAGCACCACTTGACCTTACTCACACCTGACATGGATCTTAGAGATTTTCTACTAGGTCCAAGGAAACAACGTCAGAAACGTTTCATATATGCAGGCCTTTATGCCTACTATAATGAAAACTGGAAAATATCCCAACAAGAGGCTGCAGAAAGGATACGGGAGATAGACCGTATTAACTTAGAAAAGGCATTAGCTGTAGTGGATAATGGGTTAACAACTTTGACCTCCAGGATTTACTCCTTAGCCAACATTGTGTCCTCGGCGATCGACATATTAGAACAAGATCTGGCCTTGTTACAACACGGGCAATCTCAGCTACGTTCTATTATGATGTTAAGCTGGACGCTGCAATCTTTGCGTGCAGGTTATGTGCCATGGCGTTTTATAAACACCACGTCTCTGTTCTCAGAATACAATCTAACTGATAAACAGACAGAAATGGCACAAAGGGGAGCCAAATATACAATGCGGCATATTGAGGAACTGGAAAGGTTACCATTCACTGTAGCCGAAGCACCATCAACAGAATGGCTAATTCATGGCCAAATCACTCTGCCGGTCACTACGTTTCAGTTTCAATATTGCCTTGAGCAAAGGCAGGCAGGCAAATATGTGAAAATGGGTAAGGGATACATCAAGGAAACTTGGGAGTTACCATATAGATACCGATGCCGGTATGGGGATCGAGAAGTGTATCTGAGTGGTACAAACTGCAAGAACGCTTTAAGCGGTTCTCTCATGTGTCAAGATATTTCTCTGCACGGAGCCTGTAGCGGTTCAGTAGCGAACTTATCTTGTCACATGTCAGGGACCCCAGCGGCCATGATCACGCCGGTTTTCCAGCTGCTCTCGAATGGCTGTTACTTAATGCTAAATGATCATGGTTGTTGTGGGATGCTTCCGGGCGTCGCATATCTAGTCACTGTTAACTCCAGGGTTACTTGCTGTATGCAAGTATTGGTTCCGCAACTGAACACAGTCGGGGAGGCGCCGCTATGGCCTTCACTGAATGTTTCTTTTATACAGTTTGATACTCTGAGCAGATTGAAAGCCATGCTTACAGCAACCTGTGCCCTAAACCTCCGCTCGAGAAACCTATGAACTTCAAGTTGCAAGGACCTCGACCGAGATACAGGCACTCATACGTACAAACTGCCCCATTCATTTTGCAGAAATGGTGGGACGTATCTTCAATATGTCTGATACGAGCGGAATTGTACACCTATTTAAGACCATAGGGTCCGGACTGTTAAGCACCTTTCAGACAGTCCTCGGAGTAATCCCAAATTTTATACACTCCGTATTGGGAAGCGTCTTTGGACGATTCCCGCTCATCCTGTTTCTAATCATAGGAATCCTGATTGTAATATTGCTGCTACGCAATGGACGGCCCACTTCCCGAGGGAATGGTGAACACGCTCCTGGAGCGGAAATACCGTGAACGCATGGTACAACTTCTGGGCATTTCCTCCCTGCGAGAACTCAATGCCTCCTGGTTTCTATCATTTAGACCAGTCTGGGTAGACTGCATCTTACCTGTTCTTCGATGCCTGTTCTGCGGAGAGGAATGCACGTTGGATCTTTGTCTAACATTTCCATCAGATGCGCCTCTGGACATGGATGCAATGCTGGACCCCATAAAGGCCCACGCTCTGCGTTGTCCTCAGCGGCTTCCAATTCTGATGAACGCATTCCTGGAGAATCCACAGGTGCCGTGTGCTCCTGTTGGGTTAGGTGATTCTTCCACAGGCACCCAGGTTACAACTGCCGCACAAGCTGCCGCAGCACTGACTGTTGGCAGTACTACATTCCATCTATGTGCGATTGACGTTCTCTGTGAGGCGTTGGATTTGTCATCTACAGCAGCTGACACCGATAATATTGAGCTTCCCAGCCAGGACGCGTAATCTTGAATTGGCTCATCGTGTCCTGGGAAAGAATTCGGCTTCTTCACTCGTTTCAAAATAAACAATCTAAATTTGGAACATTTTCTTACATTGACACTTTCGCTTGAGAAAAGCATGGCCTTCTCCTGCTTATGGTGATACAACTTCTATAGAGAGACAATATTGACCTTTTAAATGGCTGAATTTAAACATTTTTATTTTTTTTTAGCACCAAAATTTTTAACGATTTTTTAGAACCATGTTTTTACTTGCTTTTAAAATTGTTTTTAAATTGTCCAGATTTTAAGCATGGTCATTTTTATCCAGTTCGGAAGAGGAGTGGGTGTTATATCCCGCATAGAGGCCCTAATGTAGACCTGTTCGTACATGCCCTAAAATGGACGTATTCATATTTACCCTAATATGGTCATATTCGTACTTGCCCTATTATGGTCAAGGCCGCATATGCCCAATTATGGTCACAACTGTACATGTCCTATTATAGTATGATTCCTTATATAGGCATGATCTTTCACCTACATTAGTCCCAGCTAGTACAAAACAAGCTCTGAGGGCTGAACGTTATCTATCCTGTGATTTTGAATACAGCAGGGTTTTTCCAAACACAGGCCCACACTGTACTCATTAATTATGCATGGCTCTCTAAGAATACACCACTGGCATAATATGTATGTACAAAGTTCACCCCTGACGTCTTCCTCATGTCCAATACAAACCATACTGAGGACCGAGACTCTTTAGGGTATAAATACACCACATCTTGCCCCGGTAAGACAGAGGGAACCGAGACTTCCATGCTGACACACTGACCAGAGACGCTGAGGCTCCTGCATGCAGTCGCTCCAGCTGACAGTAGTCTGACACAGCCCTGACAGGGTGTCCAACTCGAGACCAGGACGGGGTCCCACACTCTCTCTATTCAGGTATGGGGGTTTGACTAAATCCTAGGAGGATTCTTGGCTCTTAGCTTTTAGACCTACACACATATGCTAGGTACACTCAGGTACATCTAGTTAGGCATCATAGGAGTACGCGCACTTGCATAATGCTTTTATATTCATGTATGTACTCATGATTATCGCAATATGGTAGAACTGTTCTATCCCTTTGCTTTTATTGTACTGCTGATAATATATCTCTGTTATTGTCTGCTGGTTACCGCAGCACATATATTTTACACTAGAATAACAACTGTTCAATAAATACTTATTGAAACGCCCGACTGTTTATTCTGTGTAACTCTCTGAGACAAACCGAATAAGTGAGCACGAGTGACTGAGTGAAAGGTAGTACATTGTTTCCACGATTCTGAGGGAATCAGGGTTGTCATGATCTAAGGTTGCCAGAAACTAATCTCTCCCCGATAAGAGGAGACACTAGTGGCACTGCGAGCTAGCTAATGCAAAACTAGGCTAACATATACGGTGGGGGTGCACGGAGTCAGTCTGCCACCAAGCCCGCAGTATATGTTATCCAAACGCACAGGTCCTGCAGGGGTACTATAGGAGCTACATGACAGGGCTGGACAAGGCCCAGGTGGCCTGGGAGCGGGATCTGGGCGCCCCTTTTCCAGATAAGATTTTGTATTAGCTGCGCACAAACTAAGCTTGTGTCAGGAAATCATAGACATAAGTTGCTGCATTATAAATATTTGCATAGAGCTTACACTACCCCTGCTGCACTGGCAAAGTTTGACCCTGCTAAGTCCCATCAATGCCCGAAATGTAGGGCTGACCATGCAGACTTTTCCCATTTGACATGGACATGTGAGATAATTCCAGCCTTCTGGAAGGATATTTTTTCCATTCTATCTCTTATGGTTGAGCGATCACTTTTAGCTACCCCTCTTCTGGCTTTGTTGGGGTATGTTATGCCACTGGGGCTGCGTCGTTTCACTGCTATCGCTTTACTTTTAGCCAAGCTGCAAATTTCGTTACATTGGAGTGCACGTATCCCCCCTACGGTGGCAGCCTGGCTGAAAAACTTGTCTTCTGTGACACTATTTCTGAGTTATACACTTCACTGCAACCAATTACATCAAGGTCCAAAGATATATGGAAACCACTGTGGAGTTATTTGTTGTCAATTAATTTCTTATGTCTTCTGTCATTTGTTGTATTTGATATAGTTTTTAGCTCACGCTATGAGTGCCACTTTGTCCTTATGCTCCTGTATCGTGTGACAAGCTTTGATCCTGTGTACATTTCCCTTTGCCTGTGTCTTTTAGCTTCTAATGTTTTATTTATCCTCTCTTTGGAGTTAACCGGTTGCACCACATGTAAATCGCCTTTTTCCTTTATTGCGATTGTGAATTATTGTCTTCTTTGTCTGTAATTGCTGAAAAAAGAAAAATAAAGTTTTTTTTTTTTGCAGCTGCAGCTGAAGACCATAATAGGCCCAAATGAATGTCAGATAAAAAATGTGCCAGTAGTTCTATGACTCCCAATGAATGAGAGAAATCTACTCCTTGTCATAAAGTGTATTAAAGTCATATAGCGTTGTTTGCCTTTAATCTTGCAGTCCTTTACATCCGTTAATGACTTCTCTTCTGATGCCGCTGATGAAGAGAATACCATGCTAGCTAGTATAGTGAAGTTACCTATAGGAATTCTTTTTCAAAATCCGTCAACATGTCATTTATCGAGGTTTATTGAAAACCCCATCTTAGCAAAGTCCTTACACTCTTAATAAGAGGCCCTTAATGATCCGAAAACAGGCTAATAATTCAAGTCCGGGTCCTTGGAACCCAATAATTCCCTGATATCTGCCATAACTTCTTGTAACTGGCCTCCTTGGACATAATTCTCTTTAGGTAAAGGGTCTTGTTCATCATCATCAATATCTACTGTGTCAGATGTATGACCTGTAGCTGAATGACCACAGTGGTAGAAACGACTACAGCAACCACAACAAAGAAAAGGATTCTTCACCCTTACATCAAGGCCCAGATTTACACAATGCAAGGCAGCACCCAAAAATGCTGTGCTGCATTGTGTGTGAGGGAGACAGAGAGAAGGACAGCAACATATCTCCAGAGATATACAACTCTCCTCCCCTCTCCCTAGCGCTGGTGCACAATAAGCCTGCTGAGCATCACGTACACACCATTGTGCCATAGTGCAAGGGTGTGTGCCTCAGTCTAACATAGGTTTTGTACTATGCTTGGACTAACCTTAAAACGTTTTCCACATTGGATGTGTGCTGTACAGTACAGCACACATGCAAAGAGGGAAGCGTTAGGAGAAATAACAGTATTTCTCCTTTTAAATGTTTGCTTCAAAGAGGTGTTATTTTTTGGCACAAAACCCTGCCTACTATTGTTAGTAGATAGGGTGTTGAAGCAAAATGCATGTCTGGTTGCATGGGAATGCCCATGTACCACCAATGTAACACCCCCTTGATGTAGAGTACCGGGAGCAGAGCTTCACGCTGCTTTGTGTTAACTTTAAGGCAACTTTCCAGCGCAAAACTTGTAAATTAAAATTAAACATTTTGGGCTGGTTTGCGTCAGCACATAATGTTTGTAAATCTGGGACTATGGGGCATATTATCAAGGGCCAAAAAAGCGGAGATAATGTTTTCGCCCTATTTGCAAGCCGGTGCTAACATGCATTAGCGCATGTTAGCAGCCGTTTTGCCGACGCCTCGCTTTGTATCTCTAATGAGATGCAAAGTGGGCGTCACTGGGCGTACCCCTGACGGACTACCTTGTTAAATATCGCTAAATGCACATCGCGATTTTTACAAGGTGGCTCCAGGATTTTAGCTAAAATGCTGACTTACCTATACCTGTCATTGGGGGTGAATTATGCTGATACGACCACAGGGTCGTATCAGCAAGGTTATCGCCATTTTCCATAGAACATCGCTGGAAAACCAGCGTTGTTCCATGGGAAACGGCGATATCCCCGCTATCGCTGGAATTTTTTCGCCTCAGTGATACGCTTTGTTGATAACGCGCTAACCGGGTGATAAATTCCAGCGATAGACGGCGATAAATAAAAAAGCGCTAAGCGCGCTTTGCGATATTTATCGCCGTCTATTGTTAATATGCCCCCAAGAGTCTTATTTATTAGTAACTCTTCCTTCTGGTGACAGCTCCACTCCAAGCCCTCATGGAGAGAGTAAAACTGATAGCTCGCCTCCTGTTTGAGAAATCATGGAACACGGCTTCCAGCGTACCCTTTACCATAGAAACATGGGGCTTGAACCCTTAACATGCAAGTCTAAGAGATCTACTGCTAGGCCACAAGTAACGCTTTACCTGCTATTTATTGGTATCACACATGTCAAAGCAAAGCAAACTACATTTCCCACAATACTGTAGGCTCGCGCACACGTGCCCGCAAGGACGTGACTCGAGTTGGTGCCACAAGGAGACAGATTTTAAAAAGATTAACCTTTTAATATATTTTTGTACGGACCTCACTATATCTAGGTTTTCAAAATAATTTTTAAGTATTTCTCAAAGAAAAGTTTAAATGAAACCATTCCGAAAAAGAGTAAGCATGAATGTTGAAAGACTTGTAAATGAGTTAATGTCCTGCTAACACAAGGACAGGGATGTAATTTAATAAACTCGGGTCCTTTTGCTAAAGCAAAAGGAGGTTAATACACAAAAGCCCATAGCCTGATACAGTGAGGCCAGGGATTCTTGTGAGAAGTGTTAATAAAACTCGCATAATTCTGCAGAAACTACGTGAAATACCAGCAAAATTAATACTAAATTGCACGTTATTGCACAAAACGCCATTCTCGCACCTTATGACTAAGGTTGCATTTAATGCTAAAAATAGCTTGACGGGTCTGCATGAACAGCCATTTTCGACAGGGTGTAGAAACTCAAACTCCAGTCTGCTCATGTCTGCCTGTTTCCATACCCATCCAGCTCCAATATAACTCTCCTTCCCACCTGTCCTATCTTTTATTTCTTTCTTCCTTATTTTCCCTGTACTTTCATTTTTCATCTTTTTCTTTGCAACCACCAGACCTCCCAGTCATAGCAGTGACAGAGTGCCCCTGTCCTGCAGCTCCCATGGCTACGCTTGGGTGTTACTCCGTGCAATATTTTTTTCTGAGGAGGACGTGGCACCATTTGTGTTGTATGTGTAGCGCCACCTCTTCTTCAAGTTGGCAATGGAAGGCCATGCAAGTGGTATAGCCTTGTGGAATTCGCACTACCGTAGGGTCAGTGTAGCGCCGTATGTACCCTCCACACCTGCATCCCCTGCATCCTTCTACAAGTTGCACACCGCTGGGCTGACATCATTGACTGGAAGTACGATCTGCTTGACCTGCTCGGTCTTGAATTGACAGCAGCAGGTAAGTGATTTTTTATCTTTTTTTTATTTTCATAACATTGTGGGATGCATCACATCGCACCACCCAAAACTGTCTATAGGTTGCGCACCTCCATACAGAGTGTTGTGAACTTGCTAGGCAGACTAAATCAACTATAAATCACCCTCCCACCATGCACAGTGTTGTCATAAATCATAGTATTTGAGATGGCATGTGTCTTCTTATGAATGTTATGATTGAACATGTTGTAACTGATGTAATAATTAAGGGTATCAGCAGTACATGGTGATTCCACGAGTTATAGTTGATTTAGTCTGCCTAGTGAGTTCACAACACTCAGTAGGGAGGTGAGCGAGTTCTTGAAAATTTTAGGTGGTGCAGAAATTATAACTGTTATAATTCTAACGTTTTAATTTGTAAGATTTGTGTAGTTAACATTGTTTTTGTATAGAAATGATAAATTACGTTTATCATAACTAATAACTAATCTGAAACCTTTGTTTTTTCTTTGAATTTGTATAATTCTTTTTTGTCCCCAAAATCGTTTTGTGATCATTTAATATTGTTTATTATGGTATTTTTTGTAAAAAGATTTTGGCACCGCTGTACTTTCGAAGTAGTTCATGTTCATTAGGAACATCAGCTTCATCTGTGTCATTGTTTTGCATTCAATAAGGGTTCCTCGCTGCAGTACTTCTGGAAAATGTTAAACACCATAGAATTATTTTTTATTCAAAATATGGATCCAGGGTTTGATGTCTATTTGTGTTTTTAATGGTATATGTGTTAGTATTGTAACTGCAGGTTGTGATTTTGTACTTTACGAGTACTGCAATAGTATCGAGATAGTACTGCAATACTTTCACTTTTATAAAACAGCCTTTCATTGGCTTAGAATTCTGTCAATTGTAGGAAACTGGAAGTGTATGACACTTATCCCCATTGCATTTGATTTCTCCAAAGGAAAAGGTTGTGATTATTGGGTGAGCAAATATTTTTTTTCCTGATGCCACCTTGCGACTGTACAACACCTGCAATGGCTTAAAGTTGGAGGGGCATAGAGTGGAGTGGCATGCCACAGAGTGGATTGGCAAGTTGTAGAGTGGAGTAGTGAGTCATAGAGTGATGTCAAGTGGAGTGTCATTGAGTACACAGTTGTACAGTGAAATAGTGTGGAGTAGAGTGTTGTAGAGTGAAGTAGCATAGAGCAGAGTAGAGTGCCATAGAGTGGAGTGTTGTCAAGTGGAGTGTCATAGAGTGTAGTAGAATGTAGTACAGTGGAGTGGCATAGAGTGGAGTAGAGTGTTGTAGAGTTGAGTGGCATGGAGTGCCATAGAGAGTGGTAGGCTAGAGTGACATTAAGTACCATAGAGTGGAGTGGCATAGAGTGACAGAGAGTACACTAGCTTAGAGTGGATGTTAGAACTGGGGGTCTCTAGTTGGCAGAGGTAGGTACCTTTGTCCAAATAGGGACCCTTGATTCTAGTCAGGGTAAGGGGGATACACACTTTAGATGACCCCTGCTCACCCCCTTGGTAGCTTGGCACGAGCAGACAGGCTTATCCCAAAGGCAATGTGTAAAGTATTTGTACCAACACTCACAGTAACACAGTGAAAACACCACAAATGGACACTACACCAGTTTAGAAAATTAAAATATCTTTACTAAACTTAAACAAGACCAAAACGACAAAAATCCAACATACAAAACTCAGTAGAATGTCTTTAAAAAGGGTTGTTGCAAAAATAAACTTGCAGATCTCAAATGCGACACTTTCAGTCTCAAAGTACCTGGGATGCGTAAGGCAAAACAAGCAAAAAGGGGCGCAGTGAAGGCGATGCGTCGGTTCTTCCTGCGCTCCGGTGCGACAAAATGGCGCCTTGATGCGTTGCGCTGATCCGGTGCGATGCGATGAAATGGTGTCTTTGTTGCGATGCGACACTGTAGGTGCGATGCGTGCACGCCCAACGGCCGTGCGGCGAACTCGGTGATCTTCTGAGCCACGACAGGCCCTGCGACAAGCTTCACCGGTGTTGCGACGACACCCTCGGTGACGGCGACACGCTTCTCCGGTGATGCGGCGGCGATCAGCGGCAGTGCGCTTCCTCAGCGATGCGACGGCCCTGCGACACGCTTCTCCGGTGATGCGATGACACCCTCGGTGACGGCGACATGCTTCTCCGGTGTTGCGGCGGCGAACAGCAGCAGTGGCGACACGCTTCTCGATGATGCGACAGCGGCGGCGGCATCACGCTTCTCTCGTTGCATCGCACTTCCAGCTCCCAACAGCAAGAGAGGCCTCACACACAGTTGCAGGCCCTCCTGGCAGACTGGAACTCCCAGCAAGGAAGCTCAGGGTAGCTGGGGGTAAAGTCCTTTTGTGCCTGGGACTTCAGAAACAGGAGGCCAGCTCTTCTCAGGCCCTTGGAGACTTTTCTTCAGATGGACACAGCACTCAGCAAAGTCCTTCTTCAAGCAGGGAGACACAGCACACAGCAAAGTCCTTTAGATCTCTCCTCAGTAGAAACAGCAAACTGCAGGCCAGCCCTAGACACATTCGGGCAGTACTTCTCCTCAGTCTATTCAGCTGATCTTCTTTGGCAGGGATTCCTCTTGATTCCAAAAGTAGTCTCAGTTTCAGCTCTAGTATTTATACCCCAAAAGTCTTTGTTCTCCATGTGTGAGGGGTCCTGGACCCAGTCCAAACCAGTTCAGGGTGCATTCTGCCAGGGCACCTCTCTTTCCTTTGTGAGTGTGGGCCAGGGTCATCAGACACACCGCAGTAGGTGGAACCAGCATTGTGGAAGGCAGGCACAGCCCTATTCTGACCCAGGTGCTACTCCTCCCACCACTCTACATGCAGATAGGTCTATTCAACCTTGTGCTGACTCACCCAGCCTCCTGCAGCCACCCCAGCCCCTGTCACTCACAAACCAGACAGTCAATTGACAAACAGGCAAAGGCACACAGAAAGGTTGAACAAGAAAATAGCCACTTTCTAAAAGTGCTATTTCCAAACTTAGAATTTAAAAACCATCTTCACTAAAAGATGTGTAATTAAATTCTGAGTTCAGGGGTACCAGATTCCAACTTTCTATCTTGCTGCTATGGGAAGATATGCAGGTAACCATGTTACACAGCATTCCCCATGTTATCCTATGGGCAAGATAGCCTTTCAATAGTGAAAAACGAAATTGGCAGTATTTCACTATCAGGACATGTTACCCACACTAGTACATGTCCCACCTTTCACATACACTGCACCCTGCCCAGGGGGGTACCTTGGGCCTACCATAGGGGTGTCCAATGTGTAAGAAAAGGGAAGGGTCAGGCCTGGCAAGTGTGTACACAGGCCAGGACAACATGGCAGTTCACAAACTGCGCACAGGCACTGCGGTGGCAGGTCTGAGACACCATCTTAGGGCTACTCCTGTGGGTGGCACAATCAGTGCTGCAGGCCCAGTAGTAGCATTTGAATCACCAGCCCTGGCACACTCAGTGCACTTTACTAGGGACCTACTGGTAAAACAGATAAGCCAATCATGGATAACCAATCACAATAATAATTTACAGAGAGAGCATATGCACTTTAGCACTGATCAGCAGTGGTAAAGTGCCCAGAGTCCTATAGTCAACAACCATAGGTCAGGAAAAATAAAGGAGGAAGAAGTAAAAAGTTTGGGGATAACCCTGCAAAAAGGGCCATTTCCAACACAACCTCCTTCCAGCCTAAAGCCAGGGTAGACCAAACGATACCTCAATGGGATTCCCTGCTTGGGGCGATAGAACCTGGAAGCTGGCCCGAACAGCAGGGGTCTATTCCTGTTCTACACCTTCCTGAACCCAGTTGGATCCCTCTATCTATACTCTCAGGGCCCACTAGGCTAAACCAATGGGAACCCTTCTCCTCACCTGGGGACCCCATCTGTGCAGCGCCTAACCTTATTTTGCTCACAGATGTGTCCACACTGGTAGACAGTATCCACCTGGCCAACACAACGGTGTGGCCCAGTCCACCCCCAGAGTGTGACTCCTGCCCCCCTCCCAGGGGCAACTCTGTCCATCAGGGCAACCAGCCACAGTGGCCACTGACAGCTGTCAGTGATGAGAGCCAGGCCTCATGCCTGTCAGGCCTCTCTAACCTCTGGGGCGTCAGAAAGTGGGGGGCAGTAGCCCCAGGTGCCTGGCACCTTTTCTCCACTCTCCCTCCTGCCAAGTCAGGTATGGCATCCTGACACTGGCCCGCCAGCCCAGGGTCTTTACCCTCAGGCTGACCAGAGGTCACGGCGAGGCTCTTCTCTCCCTACCTCTCCTTCTGGGGCCCGCACTCTCCTCCCAGGAGAGTCACCCTCAGAACACAATTCTCCCACCAGTTCAGGACCTCTCTCCAGCAACTGGTCTCCCAACCTAGGGTCTAAACCCTAAGGTCGCACCGGGGTCAGAGGCGAGGACTCCCTCCCTCTGCACCCACTTGCAGAGGCTGTACCCCCCCAACTAGGGTGGTCCCCCTGGAAGCCAAACCGGTCAGGACACTGGTTACAAATGTCCTTCCCTCCAGGTCAGGCAGATCCTGAACCTGGCCTCCCAATCTTGGGGCTAAACCCTGCGGTGGAACACTTGCCTGGCACACCAGGACTTCTGGGGACTCACACAGTATCCCCCCGAGGGTAACACATGACTCATGTGTCGTGTGACAGTCTGCCTGGCGCAGATCTCCTGACCCCTGTCCATCTGACAGTGCGTGAAGATCCCCCAGGACAGAAGTGGTGTCACTATGGTCACTCCTGTGAGGCTCAGCCCTTCTGGCTGGCCCCTGACCCACTGGTTCTCCCACAGGGGAACACATCCCCCTCTCACCCCTCAATCTGGACTTCTGCACCCTCCCAACTGGAGCGGCACCGCCAGACACCAGAACCACTGGAGCTCCGTTTACAGATGCTCCAGGTTCTCCTGACACTAGGAGATCCCCCTCAAATGGTCTACTAGTACAGCCTAGGCCCCCATCCTGGTGTTCCCTTAGGGAACCCTCCAGGCCCTGAGACTGGGTTTCGGGCACCTTGGGACACACAGTCCCACACTCACTCCTTCTCCACTGAGACAGGACGTGAGCCCCTACACCCCTCCCACTACACCGGGACCTAACTGGGCTACTCTGAACCTCTTCCACCACACAGGACCGGAAGATACCCGAGCCACTCCTGTTAGGATCACTCCCAAATGCTTCTTCAGACTCTCTGGAATGCACCAAGAGGTCTGCCTCCTGCGCAAGTTCCCTGGAATCAGAGAACTCACACTCCACCGAGCGTTGGCATAGCTCTGGAAAACAGGGACTTAAAATATGCTCTCCAACAAATGAATCACATAGCCCCCCACAGTTGTTAACCAAGTTACCCTTTGCCCTACCATCCAGTGCCTCACACAAGTACCTCACACCACTCTCCTGAGATTGGCAAGACAGTGTCTGACTGTTTTTGTCACTCAACCCACACTCTTCTGGGCGGTCTCCACACTCACACACCAGGACTTCTACCATGGGGGAACCCCTCTCCCTGCACCTCTCATCTAGAGTCAGTAGAGTGTCCCTCCCATCACTAGGAATATGATCCCCTGTGTCAGTTCCCCAATCTACTTCAGGGACACTGCACACCACTGGAGCTACCTCATAAACCTGAACCCCCTGGTGTATGTCAACCCCCTCCCTCAAGTCAGGCACCACATCTCTGGGTGTGTATACTTCTCCCTCAGCACTAGATACCATAATTTTGCTGCCACCATCTGAGCTGGACTCCGCCTCCAACTCAGCAAAGCTCACTTCCTGAGCTACACACATTTCATTTTCCTTGGCTAAGACATTCAAGGCCTCAAGCCTCTCGAGCTCCAAATCAAGCTCCCTCGATCTTAACTCATGTGCCAAGGTCAATTTCAATTCTTCCAAGGCGCGAGCCCTCTCCTCTGCCTTGTGCTGGATTTCTTTTTTCATTTCCAATTGCTTCATCTTGAGACTCCTGACTCATGATCTCTAACCCTTTGTTTTTCCTCCAAATTCTCTGGGGAAAAACTGCTAGCGGAATGGTTGCTGCCAGCCCTGGAGGCTGCTCTGGACACAGGCAGATCCTGTGATCTGAAACCATCCCCTTGTGCATCCTCATCCACCTCTGCATCCTCTGCCTCCCCAGCCCCTTTGGCCTCCCACCAGGTCCTTAAGGCCTTCTGTAGCTCCTCCTTCCTGGAGCTGCCCTTCATGGGATATCCAAAGTTCCTGCAGAACTGCTTGAGTTGACCTACTTTGTAACTACTCAACATTTCGATATCAAACTCCAGTCCTGCAACACCACTTGCTGGTTTACCCTTCTGAGACATGATGCGTGGATGACTTTCAGGGTTACCCAAAAATAGAACCAAAAAAGAAAAACACAGTATGTGGTTGCGTAGTGGTCTGCACTAAACGAGTGATGTACACCAATTACTGTGGGTCAAGTACAAATACAAGTTCAAATCCCACCGCTGACCACCAATGTTAGAACTGGGGGTCTCTAGTTGGCAGAGGTAGGTACCTTTGTCCAAATAGGGACCCTTGCTTCTAGTCAGGGTAAGGGGGATACACACTTTAGATAACCCCTGCTCACCCCCTTGGTAGCTTGGCACGAGCAGACAGGCTTATCCCAAAGGCAATGTGTAAAGTATTTGTACCAACACTCACAGTAACACAGTGAAAACACCACAAATGGACACTACACCAGTTTAGAAAATTGAAATATCTTTACTAAACTTAAACAAGACCAAAACTACAAAAATCCAACATACAAAACTCAGTAGAATGTCTTTAAAAAGGGTTGTTGCAAAAATAAACTTGTAGATCTCAAATACGACACTTTCAGTCTCAAAGTACCTGGGATGCGTAACGCAAAACAAGCAAAAAGGGGCGCAGTAAAGGCGATGCGTCGGTTCTTCCTGCGCTCCGGTGCGACAAAATGGCGCCTTGATGCGTTGCGCTGATCCGGTGCGATGCGATGAAATGGCGTCTCTGTTGCGATGCGACACTGTAGGTGCGATGAGTGCACGCCCGACGGCCGTGCGGCGAACTCGGTGATCTTCTGAGCTGCGACAGGCCCTGCGACACGCTTCTCCGGTGTTGCGTCAACACCCTCGGTGACGGCGGCATGCTTCTCCGGTGATGCGGCGGTGATCAGCGGCGGTGCGCTTCCTCAACGATGCGACGGCCCTGCGACACGCTTCTCCGGTGATGCGACGAAACCCTCGGTGACGGCGACACGCTTCTCCGGTGATGCGATGACACCCTCGGTGACGGCGACATGCTTCTCCGGTGTTGCGGCGGCGAACAGCAGCAGTGGCGACACGCTTCTCGATGATGCGACAGCGGCTGCGGCGGCGGCATCACGCTTCTCTCGTTGCATCGCACTTCCAGCTCCCAACAGCAAGAGAGGCCTCACACACAGTTGCAGGCCCTCCTGGCAGACTGGAACTCCCAGCAAGGAAGCTCAGGGTAGCTGGGGGTAAAGTCCTTTTGTGCCTGGGACTTCAGAAACAGGAGGCCAGCTCTTCTCAGGCCCTTGGAGACTTTTCTTCAGATGGACACAGCACTCAGCAAAGTCCTTCTTCAAGCAGGGGGACACAGCACACAGCAAAGTCCTTTAGATCTCTCCTCAGTAGAAACAGCAAACTGCAGGCCAGCCCTAGACACACTTGGGCAGTACTTCTCCTCAGTCTATTCAGCTGATCTTCTTTGGCAGGGATTCCTCTTGATTCCAAAAGTAGTCTAAAGTTCAGGGGTTTCAGCTCTAGTATTTATACCCCAAAAGTCTTTGTTCTCCATGTGTGAGGGGTCCTGGACCCAGACCAAACCAGTTCAGGGTGCATTCTGCCAGGGCACCTCTCTTTCCTTTGTGAGTGTGGGCCAGGGTCATCAGACACACCGCAGGAGGTGGAGCCAGCATTGTGGAAGGCAGGCACAGCCCTATTCAGACCCAGGTGCTACTCCTCCCACCACTCTACATGCAGATAGGTCTATTCAGCCTAGTGCTGACTCACCCAGCCTCCTGCAGCCACCCCCAGCCCCTGTCACTCACAAACCAGACAGTCAATTCACAAACAGGCAGAGGCACACAGAAAGGTTGAACAAGAAAATAGCCACTTTCTAAAAGTGCTATTTCCAAACTTAGAATTTAAAAACCATCTTCACTAAAAGATGTGTAATTAAATTCTGAGTTCAGGAGTACCAGATTCCAACTTTCTATCTTGCTGCTATGGGAAGATATGCAGGTAACCATGTTACACAGCATTCCCCATGTTATCCCATGGGCAAGATAGCCTTTCAATAGTGAAAAACGAAATTGGCAGTATTTCACTATCAGGACATGTTACCCACACTAGTACATGTCCCACCTTTCACATACACTGCACCCTGCCCAGGGGGTACCTTGGGCCTACCATAGGGGTGTCCAATGTGTAAGAAAAGGGAAGGGTCAGGCCTGGCAAGTGTGTACACAGGCCAGGACAACATGGCAGTTCACAAACTGCGCACAGGCACTGCAGTGGCAGGCCTGAGACACCATCTTAGGGCTACTCCTGTGGGTGGCACAATCAGTGCTGCAGGCCCAGTAGTAGCATTTGAATCACCAGCCCTGGCACACTCAGTGCACTTTACTAGGGACCTACTGGTAAAACAAATAAGCCAATCATGGATAACCAATCACAATAACAATTTACAGAGAGAGCATATGCACTTTAGCACTGATCAGCAGTGGTAAAGTGCCCAGTGTCCTATATAAGGCTGGGCGTAGTTCGCGAAGTAGTGCTTCGCGAAGCTACGCAAAGTGCAGTTCGCACTACGCGAGCTTCGCGTAGCACTACGCGAACTGCGTAGTGCGTGTTCGCAATGATTGCACAGTGCCGGATGCTTGTCCGCACTGTGCAATCATTGAAAACGGCAACTTGCACAGTGCGAGCTGTCTTTTACTGCCGCTCGAGTAGATTTTTACTCGAGCGGCAGCTTTCTCAACGCGGACTGGTAGTTTCTCATCGCGAGCGGTCGCGAGCATATGCGACCACTCGCAATGAGAAACCTGACCTCCCCGCGTTGAGAATCTCGCCGGGAGGTTTATTTTCCACGCTCGCGATCGGCAACTTGATGTTGCTGATCGCGAACGAGGAAAAAGTCTCGCCGGGATGTCATTTTGCTTGCTCACGGTCGCCAACTTGACGTTGAGGACCGCGAGCAAGCAAAAAATGACTGCGGCACTACGCTACGCTACGCGTGTTTGCACTGTGCTACGTGCAATTCGCGTTGTGCGAAGTAGCGCAAGCTTCGCAAACTACGCGAGCATAGCGTAGCACTTCGCCCAGGGTTAGTCCTATAGCCAACAACCACAGGTCAGGAAAAATAAAGGAGGAAGAAGCAAAAAGTTTGGGGATAACCCTGCAAAAAGGGCCATTTCCAACAGTGGAGTAGTGGAGTACAGTAGAGTGGTGTGTCATAGAGTGGAGTGGTGTAAAGTGGCATGGAGTGGTGTAGAGGGAGTTGTGTACAGTGTCGTACAGTGGAGTAGAGTGTCGTAGTGTCACATAGAGCAGAGTAGAGTTCTGTAGAGTGGCGTGTTTTAGAGTACAGTGTAGTGATATAGAGTGGAGTGGTGTGTTATAGAACAGAGTGGAGTGGTGTCTCATAGAGTCATGTTTCATACAGTGTCTTATAGTGGAGGGGTGAAGAGCGGCGTGGCATAGAGTGTATTGGCATGTTGAAGAGTGGAGTGGCATGCCAGAGAGTGGAGTGGAATGTTGTAGAGTGGACTGGTGTTAGTGGAGGGGTGTCAAGTACTGTTAGACTTGGCATCTTTGGCGTGTTTCCCCTGAGTTTTTGCTTTCTGACCTCCCGGTTTTGATTCTGTTTGTGCTGGCTTAGTGTTTCTGCGCACTTTTCTCACTGCTGATCAGTGTTAAAGTGCAAGTGCTCCTGTGGTAAAATGTGTTATGGATTGGTGTTTCCATGATTGGATATTTGATTTACTTGTTAGTCCCCAGTAAAGTGCACTGAGTGTGCCAGGGCCTGTAAATCAAATGCTACTAGTGGGCCTGCAGCACTGATTGTGCCACCCATGTGAGTAGCCCTGAAAAGGTAACTCAGACCTGCCATTGCAGAGTATGCACGCAGTCTGGTACTGCCATGTCGACTTGGCAAGTGCACCCACTTGCCAGGCCCCAACCTTCCCATTTCTTACATGTCAGGCACCCCTAAGGTAGGCCCAAGGTACCCCTGTGGGCAGGGTGCAGTGTATGTGAAAGGTAGGACATGCCCTGGTGTGTGTGGCATGTCCTGATAGTGAATTACTGCCAATTTCGTTTTTCACTATGGCAAGGCTACCTGTTCCCCATAGGACAGAATGGGAAGTTTGTTTATAACATCTTATAAACATAACTGGCCCTGGGAACTAGGTAAGAAAATGAAGTTTAGTATGCCTGAACTCAGAATCTAAAGATGCATCTTTTAGTGAAGGTGATTTTTACATTCTGTGTTTGAAAATACCACTTTTAGAAAGAAGGTATTTTCTTGCTCAGTCGTCCTGTGTGCCTCTGCTGGAATGTGGATTGCCTGTCTGGGTTTTGGGTGACAGAAGGCTGGGGAGCAGGAGGGGCTCCAGATAGTCTAGGTGGGTCAGGAAAGGGCTGAATAGACCTGGGCTGCAATTGGAGAAGGGGAGGAGATTTCCTTGCACCTCAAAGGGCCTGGTCTGCCTCTGACAATGCCGTCTCCACCTCCTGCCAGGAAGTCACACCAGAGAAGGCAGAACTGGTTCTGGCTGGGCACAGACACTCTCTGCCTAAGAGATCAAAGGATTTTGGGATATAAATATTGGGGCTTTAGAACTCTTTTGGATCAAGAAGACTGCCAAGAAGAAGAGCTGGAGAAGCTGTGAGGAGGAACTACCACTTTGCTGTGTGCTTTGCTGTGTTGGCCTGCAGTGGCTGCTTCTGTCTTGGGCAGTGAAAGGACTGGACTGAACTTTCTGCAATCTACTTTTGTGAGTTTCTCCAAGGGCTTGAGGTAGAGCTTGCCCCCTGTTCAAGAAGTCTCAGGCACAACAAAGACTTCAAGCTCTTCTGCCCTCAGCACTGGGGAATGTGTGTTTTGTGCTGCAACAGAAGAAAAGCAACTCGACGACATCGGCGACGACGCTGCCGACTCCGTGTCCCGAAGGCACCGCAGAGGGCACCGCCGTAACACCGCACCGTGACCCTGGTCTCACCGATGATGCCTGCTGACCCCGCCACCGAGCCGCTGCTCGCACCACGACCTGTGTGCACCGCACTCCGCACCGCTTCCCTTCACGACGATGCCTTGGCCCGCAGAGGGCACCGCTGCAACGCGACCCTAGTCTCACCGACGACGCCTGCTGACGCCGCCACTGAGCCGCTGCTCGCACCGCGACCAGTGGGCACCGCACTCCACACCGCCTCACTTCACGACGACGCCTTGGTATCCCAGATGACGCCGCTCCACGCCGAAATCTACGCCGAAATCTACGCCGCTGCTTACACCGTGGTTCGAGGGCACCACTTGTAAAGTTACACGACGTACCGCCCTCATCCCGCACCGCAGCCTTGGCCTACCAACGCCGGTGCCATCGACTCCAGTTCGTCAGCCGACGACAGCGCTTCAGCAACGACGACGCTGCTGCTTGCACCGTGACCTGCCAGCACTGTGACGAGCACCACCTTCATCTCGCACCGCGACCATGGTCTCACCAACGACGCCATCCGACGCTGCCACCGAGCTGCGGCTCACACCGCGAACTGAGGGCACCGCACGCCGCACCGCTGCACTTCACACCGCAGCACCCGGCGCCTGCCGACACCAGCGCTCCTGACTTCAACAGAGAGGAGATTGATCTGCAACGCGTGTGACTTGGAGGGCCCCGACGACTCCTGCACCGACCTCCGGAACCGACGCCTGCGGACGCCGTGCTTTCGGAAGCTCAACGAGAGGTCGTCGACGCCCTGCATTTCTAAAAGGTACTGTTTGCGGGTCTTCCCGACACCGTAGCTGGCCCGCGACGCTGCGGTCAGCCAGAACTGTTTGGATTTGTTTGCTCACGACGCCGTGATAGCCCCGGACGGAGCTATCGACCTCAAGGAACTGTTTTTAAAGCATATTTTGATAATTTAAGACATCTAAGCGGTTAGGGTAAAGCACCTTAGGCGCACTAGTTGATTATACTAATGTGTGGAGAAATTATGATAATGAACACTGGAGCTTACTCTGTGTGGTCCACCGCTTCAGTACCACAAATAACTAAGACAATAAATACAAATTAGAGGAGCGCCAAACAATTTCAAAAAAGTTTTTCATCAATAATTTTTGAGAGTTTTCCAATGATGAGTTCTTAGGCAGTATGTTGAATTCAAGAAGATTCTTTCTTTTTTCTTTTTTCTTTTTCTTTCCAATGATCACAGTTCAAAATCCATATAACAAAAGCAGTCACAATCTTCTTCTCTATTGTTATAATTCGTATTCCAAGCAAATTCCAAACAATACATCAGCCAACGCGTTTCGTCCTAAAAGGACATCATCAGGGCTGAAATAAAACAATAAAATTAAAATAAATCAACACAAAGCTCATATTTATGGGTTTCTACAGGTTTACACGGTTCATCTTTTACCCAAGAGACAAATCATATATACAAATCAAAATATCACCCTACCTATATCCATTCTATCACATACAAAAATATGTGAATAATAAATATTAATGAAGGAGAAGATCATATACTAATGTCAATCAAATAAAACCCATTCAAAGTTTGTTTTAATACTGTATCAAGGATATATTCCTAAGAGCTCATAATGAGGTACCCCTCATAGTATCCTTTTCTCATTCCGAATGCCCAGCTGAGTATCGAACAAATTAACACTTGTGATAATAAGTATAATCGAATCGGTCCTCACCTTGTATATTGAACTGTTGTTTATGTATCTGCCTTCAAAGGATCTTATAGAAATGTGACTGTATTCTAGCGCATAGCTTTTAAATAAAAAACAAGGAGAAACATCCTTACTGAAAGGAGAGAACCAACATCTATTACCATATAGAGACCACACTATATGTGTATTACTCTTAATTCTCTAGAAAATATATTTGACTCACCCATTCAAATCACTGGCTCTGTAATCTTGTTCATTTAAATTTACAATCTTTTAGCGCCTATTGTTCATGTAATTTTACTAGGAGAAAAAGTGAACGACCTATTAATAGCTCATAATCTCCCTTGCTGACCTTAATCATATCCCTCTCTTCTAATAAGAACTCACCAGTGTTTCCAATGGAGTATGGTGTTCCCTCGTTCGACATGGCCCGATAAATCCTGTCGACGAAGAGAGAATTGCCTACTCTAGTTTTAAAGTGCACATTAGCCAATTTTAATACTTGGCTGATTTTCATTTCAGCCAATGAGAAACAGTTTCTCTTACTTGCCTCTAGTTCCCTCTCTGGTCCACCTATTACCATGGACCAATCCTGATCCTACTATTTCAACCAATCCTAAGCCTTTATTTTAAAGTACACATTTAGCCAATCCTAAACTTTAGTTGATTTTCTTTTCAGCCAATGAGAAGCAGTTTCTCTAACCTACCTTCAGTTCTCTTTCTGGTCCATCTTTTACCATAGACCAATACAGATCCTGCTATATGGACCAATCCTAATCCCTTATCTCGGGTCAGAGCCAATGATGGCTATTTTCTAAAGCCGGGACAAAAGCGTCTCAGTTCCCCCGGTCTGTAATGAAAGTTCAATTGAGTATTATTACGCGGTTTGATGCCATAACGTTTAAATAAATGTAACTATAATTAAAGCGCTTACAGCCCTGGCTCTACCAAATTTATATATTCGTATTATTTCACTTTCCAATTAGAGTGGTTTCAGCAAATAAGAGGTACAGCGATGGGATCCAGGTTTGCTCCCTCTTATGCCAACCTTTTTATGGGTTGGTATGAGAGGGAGCACGCCTGGAATAGACAAGCAGGCAAATGGATAGATCAGATCCTTTTTTGGGGACGTTTCATCGATGATATTCTGGTCATCTGGAAAGGTACAGATGAGGAGTTGCTAAACTATTTAGAGTTCCTGAACAACAATGATTTTAATGTGACTCTAACTATGACTCATCACAAGCCCAAAATTGAGTATATGGATGTTGAACTTTTTGTTAAGGAAAATAAGATACACAGTAAATTATTTCGCAAAAAACGGCCACAAACTCAATTCTAAGAGCAGATAGCTTTCATCCTTCATCCGTGGTGAAGGGTATCCCGTATGGCGAAATGATTCGCATTCGGAGAAATTGTAGCTTGGATACAGATTTTGATAATGAGCTAAATGCTTTAGAAAGCAGATTGATGTCAAAAGGTTACTCGAAAATAAACTTGAGTAAGGCAAGGTCAAGAATTGGGCAGGTTAAAAGAGAGACTACTTTAGTTCACAAAGTTAGGAAACCGACCCAGGAACAAGTGGCCTTTATTACCACATACAATGAGCATTATAACAGGATTTATAAAATTTTGAATAAGAATTGGAATTTATTACAAGGGGTACCCGGTTTGACTGGGGTTATCACTGAAAGACCAAAAGTGGTATACCGAAGAAGTCCAACGATAGGGGGACTAATTATAAGAAATTGTCTGGAAACAGAAAATAGACATGGTACCGAGTGGCTTCAAAACCAACCCAAAGGTTTTTTCATATGTGGTAACTGTAATGTGTGCGACCTTGGCATCAATCGCACTAAAAATTTTAGGTTTAACAATGTACAAACTTACAATGTAAAGGAATTTATTAATTGCAACAGTACTGGAGTAGTTTATGCACTTGTGTGCGAATGCTCGCAAATTCATATTGGGAGTACAAAAAGAGTCTTGAAACTTAGGATTCAAGAACACAGACGGGCAGTGATTAAAAGGGATGAAAATTCTCCCTTATTTCAGCATATGCAAAGGAATCATGCACATCAGACTAATTTCAGATTCCATGGAATACAGAAAGTAGTGCCCCATAGGAGAGGGGTGACTGGGAATTATTACTGAGACAGCAAGAGGCTAAATGGATAAGTCGATGTAGGACAGTGTCTTATGGCCTCAATAGTGATAATGAACTGCATTATTTCTTATAATAGCATAATGGGATATCATATATTTTTAAGTTGTAGAAGTTAATGAAGTAACTTAGATTTTACATTGTAGGTTGGCTTTTTATTGATACATCAACATATTGGAATAGCTTACAGAACTAGCCATTACAGGTATAATTATGACAATCATACGTTTATTGTATATACATTTTCCTCATAGAAGAGGATTAATGGGAACACAGTGGACCGGTTTATAAATTTTGAAGCACAGGACAGGGGTTTTGCTTACACGGTGCATAATCATAACCAACTCAGGTCCCGTAAGCAGTTCATAGATATTATACAGCATCAAGTATCATGTTGAACACTATATTATGATGACCAGTATACAATAAGGAAAGTTTGGCCTTAATTAGGGCACAATACGATGATGTTTAAAATGAGCACCGCTTCACGCAGTAATGTAATTATAATAATCAACATAGATAAAACCTAGACGCTGGGGTTGCGGTGGTTAACTAGAACCTTTGCGGTCCACAGTATCTATCATAACATGACCACCAGGAGGATTAGAGCAAGGAAAGTCTTGCAGTAATTCAAGCACTTTATGATAGCGGGATCATCAAGCACTGTTTCTTTTGGTAATATATCTTTATATTCTCAAAAATAATACGAATATATAAATTTGGTAGAGCCAGGGCTGTAAGCGCTTTAATTATAGTTACATTTATTTAAACGTTATGGCATCAAACCGCGTAATAATACTCAATTGAACTTTCATTACAGACCGGGGGAACTGAGACGCTTTTGTCCCGGCTTTAGAAAATAGCCATCATTGGCTCTGACCCGAGATAAGGGATTAGGATTGGTCCATATAGCAGGATCTGTATTGGTCTATGGTAAAAGGTGGACCAGAAAGAGAACTGAAGGTAGATTAGAGAAACTGCTTCTCATTGGCTGAAAAGAAAATCAACTAAGGTTTAGGATTGGCTAAATGTGTACTTTAAAATAAAGGCTTAGGATTGGTTGAAATAGTAGGATCAGGATTGGTCCATGGTAATAGGTGGACCAGAGAGGGAACTAGAGGCAAGTAAGAGAAACTGTTTCTCATTGGCTGAAATTAAAATCAGCCAAGGATTAGAATTGGCTAATGTGCACTTTAAAACTAGAGTAGGCAATTCTCTCTTCGTCGACAGGATTTATCGGGCCATGTCGAACGAGGGAACACCATACTCCATTGGAAACACTGGTGAGTTCTTATTAGAAGAGAGGGATATGATTAAGGTCAGCAAGGGAGATTATGAGCTATTAATAGGTTGTTCACTTTTTCTCCTAGTAAAATTACATGAACAATAGGCGCTAAAAGATTGTAAATTTAAATGAACAAGATTATAGAGCCAGTGATTTGAATGGGTGAGTCAAATATATTTTCTAGAGAATTAAGAGTAATACACATATAGTGTGGTCTCTATATGGTAATAGATGTTGGTTCTCTCCTTTCAGTAAGGATGTTTCTCCTTGTTTTTTATTTAATGGCTATGCGCTAGAATACAGTCACATTTCTATAAGATCCTTTGAAGGCAGATACATAAACAACAGTTCAATATACAAGGTGAGGACCGATTCGATTATACTTATTGTCACAAGTGTTAATTTGTTCGATACTCAGCTGGGCATTCGGAATGAGAAAAGGATACTATGAGGGGTACCTCATTATGAGCTCTTAGGAATATATCCTTGATACAGTATTAAAACAAACTTTGAATGGGTTTTATTTGATTGACATTAGTATATGATCTTCTCCTTCATTAATATTTATTATTCACATATTTTTGTATGTGATAGAATGGATATAGGCAGGGTGATATTTTGATTTGTATATAGGATTTGTCTCTTGGGTAAAAGATGAACCATGTAAACCTGTAGAAACCCATAAATATGAGCTTTGTGTTGATTTATTTTTATTTTATTGTTTTATTTCAGCCCTGATGATGTCCTTTTAGGACGAAACGCGTTGGCTGATGTATTGTTTGGAATTTGCTTGGAATACGAATTATAACAATAGAGAAGAAGATTGTGACTGCTTTTGTTATATGGATTTTGAACTGTGATCATTGGAAAGAAAAAGAAAAAAGAAAAAGAAAGAATCTACTTGAATTCAACATACTGCCTAAGAACTCATCATTGGAAAACTCTCAAAAATTATTGATGAAAAACTTTTTTGAAATTGTTTGGCGCTCCTCTGATTTGTATTTATTGTCTTAGTTATTTGTGGTACTGAAGCGGTGGACCACACAGAGTGAGCTCCAGTGTTCATTATCATAATTTCTCCACACATTAGTATAATCAACTAGTGCGCCTAAGGTGCTTTACCCTAACCGCTTAGATGTCTTAAATTTTCATGTTTAAAGGGGAGAGGCTGCACAGTTGGAGTGAATAGAATTGACATTGTTGTTGAGATAATTTGTTTTGGATTGTAATATGGAGGATGATCGTGAAAAGTTGGCAGCTGAACTGTTCTCGCAAAGCAATAAAAAGGTGTAATAGATCCCAAAAAGATTGTTCTAAGGAAAGTTTAAAACAAAAATGTCTGAAATTAGAAAAACTAAAAAAACTGAATTATCTAATTGGTGGGATGGGGTCACCCTCAAAAATTACTTAGATCAGAAAAGAGTGCCCAGAGGTTTAAGAATCTTAATATTTCCAACCTACGATGATTTGGATGATGATTTATTAAGTGAGTGGGAGGACAATCTGCATTCTTCAGCATTCAGCATGATGCAGATATTAATCAAGAACGCAGAAAGGAAGGTTGAGAAATTAAAAGCCCAGATTATTGAATTAGAGAAAGAGATCAAAGATATGAATTTACCAGTACCAACAGAGAAAAATTATGGCATCCTAAAAGATGTAATAAACAGACATCAATTGCAAATTAAGGAGAAAAAATCCAGCAAAATAAGAAGGGATGCGAGGGACTATGAGCAGGGCAGAGTTTTTACCTTCGGTAGAGGCTTTGACGAGTTACTCAAACCAAAACCTAAAGAGGCAACAGGGACACCTGAATATTCGAGCTCAGTAAATTATAGTAGCTCAAGTCTATCTTCCATTGAGGATGGGGCAGGGGCTAGTGCGGATGGGCCAAGACCAGTTAAGACCTCTTCTTTTTTCGAGGAAATACAACGTATCAAAAGAGGCAAAACAAGGATAGGAAACCCACCCGGAGGGGGAGGAGGAGGAACACCAAATATAAGAATGGGTACCCGAAGCCAAGACAAGTTAAAGAAATAATTTTCGAGTCACCTGAGTTAGAAGAGAAAGGCCCAGGAGCAACAGAGAATTTAGATTTAAAGGTTGTTAACTTATCTAATAGGCCATTGAATGTACATGAAATTGCGGTGTTGCAAAGAGGTCTTTCCTTTTGCCCAAATGCTAAATGTGATATGACCAATGTTGAAATTGATTTGTTTAAATTTGTACGGAAATTAAAATTAAAGAGTTTTTTCTCAACCTATGTTAAGACTAAGGGTGTGCGTATTGTTCATGAACAATCAGAGATTTCTCTTGCTCACGTTAGAGATGTTCAATTGCTATTGTCTTTAACGGAAGGGGATATACATAGCGAACAAGACATTTGCTCATTATTGCATATACCTGTAGATTATTCTTGCAATAGTGGTTTAAGACCAGCATCGAAATTTGTTCCACAGGGTTCACAGTTTGCAGCTATTGATCTATTTGCGGAAAACGTAATGACCGATGTGTATAAATTGGAGGTTCAATTACTTACTGGAAGAAAGAAGTACAGGATACCTGATAACCTATCGAAGAATGAAAGGGTGGCCATTGACAGTTTAAAAAATGACAAGAGCATAGTGATTCATGAGGCCGACAAGGGAGGATATATAGTTATAATGAATCGTACAGATTACACAGGAGAAATTAGGCGTCAGCTAAGTGACAAAGAGTGTTATTCTAAACTTCCTAGTAATCCAATGAAAGAAGCGAGTAGAATGATTAATGAGAGATTGTACTCTTGGAAGGAACAAGGCCTAATTGACGATAATGAATTCAAGTATCTGAGAGTCACTTATCCGGTAGCAGCATTTCTTTTTGTCCTGCCTAAAATTCATAAATCTTTACAGAACCCACCGGGAGGCCAATAGTCTCAAGCATAGGGAGCCTAACGGAACACCTTTCGGAATTTGTTGATTTATTTTTAAAACCGTTAGTTGTGAACTTGCCTGCATATATCAAGGACACCACTGATGTTTTAAATAAATTGCAAGACTTACAATGGGAGGAAGGCTTAAGTTTTGTGACATTTGACGTGGTTGGACTGTACACGTGTATTGAAAATGTGAAAGGGGAACAAGCTCTGAATCACTACTTAGGCCAAAGAAGTGCCAGTCTGCATGAACATTCTCGAATGATCATTGAAATGAGTTCTCTAATCTTAAAAAATAATTTTTTCACTTTCCAAGGAGAGTGGTTTTAGCAAATAAGAGGTACAGCGATGGGATCCAGGTTTGCTCGCTCTTATGCCAACCTTTTTATGGGTTGGTATGAGAGGGAGCACGCCTGGAATAGACAAGCAGGCAAATGGATAGATCAGATCCTTTTTTGGGGATGTTTCATCGATGATATTCTGGTCATCTGGAAAGGTACAGATGAGGAGTTGTTAAACTATTTAGAGTTCCTGAACAACAATGATTTTAATGTGACTCTAACTATGACTCATCACAAGTCCAAAATTGAGTATTTGGATGTTGAACTTTTTGTTAAGGAAAATAAGATACAAAGTAAATTATTTCGCAAAAAACGGCCACAAACTCAATTCTAAGAGCAGATAGCTTTCATCCTTCATCCGTGGTGAAGGGTATCCCGTATGGCGAAATGATTCGCATTCGGAGAAATTGTAGCTTGGATACAGATTTTGATAATGAGCTAAATGCTTTAGAAAGCAGATTGATGTCAAGAGGTTACTCGAAAATAAACTTGAGTAAGGCAAGGTCAAGAATTGGGCAGGTTAAAAGAGAGACTACTTTAGTTCACAAAGTTAGGAAACCGACCCAGAAACAAGTGGCCTTTATTACCACATACAATGAGCATTATAACAGGATTTAAAAAATTTTGAATAAGAATTGGAATTTATTACAAGGGGTACCCGGTTTGACTGGGGTTATCACTGAAAGACCAAAAGTGGTACACCGAAGAAGTCCAACGATAGGGGGACTAATTATAAGAAATTGTCTGGAAACAGAAAATAGACATGGTACCGAGTGGCTTCAAAACCAACCCAAAGGTTTTTTCATATGTGGTAACTGTAATGTGTGCGACCTTGACATCAATCGCACTAAAAATTTTAGGTTTAACAATGTACAAACTTACAATGTAAAGGAATTTATTAATTGCAACAGTACTGGAGTAGTTTATGCAATTGTGTGCGAATGCTCGCAAATTTATATTGGGAGTACAAAAAGAGTCTTGAAACTTAGGATTCAAGAACAAAGACGGGCAGTGATTAAAAGGGATGAAAATTCTCCCTTATTTCAGCATATGCAAAGGAATCATGCGCATCAGACTAATTTCAGATTCCATGGAATACAGAAAGTAGTGCCCCATAGGAGAGGGGGTGACTGGGAATTATTACTGAGACAGCAAGAGGCTAAATGGATAAGTCGATGTAGGACAGTGTCTTATGGCCTCAATAGTGATAATGAACTGCATTATTTCTTATAATAGCATAATGGGATATCATATATTTTTAAGTTGTAAAAGTTAATGAAGTAACTTAGATTTTACATTGTAGGTTGGCTTTTTATTGATACATCAACATATTGGAATAGCTTACAGAACTAGCCATTACAGGTATAATTACGACAATCATACGTTTATTGTATATACATTTTCCTCATAGTAGAGGATTAATGGGAACACAGTGGACCGGTTTATACATTTTGAAGCACAGGACAGGGGTTTTGCTTACACGGTGCATAATCATAACCAACTCAGGTCCCGTAAGCAGTTCATAGATATTATACAGCATCAAGTATCATGTTGAACACTATATTATGATGACCAGTATACAATAAGGAAAGTTTGGCCTTAATTAGGGCACAATACGATGATGTTTAAAATGAGCACCGCTTCTCGCAGTAATGTAATTATAATAATCAACATAGATAAAACCTAGACGCTGGGGTTGCGGTGGTTAACTAGAACCTTTGGGGTCCACAGTATCTATCATAACATGACCACCAGGAGGATTAGAGCAAGGAAAGTCTTGCAGTAATTCAAGCACTTTATGATAGCGGGATCATCAAGCACTGTTTCTTTTGGTAATATATCTTTATATTCTCAAAAATAATACGAATGTATAAATTTGGTAGAGCCAGGGCTGTAAGCGCTTTAATTATAGTTACATTTATTTAAACGTTTTGGCATCAAACCGCGTAATAATACTCAATTGAACTTTCATTACAGACCAGGGGAACTGAGACGCTTTTGTCCTGGCTTTAGAAAATAGCCATCATTGGCTCTGACCCGAGATAAGGGATTAGGATTGGTCCATATAGCAGGATCTGTATTGGTCTATGGTAAAAGGTGGACCAGAAAGAGAACTGAAGGTAGGTTAGAGAAACTGTTTCTCATTGGCTGAAAAGAAAATCAACTAAGGTTTAGGATTGGCTTAATGTGTACTTTAAAATAAAGGCTTAGGATTGGTTGAAATAGTAGGATCAGGATTGGTCCATGGTAATAGGTGGACCAGAGAGGGAACTAGAGGCAAGTAAGAGAAACTGTTTCTCATTGGCTGAAATGAAAATCAGCAAAGGATTAGAATTGGCTAATGTGCACTTTAATACTAGAGTAGGCAATTCTCTCTTCGTCGACAGGATTTATCGGGCCATGTCGAACGAGGGAACACCATACTCCATTGGAAACACTGGTGAGTTCTTATTAGAAGAGAGGGATATGATTAAGGTCAGCAAGGGAGATTATGAGCTATTAATAGGTTGTTCACTTTTTCTCCTAGTAAAATTACATGAACAATAGGCGCTAAAAGATTGTAAATTTAAATGAACAAGATTATAGAGCCAGTGATTTGAATGGGTGAGTCAAATATATTTTCTAGAGAATTAAGAGTAATACACCTATAGGGGCCGATTCCGATCTCGGTCGGAGGCGTACCCAACACCATTTGGTCGGGAAAAAAGCCATGCGAAAGCCTGTTTCCCGACCGATCCGTACAGCACACCGAACGAGTAAGTACGATGCGCACAACAGCAAAGAATCCGGCCGAGCCGTACTCACCCAAACCAGGTCCTGTTCCCCGACCGAGGCGAATCCGGAAACGCTGAATCGAGTCGCACGGAAGCCAAAATGCAGCTCCGTCCGGCCGAACGAGTACCATGCGCTTTCCATACGCGCCGAACCCGTCGCTATGCACGGCACATCAAAGCATCCGGGAGAGGCGCACATAAGCTCCGATTCGCGCCACAATACGATCCACGGCTCCGAGACGAACACGGCAGCGACGAGGACGACGCGAAGCGACGAGGACGAGGCGAAGCGACGAGGACGAGGCGAAGCGACGAGGACGACGCGAAGCAACGAGAAGGACGAACGACACGAACCAACCATGAATCCCTTCTACATTTACAACCGGAACAGGCACGGACGCGTTCGGCGCAGAAGGTAAGCCAGACACCAACCACAAAACACATACAACACGTACACGACACATCACACACACACAGAGGGATGCAGAATATACTTACACCAGCAACAGCAGCACCATAGGGGCGGGATGCCCATCACCAATGCCACATATGCACACAGGGGCCTGAATGCGCACCACCACCCCTACCCAGGGGGGGCTGGATGCCTACCACTACTACCACCCTCACCCAGGGGGGGCTGGATGCCTACCACTACTACCACCCTCACCCAGGGGGGGCTGGATGCCTAACACTACTACCACCCTCACCCAGGGGGGGCAGGTTGCCTACCACTACTACCACCCTCACCCAGGGGGGGCTGGATGCCTACCACTACTACCACCCTCACCCAGGGGGGGCTGGATGCCTACCACCACCCTTAGCCAGGGGGAGCAGGATGCCTACCACTACTACCACCCTCACCCAGGGGGGGCAGGATGCCTACCACTACTACCACCCTCACCCAGGGGGGCTGGATGCCTACCACTACTACCACCCTCAGCCAGGGGGGCAGGATGCCTACCACCACTACCACCCTCACCCGGGGGGCAGGATGCCTACCACTACTACCACCCTCACCCAGGGGGGCTGGATGCCTACCACCACCCTTAGCCAGGGGGGCAGGATGCCTACCACCACTACCACCCTCACCCAGGGGGGCTGGATGCCTACCACTACTACCACCCTCACCCAGGGGGCTGGATGCCTACCACTACCACCACCCTTAGCCAGGGGGCAGGATGCCTACCACCACTACCACCCTCACCCATGGGGGCAGGATGCCTACCACTACTACCACCCTCACCCAGGGGGGCAGGATGCCTACCACTACTACCACCCTCACCCAGGGGGGCAGGATGCCTACCACTACCACCACCCTTAGCCAGGGGGGCAGGATGCCTACCACTACTACCACCCTCAGCCAGGGGGGCAGGATGCCTACCACTACTACCACCCTCACCCAGGGGGCTGGATGCCTACCACTACTACCACCCTCAGCCAGGTGGGGCTGGATGCCTACCACTACTACCACCCACAGCCAGGGGGGGCAGGATGCCTACCACTACTACCACCCTCACCCAGGGGGGGCTGGATGCCTACCACTACCACCACCCTTAGCCAGGGGGGCAGGATGCCTACCACTACTACCACCCTCACCCAGGGGGGCAGGATGCCTACCACTACTACCACCCTCACCCAGGGGGGCTGGATGCCTACCACTACTACCACCCTCACCCAGGGGGGCTGGATGCCTACCACTACTACCACCCTCACCCAGGGGGGCTGGATGCCTACCACCACCCTTAGCCAGGGGGCAGGATGCCTACCACTACTACCACCCTCACCCAGGGGGGCTGGATGCCTACCACCACCCTTAGCCAGGGGGCAGGATGCCTACCACTACTACCACCCTCACCCGGGGGGGCAGGATGCCTACCACTACTACCACCCTTAGCCAGGGGGCAGGATACCTACCACTACTACCACCCTCACCCAGGGGGGCAGGATGCCTACCACTACTACCACCCTCACCCAGGGGGCAGGATGCCTACCACTACCACCACCCTTAGCCAGGGGGGCAGGATGCCTACCACTACTACCACCCTCACCCAGGGGGGCAGGATGCCTACCACTACTACCACCCTCACCCAGGGGGGCTGGATGCCTACCACTACTACCACCCTCAGCCAGGGGGCTGGATGCCTACCACTACTACCACCCTCAGCCAGGGGGCAGGATGCCTACCACTACTACCACCCTCACCCAGGGGGGCTGGATGCCTACCACTACCACCACCCTTAGCCAGGGGGCAGGATGCCTACCACTACTACCACCCTCACCCAGGGGGGCTGGATGCCTACCACTACTACCACCCTCACCCAGGGGGGCTGGATGCCTACCACTACTACCACCCTCACCCAGGGGGTCTGAATGCCTACCACCACCCTTAGCCAGGGGGGCAGGATGCCTACCACTACTACCACCCTCACCCAGGGGGGGCTGGATGCCTACCACCACCCTTAGCCAGGGGGGGCAGGATGCCTACCACTACTACCACCCTCACCCAGGGAGGCAGGATGCCTACCACTACTACCACCCTTACCCAGGGGGGCAGGATGCCTACCACTACTACCACCCTCAGCCAGGGGGGCTGGATGCCTACCACTACTACCACCCTCAGCCAGGGGGGCAGGATGCCTACCACTACTACCACCCTCAGCCAGGGGGGGCTGGATGCCTACCACCACCCTTAGCCAGGGGGGGGCAGGATGCCTACCACTACTACCACCCTCACCCAGGGGGGGCAGGATGCCTACCACTACTACCACCCTCACCCAGGGGGGGCTGGATGCCTACCACTACTACCACCCTTACCCAGGGGGGCAGGATGCCTACCACTACTACCACCCTCACCCAGGGGGGCTGGATGCCTACCACTACTACCACCCTTACCCAGGGGGCTGGATGCCTACCACTACTACCACCCCCACTCATAGGATGGACAATGCATGACACAACCAGCACACCACAACCTAGGGAATGCAAGAAGAAGACATCCCCCAACACCATGACAAGCGTGTGTAGACTGTGTCAAATGCCTACAACACCGAACATGACTTTGAACATACAATGTGACCCCCTAGCACATGTGCCACACATATATGTGTGTGGCACCCACAATGCTAAGCAGGCCATGACCATTGTGGCAATGGGGTCCAAACCCCCATCATCACAGTGACCAAAATGTAAGTGTGGGGTCCATAGCTGAAGCACACTTTGAACAATGTGGCAAAGGGGTCCAAACCCCCATCATCACAGTGACCAAAATGTAAGTGTGGGGTCCATAGCAGAAGCACATTTTGAACAATGTGGCAATGGGGTCCAAACCCCCATCATCACAGTGACCAAAATGTAAGTGTGGGGTCCATAGCTGAAGCACACTTTGAACAATGTGGCAATGGGGTCCAAACCCCCATCATCACAGTGACCAAAAGGTAAGTGTGGGGTCCATAGCTGAAGCACATTTTGAACATTGTGGCAATGGGGTCCAAACCCCCATCATCACAGTGACCAAAAGGTAAGTGTGGGGTCCATAGCTGAAGCACATTTTGAACATTGTGGCAATGGGGTCCAAACCCCCATCATCACAGTGACCAAAAGGTAAGTGTGGGGTCCATAGCTGAAGCACATTTTGAACATTGTGGCAATGGGGTCCAAACCCCCATCATCACAGTGACCAAAATGTAAGTGTGGGGTCCATAGCTGAAGCACATTTCGAACATTGTGGCAATGGGGTCCAAACCCCCATCATCACAGTGACCAAAAGGTAAGTGTTGACAAAGAAAGAGGTGCAACTGCCAAACTGCATGGATGATTCCTGGTCACAGAACAACAAACACATCAGTGGCAAAGTAGTGTATGTGTCCCATTGCAACATAAATTGGGGGAGCCAAATCCTGCAGTGCAAATAAGACATAACTTTGGCCATGTGCAGACAAACAACACCCATGGGGCTGACACCGTCAACAATCATCAATGACACAATGACAGAAGTGACCATCAGAATGCAGACCCACATATTTGCACCAATGGGCACACACATGCAGATACCCTGTGGAGACTGCAGATGTGAGGTGAACAGATACCATACCATGGCAGCAATGGGACACACAAACCATGATCATTGTGCTGACCGATGACCTAGGAGTCCCAGGGACAGCAGGGAAACCCACAAAACTACATACAGCCAATGGCACACCCAAGATATGCCAATGCAGTGGTGCAGATGCACAAACACAAACAGGCAGACCCACACTGCACATCATACACAACAGGTGAGGGGGGTGCCAGTGTCCCCAGGCAACCACACAACACATGAGGAGACCTGAATACCAATCATACAGATGTGCATACAGTGCCACACAAAGGTAACTCATGGATCCAAATCCCCTATGTGGGCAAGCAGGCATTGTCAGATGAGAGGGAGTACAAATCACACATGTCACACAGGCACGTAGGGACAGCAACTGACACAGCAAGACACAGACACACCACAGCACCACCCCCAGGGCCCCCACAATGTGGTGACTAACCCTGGGCGTAGTTCGCGTAGTCGCTCTACGCGAAGCTACGCGAAGACGTCGAAGCGCTACGCGAGCTTCGCATAGCTTCGCGAGCGTGCGTAGCTGCTTGGCGCGCCCGTTCGCGATGCGTTTTTCTTGCTCAGGAACGCGTCGTTCGTGTTCGGGACGCTGTTTACGTGCTCGGGGGCGCGAACTTACCCATGCGGTCGCCTATGGGCGCGGCCATTTTGATTTTCACTTGTCCCGCCCGTTCGCGATCCCTTATTTCCTGTTCCGGGTCGCGTATAGCGTGCTCGCGATGCGCATTCCATGTTCGGGAACGCGTTGTACGTGTTCGCGACGTTTTGTGCGTGCTCGGGGAGAAATATCGCGCGAACTTACCCATGCGGTCGCGATGGGCGCGGCCATCTTGTTTTACCACTCTATGCTATGGTTCTGGGCCTGCTTTTCTATCCTCCCTCAATCTTTGCAATCCTTAGTTTTTTACACTGTTTTTCAATTTTTCTTTATTTCTTACCTATCTCTCTCTCTGCCTAAGTCTATATTTTGCATTTTTTTCTACTTTTTACTGTGTTTTTTTTACTTTCCAACTGTTTTATATAACTTTCTTCTTTAAGCTCCTACTTCTTCCCCTAACTTTATTTTTCCCTTCTAACTTTTCTTTTTCACCTCCTCCCACCCCAGAACCATGGCGAAGGGTAGCAGCAGCGGGTCAAAGAAGGGCAAGGGGCGTGCGCCCAATCGCCGCCTGCCTTGCGGCAGACTGCGCCCCGCAGGGGTGCAAGCCCGCCAGCTGTTTACGGAGGAGGAGGTGGCCGCCCTTGTTTTTTTTATTCAGCGCCACCTCCCCTTGACCTTGGCAGCAGGCGGCAGGCCAGGCTCCGGTTACCCGACCCAGGAGCGTCACCGTCGGTGGGCGAAGGTGCGTCGGGCAGTGTTTCGCTGCTCCGCGGTCCGGCGCACACATAACCAGCTGGCCCACCGGTGGTCAGACATTCTTGACCGGGAGCAGGACCTGTTGGACCTGCTAGGTGTCGAGGTCGTGGGGCTTGGTGAGTAGCCAATATATATAGTAGTATAAGTATTGTGATTTGTGTATACATTTTTTACAAATAATAACAAGAATAATGCTGCTTACATTGCAGGTAAATTACGTTTCAAAATCTTCTGTGATTGTAGGACACAGGTGCTGGGCGGTACTCTTACTTTTTTGCAACTTTGCGCTCGCTTGTCATTATTATGTAAGAGTTTACTTTAGAGAACTTCAGTTAGGTAATGCTATTGCTAGAGAGACTGTAGTCTTTCCTTTGTCCTCCTGTCAAATAGTGGTGGATGGATTTGATACTAGGTTTAGTTACTATTAGTTGATAATTTTTGAGCGGTCTGCGTGACGCATCCTCTGTCACTGAGTGCTGCTTACCCCAGTCCTTTTGTAGTTTGTTTAGTGAGTGGTACTGGTAAGCTTAGCTTAGCAGTGTCAGTCAGCTGCAGAACATCAGACGCAACCAACCAACAATTTGATGTATGCATTATGCACTGACTTTATGCATGTGTCCTCCTTCTCACCTATGCATTTTTGATGGAAATAAAAAATTGAAATGCATGCTTAATGAACAATTGGCCCGCCTGGAATAGGTGGGCTAGGTCAGGTGGTACTTAGGCTTAGTTAGTGTTCTGGATTTTATTTGAATCAATCAGAATGGAACACTGAATTAGTGTTCCCCAATAAGTAGACTGTCCGTGAATTCCGCAAGCCAGTAGGCGATCGGATTAGATAGGTCAATTTTATAGCAATTTTTGTTTCCTAAAACGTTTTTTGAGCGTTTTTTTTAAGATAATTTATTTGTTTCACAGCAATCATTAATGTTTGTGTCTTTCTTTTTCTTTATTATATCTTACATGATCACTGATCTGCAGCACCCAGGGGCAAGAAGACGGGGTCCGAGTCGGCGGGACAACCACCAGAGGACCGCTCCTCTACCGAGGGCCCTGCTGCTGGTCCCAGTAAGTCCTCCAGTGGTTATATTAACAATTATATTGCCCTAACTTTTACTGGACCTTATTTATTCTGAACTATTAATTCTGGCTCCACTCCCTAATTATCTTTTTTACAAAAGATTCTTTGATCTTGACTTGACTATCTGTTTCTAAATTCTGGTTATCCCTGCCTCTAAGTTCTAACTGCCTCTGCTATGAATGTCTGTACTCTGTACTACTAATATTAGTCTGTCGCTAAGCTTTCCCAGTTTGCATTGCCACTCTTTATTGTACGGTTTTGAATAAAACTCAGATTGACCAATACTAATAGCTCTAGCCACTGAGTCCAGTCCTTTCGGTTGTCCTCTTCTAGGCTTCTTAATCTTGAGGCTTTGACAATTACCACAAACAAAATGCACAACCAGATATTTGACTATTTTTGATAGGATATAGTACATACTACTTGTATTCTGCACAGCCCCATGCAGAACTATGCACAATGAAAGAGGATGTTGGTGATGAGAGTTTGGAACTTGGACGTTCCTCACACCTCAGTCAGAAGTGAACCCACAATCCCCTGAACGACTAGCTAGTGTCTCATTAGGTCCCCGAACCCCCACCCGAAGATACCCAATGATTATGATTCCACAACCCAGAACATAACACACTTTCGCTCACTCACTCGTGTAAGTCCACCACCACCACCACACCAAATACCACATAGTCTATGTGTAAGTTCAAAAGGTTTATTTTCAAATGACAACTTCTGTAGGTTGTTCTATAAAATTCAGTGTACTCCAGCCAGCTCCAACAGCAAAATGCATAAGATTAAAACAATAAAAATTGTTGCAACAAGTGCATGATGATATAAGACAAAAGATCTGTGTGAATTCTGGGCGACTCCTCACCGTAGAACGTAGAATTACTGGTTACATGCATCATTCATAAGCTCTGCAAATCTCTGGTTCGTACTCGTAGAAGGGAATCCTCTGCCTGAGAAAAATGGTGCGTGTTAAATTTAATGCAAGCATTTGTCAGTCCTGCCAAAAAACTGTAACATGTTACCTATGGCTAAGTAATACGGACTAACGGAACTCCATAACAAAGTGGCTTGTTTTCCGACCTCTTGTACGCAACGCTCAGACAGTAGCTGTATGTGCTCATGTGGGCTCAAAAAGGCGTCTTACTGTTACTGCACAACAAGCTGCGAGGTAACATGCGCAAAAGACATGAAGCGAAAAATGGTTGCATGGCTCAGGCTAACTTTGCAAAGAGTAGAGTATAGTATAATAATGACCTTAGGGACCATAATAACACTACTAGTGTCTGTCTACTGACTGTACTCTAGTACCCGATTTGGACTATTGAATGTGATTTATAATAATAAATATGTATTAACCTTTTTTCAATCTTGCTAGTGAAAAATAATAAATAGGGGGAGGTGTACAGGCATCTAAAAATGTGTCATGTTTTTGCTAGGCGTACTACCGACCACCAGTGCCGGTGGGGCCAGCGGCGATGGCGTTGCGGCCATTCCGGAGGGGGCAGGAGATACAGGGGGTGAGCCAGCAGCAGTGGCGGGCGGTGGTAAGTTATATTCATGACTTATTGACATTGCACTAGCTGGAAGGGTGTGTGGAGTGGACTTCACTCACTGTACTGTTGTTGAGACTTATTAGGTATGAAGTTGTAGTGAACATTATACAACGGTTAATAAAGAAGACACCCTTTACTTAGCAGCATGAGCAATGCAGTACCAATAGCATTACCAGCGTGACTTCATTAACCAATGGCCTCTTATATCTGACTCCAACTCAGCTGTGAAAGTTTTATGGAGGAGACTAAAAGTCAGATCAGATGACCTTGATGGATGTGTTGAACAAAAAGGGAAAGAAGGGTGGAAGGAGGAAGGGCGGGCGAGATTTAATATGATGACTGGCAGAGAAGGATACGTTGGAAGCATGGATAGGTGGCTGATAGGAATCAGATGCATGTGTTGTTGAAGGATGGGTGGAAGGTGAAAGAAGAATGGATGCCTGCCTGGGTGGGCGACACAGTATGGGTGGATACTGTGGATAGCAAGAATCATCAGCGGTGTTTGGGTGAAACTCAAAGCCAAGGCAAGCAACGGAGTGAGTGGACGCATGCGTTGTTGTTGGTGAAACAAAGTAAGGTTTGTGGAGAGATTAAGAAGAATGATTGACATTTACTTAGAATGGATGGATGCCTGTATGTATTCATCATAGACAGCATAGGTGGAGACTGTCACGGGATGCTCAGTTTTAGGGAATGTTAAAGAAACCGCGCCAGCGTACCAAAGCCGATGTGGGGAGGGGCAGGGTGGGGGTAGTAGTAAACAATGTATTACGCGGGCAAATACAGGTAACTTTACTGTAACATACAAATAAATAAAGTGAATTTCATTGTGCGCACTGCACCGCCAAATGGGATGCAGTGTGCGCAACAAAATTAGTTTCATTTATTTATATGTTTACTTACCTGTAATTGGCCGTAATCCATAGTTTACTACCCCCATCCTGCCCCTACCCACGCCACCGCCCGGCCAAACTCCCCGAGTCCCACCAACGACCGCTACTGACCTTATGTCGTTGTCCCATATAAAAGCAACGATCATTGGATCAGATATATAATCTGCCTTTTTGTAGTAGCCAAGGCACTGTGAAATTGAGCAATTGCCCTCCATGTAACAGAGAGAGTATGGCCAGTGCCACCCGTAATAGAAAAATACGAGCTTCCCCACCTGCAAACAGTAGTAAATCAAACTAATGTTACTCTGCGTCATGACTCGTATGTTTGTCTTGGCTTCAAGCATAGATGACCGAGCTGGCAATGCCGGCTACAACCAGGTTATGTCATTTCCCTAAACTAGAGATAAGAAGAACACTGGTGTACTGTGTACTGCTTGGAGTCCATAGTGCTAGTATAATGCCTGAAACTCCCACAAATGTTAGAGGCCGAGGAAGTGGGAGGATAGATAGATTATTACCACAAATGTTATGTACTGTGCTTCTTGCTAGTGCTACTGTGCCATTATGTGTTGAATTAATTTTGTGTTACTGTTTATGTAAGAGTACTGGTTACAACAATATTTTCTTTCTTTCTTTTCCCAAGACAAACCATCGCGGAAGGAGTTGGCAGTCAGGGCCCGGCGCCGGAAACTGGAGGCCATATGCCGGGAGTACCGGAGGCTGGTGGCTCTGGCGGAGGAGGAGGAGGAGGCGGCAGCAGCTGCAGCCTCGTCCGATGCCCCGGGCCCCATCCAGGCCCCAACTCCAGCGGTACGGCGCCGCGGTCTGATAGCCAGCCGCCGCAAATCATTAGCAGCCAGCACTGCTGCTGTCCCCCATTGTGGATGCCACTGCAGGGCATTCCGCAAGAAGATTCTCCTCCGGATGGCACGGCAAGAGGAGCAAATGGAGGAGCGGGTGAAACTCCTGGTGGACAAACACCTTAAAGCCCGCCGATTATAACATCGAGGACCCTGTTGCTTTGCCCCTTTTTATTCCTTGTTTTGGTGGGTGGGAATTGGGCGTTGGGGTTTCGGGACATTCTTTGGACTTTTTTCGTTTTGGACATTGGTTGGGGTTAGGGAGAGGGGTGGGTCAGGTGTGGGATAGTTTATTTTTGTTAGGGTAATAAATTATATTTATACTTAAACATACAATGTTAATGTTTTGTGGGGGGTTACTGTTTTACGAATTAACGTCACATTGGTTTGCTTGCTGCTGCAGGGCCGCAGCCAGTGTTTGATTTAAATAATCTGCCGATGATGTATAACAAACAGATAGATGCGGTGCCCCTCACCGAGTTATTTGTCCTACTAGTATTCTACCTCCCACCAAACTTATCTTACCTGTGATTGATGATGACTACGTTCGGCACAGCGATGGCTGCATGGTTTCCATAGAGAATGTAGAAGATGCCATGGTTGTGGTGGTAGTACTAGAGTAGACACTGGCAGTAGCATTTGCTAAAAAAATTTAAAAAAGAGACAGTCACTTGCCTGAGAAAAACTGTGGGAGGAGTAGTCGAACGAAGTGAAATACAGTACAGAAGACAACTGCCAAACAAACAATATTGCAGTTGCAACTGCTAAAGTCAAATTAAACATAATGGTGGCGGGGACAGCCTAGTACAAGAAGTTATAAACTGCAGTTGTGCTGTCGAGTGAGTCACTTAACTTAACACAATCGTAATTCGTAACCTTTACTGCTGTGTGGTAGGAGTTTGATGATTAATGCAATCAATGACGGCAATTAATTATGATGTACTACTATTAGCCGTTGACGGCTTGCACAATGCACATAGACTGAGCATGGGTGGCCAAGCAGAAGAAGCTCCTCGCCCTGCCTTGCAATTGAATTAGTGTTGCTTTCACCACATCTGCCCCAGCAAGCGTGTGATCAATTGGTGTACATTTTATGTAGTCACATCACACCTCAATATAAATCACAGCCCGGGGGAAGAGGGTTAGGGTTTGATGAATGGATGGGAAGGGGGTTTGGGGAAAGGTTTGAAAATGAAAAACAGTATGCATGGACAACAAAAGCAAAGCGCAATCTTGGCAGACGACCATGATCTTATCCAAAAAATCAATAAAGCGAGAAAAGGGAAATGCATGCGTTAATGATGAAGATTAGATAACTTGATGGTTAATGAGTAGTACATAATAACTCCTACTAGACAATTAGACAGTACAGGGCACCAGTATATTCTATTTCTATGCAATTTGCCTTGCCTGTAATATGCCCTCAGAGACCCAAATTCCATGTTGTACTGGGCTTACTTGTAAAGATAGCAAAGACAATTAACAAACATTTGTAGGGATCAATTAGCAAACAAACACACAACACACAGTCCTAATGATTGCAGAGAAAAAAGGAATCAAATTAATTAAAAGATGAATGATGAATGATACTAAAGTTACTGTATTATCATGCTAAAATTGTGGAGTTGAATCTCGTCCTTCCTCTTGGTCCTATCTTCCATGGACGCTCCGCACATCAATCTTGGTGGCCTTCCTGATGCCGATTGGTAAGGTAAATGTGAGTTGTGTCTCCCAGTATAGCAAGCACAGGGTAAAGGCCGGCCTGTAACGTCTAGATGGAAAAACAAAAGGGGTATTGAGAAATCAATGAATAAAAAAAAAAAAAAACATCAGTTACGGTGGAGTCCAAGAAGAGAAGAGAGAACACTTTCAGAGTGAGGCGGCTTGGATATATCGTGTAGATTCTGTTTACAGCATTAAGCTACAACAACAACAGGACAGAACAGGCCCACCACAGCACCAGCCCGTGACCCAACCTCCATTTACCTTAATTTTTGACATAGCCAGACAAAAGGCATACACAGCAACTTAGCATTTTCCTAATTAACTGACAAAATCAATGCTCCGCTGTCAGTCATCACTACACTCGACTAGACCACTACATGGACATGTAGGTCTGCTGTGTTTACTACTTTCTTGTTGAATTGTTGTGTTTATGTTTACCTTATGCCACTTCATGAAATGCAATTAGTCCTTGAATCATCTCCGATCCAACTGAATGACTGCGCGCGAAAAGATAGTATGGTCATCATCATGGTGTGGTACGTGTTGTCCAACTACAACTCAGTCTGTATTGTTGACTCCGATTAAGTCCATATTCCATATTAAAAAATTGCAACAGATATTGGCCTGCACCTGCAGTAGTAGGAGTACAATTTGGTTATTAAACAACAAGAAAGGAAACATTGACTGTCACTTATTTACTTGAGTCACTTTGTAGATTAACTAGTAGAGTAGAGTTCGACTTCATGCACAACATCAACAACAAACAACAGCAATCGCTCACAGTCTGCAAACATCCAATGCATTCCATCATTACCTGTCTTGCTCTTCTCTTTGGCTGTCAGATCATCAGATGCCTAGTGATGACATTTTTTTTTTGTTTTTGCGGGGCAGTGGCCTCATCATTATTACTCCAGTCCACATTCATTTTGAGTGTTAGGCGCTGTTTCGGTTTTCGTCGTATTCATCTGTGGCACCTTTGTCACAGTTTAAGTTGCTTCCCATGGTCAGCAGCACTGTGATGATGGTCCGCGGCCTGTGTAGTGCTCATTGCTGGTCATTTGAGTTTGCACAAATGTCAGCAAGTTTCTTCGAAGAGTCTATTGTCTTTCTCTGCCAAGTACCTTCTGTCCTGACAGTGAGGACCTTTGGATGCCTGCTGAGGCTGTAGCCTTCAGACACTGATGAGTTTCAGCTTGAAAACAAAACGGAGGATAGCTATAGTAGTCACGTTTCACTTCTAATGGAGGCGGGACTGGTAAAGGCAACATTTATTGTACTAATGTCTGGCTTGATGGAAATGTACTCGTGCGAGACAGGAAGATGAAGCAGGACTCTGAAGAGTGGACAGTTAAATGCACAGACGTGCAACTCCAATAGGGAAATAAAAAGAAGACGGTGGTGATGGTTTTGTTGTGATTTGATTTGAACCAGAAAGACAGATACACAGACACATAAAGGAAGGAAGAAAGCAACAATTTGAAAGCCTAGTTGTCAGGGAAGAGGAGCTCGTCCTCAAACTCTGGTGGTTCGGACAGAAGTAGGTCCTGTAACGCACTATTTACGTCATCCAAGTCGCTCTGCTCTTCCTGCTGTGATTCACGTATTTTGTAATCCGGTGGTATAAAGTGCTGATTCATTTTGATCATGGTTAACCTCTCCACGCTTTGGGCCGAGAGACTGGTCCTTTTCGAAGTTACAATGGCACCAGCAGCACTGAAAACACGCTCAGAAGAGACACTTGCGACAGGGGAAGCGAGATACTTTATCGCCAGCCTGCTGAGCACTGTCCATTGGCTTCTTTTCCCATACCAATACACCAATGGGTTTCCATCCATGAAGACCTCTGTTGGGTCATCCAGATAGGCCTGGACCATCCGCTCAATGTTAAGGGGTGCTCGGATGTGCTCGGCCGGTTTTGCCTTTGCATCAGCACTGGACTTACCATACCCCTGCTGTAGAAACCAATCAGTTGCACATTGTGCTGCGGACGATCCTGTTCTTGATGTTATTGTTGGTGTAGGTGACTGCTGGGAGGCAAATGCACTGCCCTCAGGCTCCGAAGTATAACTTGACTCTGGATGCCCTGTAGTACTGGTTATGGCCTGTGGTGGGGGGCCTGTAATTAACAGCCGTTCACTTTCGAAAATAGTTGCTTCCTTAGCTATCAAAGTTTTGTAGTTGGCAACATCCACTTCCGAAAAAGGAATTACTGCCTTGCTGTTCAGAAATACTTTGTACCGTGGATCCAAAATTGTGGCACTAATGTAATGTGGTTGTGACAAAATTTTATTTTTAATCCTTGTGTTTTCCGATAAGCGAGCGGCTAAGGTCTCCGCCAAATGATATGCGTCTTGTTTGTCATCCACACCTGTGTACGTTTCAGACACATCCTTCAGCTGTTGCTCTAGCATGTGCAACAATGGGATAGCTTGGCCCATAGTACAGTCCTCCCTGCTGACTTCACGTGTGAAGATCTCAAAAGGAAGTAGCATCTCAGTCAGGCATTTAATGAGGTCCCATTGAGCCATCTCAACGGTCATGCCTCTCACAGTAGGTTCCCCTATTCTTTGCATGACATAAGCATTGAGTGGTATGTACAGTTCAAACAGACGATCAAGCATATAATAAGTTGAGTTCCAACGTGTTGGCACCTCCTGGATGAGCGCTTTGACTGGCAGTTTATGCTCACGTTGAATGACCCTCAGCTGCTTCCGGGCTTTAAAAGAATGGCTGAAATGTGTGCATATTCTTCTGCAGGTGACCAGTAAGTTGCTGACTTTTGATTCATTTTTCAAAAAGTCTTGAACAACAATGTTAATGCAGTGTGCCAAACACGGGACCCTGAAATAGCCACCATTGCGCATGGCCAAAACTACATTACTGCCGTTGTCCGTGGCAACAAAACCAATCGTAAGCCCTCTTGGGCGCAGCCACTCAAAGACCTTGGTGTTAAACTCTTCCAAAATGTTTGCAGCAGTATGAGATTTCTCCATGGCAAACATGGCTACAGTTGCATGTTTGCGAGTGGCATGAAAAATCTCTGCAGTATCAACACCAGCAGATAGCTGTTCTCTAACACCCACAAAACTGATCCAGTGTGCAGTGATGCACATGTAATCTGTGGCTTGGCAACTGGTCCACATGTCTGTAGTCAGGTGGATACTGTGAACAGCACTCTGCTTCAAGGCCTTTCCTAGCAATTCCAGCACGTCGTGATGTAGTGCTGGAACTGCAACTCTGGCAAAATAGTAGCGGCTGGGAACATGCCATTTTGGGCAGATGGTTGACACAAATTCCACAAAACCCAACCCTTCAACAAAAGAAAAAGGGAGAAGGTCCAGTGCTAACATTTTAGCCAGCTTCGCATTGTACAAACGTGCTATTGGGTGGTTGCGTTCGTACTGCCCCTCACCCCCAAACATGCTGATAATGGTAGGCTGCATGGTTTTCCTTTCTCTTAGGCTCAACGCACTTTTTGGTAGTGCGGACCTGGTACTTCTTGGTGTCTCCGGCTGACTCTTACTCTTGTGCCACTGAGATGTTGCTGAAGATGTGTGCAACGTTAAGACTGCACTGCTGGGGTCAGGGACACCTTGTGTACCACTAGTGAGAATGTCTCCCTGTCCTTCCTCTTCCACCGTGATCGGATCTTCTTCTACTCCTTTATCCCCACCAACACCAGTGGTTGCCGTTTTTTTCTGTCGCGAAGGTGGTCCTCCCAGCTGATCAAGTGGTGTTTTTTCAGATGGGTCATTTGGCCTCCGGTACCATAGTTTGTACCAAGCTTACCACGACTAACAGAGGTATTACAAATGGAGCATATAGCAATGTTCTCCTCCTTTTCGCTAACCGTAAAGAAGTCCCAAACTGGGGAGCTTAACTTTGGCCTCCTGCTGGAGGTGCCACTTCCAATGCCGGATGATCTGTAGGGTGTGTGTTGAATTTGACTCTGTGCTGCTGTACCACTACCTACTCCTACAGAGGTGGTGGTTGTGCTGGATGTAGGTCGCTGCCGGGCCTTTGCTAATGCAAATATGGAAGCTGTAGGTCGTGTTGGTGTTACCTGTGGAGGTATGCGTGCTACATCCCTCGCAGCGATTTTGGATAGAGTAAGAATGTTGGTCTCCATCTCCTCGGGGCCGGGAGTGATGTTCGTGATGACTGGCTCGTCGTCATCATCATCATCATCTTGCTGTTCTACATCGACCTCCATAAGTGTAAGGCTTTCTGGAACCTTCCTTTTCCCTAGCTTGGTCTTGGAACGTGGCTCCCTCTCAGACTCAGTTTGAGGCTTCCAAGTGGCATCTAGATCATCAGAAGGGGGCTTGGCGAAGAACTCGATGGACTACCCCTCCTTTTCCTTGCTGGGGATTTGGAAGACAATGGATCTTCTGAATGAGTGGCTTCTTCTTCTACCTCTGCATGAGGCTCAATTTCCTGAACTGCCCCTACTTCAGGAGGAACAACAACTACTATTGCGGGCGGTGGTTGCGGCTGTTGTTGTTGACCACTTATCTGCTGTGTTTCCTCCTGCGTTGATTGGGTACTACTTTGAGATAGCGATAAGTTTATCTCCGGCTCAGCATCACTGCTTTCCACCATTAGGCTGGCTACCTCTTCTCCACTCATGTGCTTGGCCCTGGGTTGGTGGGTTGGGTCCACTGATGCGGATGTGCTGCCCCCAGCTTGCCCCCCGGACACCGCTGCTGCAGGCGCAATTTTTTTTTCCCAAAAAGGTACTGGCCGGCACACCAGACTTCAGTGTCACTTGCTTCTTCTGTTCCTTCTTCTTCTCAATAGCAACTTTCTTGGTACTGGAGGACCTGGTACCTGCTTTCTTTGGGCCCATCTTCTTCAGATGTCAGCAGCACTCAGTTGCAGAGATGTCTGGTCAGTCAGGTCACACGTCACGTTGTGTGTCCAGCAGCAGGATGTCTGTCTGGAAGTGCAACAGGCAATGTTGAGAGACACACCTCCTCCTCAGTCTTTGTGCACCTAAAAGCAAAAAAGCCAGAACATCAGTCAAACATAGCACAAATCAAACAAATAGAATATAGAACTTAGTGTGTGGTGGCCTCAATTATTAAATTTCAGAAACTCTTCCAACAACAACACACAGTGTAGCCATTTGTGAGACGTTGACAACAAGGCCAGGGCTTTCCTGGCTACTGTACACTCTGGAAGAATAAGAATATTAAAGAACTAAAACTAAAATGTACTGGAGCATGTTTGGCCTAAATTTGTGCATCACGTGTGATGTATTATATAGCAGCATCAGGGAGCTGCAGCTGGCAATGGGGATGGATTTGGCAGCAGTAAAACAAGAGGAAAAATGGAAAGACACGCAGGCCTATTTGGCAAAAACAGCACACTAATAACTACCACAACAAAATGGCCCCCAGAAACATGGTGACTCACAGGCACAAGGCACGGCAAACAATGAACTCAAGCAGGCCTATATATGGGCAGACAAAGGATGCCTTATAAAACACACACCGCTTTCATGCAAAAACAAAAATCCACATGGCTAAAAACACTTTGGAAAGTTAGACAACCACTACAACAACACTATTATAATGACAGTACACACGCAAAAAATGCATTTATTTACCACACCCAATAAGTGAAATAGTCAGACCCTCCAAAAAAAGCCAGATTTCGGAATTCAATTTAATCTATTCAATGCCATCTATGGCCTAAATGATGCCAAAGTTCCACAGACTACACAGAAACAGTTTTATGCACCCATGGTGACTACCTCTGGGCCTACTGGCATACTGGGCCGCAAGCTTGGAGGCCTATGGCAAAAGCACAGTGGCTGGTTTAACAAAATGGCCGCCGCCCACATGTCCAGGCCACCCAAAATAACAAAAAGTGAAGACAAAGGACAGGACCAGGCAGTTGGAGACTGTGGGAAACTTGCTACCTCTTGGAAAAACTTGTAAAACAAAAAAAAAATGACTCCTTGATCACCAAACTACATCTAAATGACAACCTGAGGAGTTTTTTGTGCAAAATGAACTAAATCAACATTTTCGAGAAGGTTTACTGATGCTCGAGAGATATTGTTCGCCAGATTGTAAATCCTGCGTGTTCGGCATCGCGATCGTCACAAATTGTCGTTATCGCGCGCGCGAAAACGTACATTGAGCGCGCGAAGAAGTTAAAAAGTGTAAGTCCGCGTTGTCGCGCAGTGCGGACAAGCCCAAAGTCCGCGAGCTGAAGGCCCAGGGTTACCTACTGGCTGAAAAGGCCTATTTATTTAACAAACACCACAAAAAAGAAAATACGCTCCAAAAACCACTTTTACCAATTAAAAACAATGCCATCCATGGCCTCAATTATGTTACAATTCAACAGACAACAAAAAACAGTTTTTATGCACCCATGAGGATGACTACCGCCGGGCCTACTGCCACACTAGGCCGCAAGCTTTGAGGCCTATGGCAAAAGCACAGTGGCTGTTCACACAAAATGGCCGCCAACAACAACAAGAAAAGGAAGACAAGACAGACAATGCAGGCCTAAGGCAAAAGCACAATGCCTGGCTTCACAAAATGGCTGCCACCCACATGGCCAGGCCACCCAAAATAACAAAAAGTGAAGACAAAGGACAGGACCAGGCAGTTGGAGACTGTGGGAAACTTGCTACCTCTTGGAAAAAATTGTAAAACAAAGAAAAAATGACTCCTTGATCGCCAAACTACATCTAAATGACAACCTGAGGAGTTTTTGTGCAAAATGAACTAAATCAACAGTTTCGAGAAGGTTTAATGATGCTCGAGAGATATTGTTCGCCAGATTGTAAATCATGCGTGTTCGGCATCGCGATCGTCACAAATTGTCGTTATCGCGCGCGCGAAAACGTACATTGAGCGCGCGAAGAAGTTAAAAAGTGTAAGTCCGCGTTGTCGCGCAGTGCGGACTTGCCCAAAGTCCGCGAGCTGAAGGCCCAGGGTTACCTACTGGCTGAAAAGGCCTATTTATTTAACAAACACCACAAAAAATAAAATACGCTCCAAAAACCACTTTTACCAATTAAAAACAATGCCATCCATGGCCTCAATTATGTTACAATTCAACAGACAACACAAAACAGTTTTTATGCACCCATGAGGATGACTACCGCCGGGCCTACTGCCACACTAGGCCGCAAGCTTTGAGGCCTATGGCAAAAGCACAGTGGCTGTTCACACAAAATGGCCGCCAACAACAACAAGAAAAGGAAGACAAGACAGACAATGCAGGCCTAAGGCAAAAGCACAATGCCTGGCTTCACAAAATGGCTGCCACCCACATGGCCAGGCCACCCAAAATAACAAAAAGTGAAGAAAAAGGACAGGACCAGGCAGTTGGAGACTCTGGGAAACTTGCTACCTCTTGGAAAAAATTGTAAAACAAACAAAAAATGACTCCTTGATCACCAAACTACATCTAAATGACAACCTGAGGAGTTTTTTGTGCAAAATGAACTAAATCAACATTTTCGAGAAGGTTTAATGATGCTCGAGAGATATTGTTCGCCAGATTGTAAATCCTGCGTGTTCGGCATCGCGATCGTCACAAATTGTCGTTATCGCGCGCGAAAACGTACATTGAGCGCGCGAAGAAGTTAAAAAGTGTAAGTCCGCGTTGTCGCGCAGTGCGGACTTGCCCAAAGTCCGCGAGCTGAAGGCCCAGGGTTACCTACTGGCTGAAAAGGCCTATTTATTTAACAAACACCACAAAAAAGAAAATACGCTCCAAAAACCACTTTTACCAATTAAAAACAATGCCATCCATGGCCTCAATTATGTTACAATTCAACAGACAACAAAAAACTGTTTTTATGCACCCATGAGGATGACTACCGCCGGGCCTACTGCCACACTAGGCCGCAACAAGCTTTGAGGCCTATGGCAAAAGCACAGTGGCTGTTCACACAAAATGGCCGCCAACAACAACAAGAAAAGGAAGACAAGACAGACAATGCAGGCCTATGGCAAAAGCACAATGCCTGGCTTCACAAAATGGCTGCCACCCACATGGCCAGGCCACCCAAAATAACAAAAAGTGAAGACAAAGGACAGGACCAGGCAGTTGGAGACTCTGGGAAACTTGCTACCTCTTGGAAAAAATTGTAAAACCAAACAAAAATGACTCCTTGATCACCAAACTACATCTAAATGACAACCTGAGGAGTTTTTTGTGCAAAATGAACTAAATCAACATTTTCGAGAAGGTTTAATGATGCTCGAGAGATATTGTTCGCCAGATTGTAAATTCTGCGTGTTCGGCATCGCGATCGTCATAAATTGTCGTTATCGCGCGCGCGAAACGTACATTGAGCGCGCGAAGAAGTTAAAAAGTGCAAGTCCGCGTTGTCGCGCAGTGCGGACTTGCCCAAAGTCCGCGAGCTGAACGCCCAGGGTTACCTACTGGCTGAAAAGGCCTATTTATTTAACAAACACCACAAAAAATAAAATACACCCCAAAAACCACTTTTACCAATTCAAAAGTAAACAAGGCCATCCATGGATGCCCGGCCTACATGATGTTTAAACTTTAAATTCAACAGACATCACAGAAACCTGCACCCATGGGTACCTCGGGCTCTAGTCTGGGCCTACTGGCTGAAATTCCAATCAAAGAAAAACAACTAGGCCCCTGCAGAAACTACAGGCCACAACAATACATTTAAAAAAATATGGAAATCCCCCAAAAAATGTAGGTACAAACAAGCCCCAATCAAACAAACAAGTACACCAATTCTCCAACTTACTTGTAAAATCTCAAATCCAAGAGTCCTCAAATCCAATCCAATGATATGATGCAGCAGACAGACACAAAAAGTGATCCTTCCAGGTCAAAATCAAAATGCAAGTGAACAGCACATGGACAAAACACTGGGAGGAGCCTGCTGGACAGGAACAGGAAGTTTGAGAATCAGGGGCACTTCCTTCCTCTTGGAAAAAAAGAAAAAGGACTCCTTGCTCACCAAACTACATCTCTAAATGACAACCTGAGGAGTTTTTTGTGCAAAATGAACGAATTCATCTTTTTCGAGAAGGTTTTATGATGCTCGAGATATATTCATCGCCAGAATGTAGTTTCTTCGTGTTCGGGATCGCGATCTTACCAACACTGCCGCCGGAAGTCAGATCGCGCGTCCGAATGACGTGTTCGCGGTCGCACACTCTCGCGGGAACTTGCGGGCGGATTCCAAATCTCGTGGCGCCCGCGAACGGATAGGAAGTCGCGTCGGCGAACGCAGAATCACGGTAGGTCGTTACCGCGCGCGCGAGAACGTATATTGAGCGCGCGATGAAGAAAAACAGCTACGCTACGCCGCAAATTGCGTAGCGCACAGTAGCTTCGCGTTCTACGCGAATCGCGAAGTTACCGCAACTTCGCAGGCTTCGCGAGCGTAGCGAATTTCACCGCCCAGGCTTAGTGGTGACCCTGGGCTGCATTACAATCCCACTGTGATGACAAAGCTAAATGTGGTTCACACTGTGAACCACAGTCATGTGTACTGAGCAACTAACTACCATCACACCTACACAAGCACAAATCAAACAGCATGGCCAGTAAGCCAAGGCCAACATGGAGGCAGGGGCCTAGCCGGGCAACAACTCTCATCTGCACACACTCAACACCACACCCCTCGACCTCCAACAATGTGCAGCAGTGAAGCACACATGCACTGGTGACATTGCACATGCACCCATGACTAATCCAGGGTGGTGGGTGGGAACCAAGGTGCAGAAACACATCACACATGGACACTCAACAAGACTCCTGAATGTCTGACACACTGCACACTACGCCGTACATGGACATGACGGCAATACCACACCAACCAATGGGATCACAGCCACAGTCACACACCAATGAAGAAGCCAAGGTCACCCACAAAGAACACACACAGACAACAACCAACATTGCAGCCCGGACCCTGAGAAGTGCCAGCAGTCACACACACAACATGTCACAATCACTGAAAGATAACACAAACTGGAAATCACATGACAGGGGCAAACAACAAGTGCCAAGGGGAAACCTGACTGTGACCCATCTGCGTCTGCACACAAACTCAGCCCTGACAGCAAGCACACCTATGGGTGACACCCTGATGACCAGTAATGTGCCATGCACCCACATCACAGAGAACCCAGGGAGAAGACTTTGGGGGAACATAGCTCAACTCAGCTAGCATCACAAACAGGTACAATACTAGGGATCACAGCATGCACAGCTAAACGGAAGTGAACACACAGACATGCACATACAACACACACCTTGGGCGCAGGCAATGTCACAGGAGTACACACTGCCATGAGGGGACTCCACTCCTGTGTGAGGAAAGCTGTGCCATATGTTGCCTCAGTAGGGCCCCACCATGTCAGCTGAGCACTTGGTCACACAATCAACAATTAGCACCAAATGAGGGCTCCCGTCACATCAGCCTGGTCATGGAAGTGCCAACGGAATCATCAGCACAGATCCAACAAACTTGTATAGCAATGTTGCACTGACAACACAGATGAGTCCTTCCCCATTGATGCCCAAACCTGCATGTCCACTGGAGATGGCCACACGGTCAGGGAAGTAGACGAATTGAACAATGGCAGGCACAACAGATGTGCAGGGGTGGAAGCCACAGATGTGAAATAGCCAATCTAAGTAGGAAATCCCATTGCCAAATACTGAACACTTGACACCCTCAGATGCTGCTATGGATGACATGGATACACCACAGGATAGGACACATTCCCCCTGGACCACATGGGTTCCTGCACAGTAACACTTCATTATCATGAGACCAAATATCACCATCACTGCAGCAAGGGCATGGTTAGCATCATCAACATAATGTACATCAGAAGCAAAAGCACTAGAGAACAGAAAGTTGCTTTATTCAGCATATGTGGCATTAAAAGTAGAAGTCCGGTAGAACATAAACAAAGGCCAATGGCCAGTCCATCAACAAAGTCACAAGTGGGTGACAGTGGCAGATGCCACCCTACACATGCCTGCACAAAACCAGGGACAATCCACTAGGAGGGGCAACCGGGGGGTAGGCCAGGCACCGCAGGGACAGGATCAGGGCTCACCAGGAGGAAGCAGGGAAGGGGTGGTGGGTGCTGGAGAGCCACTGACAACTGCAGTGGAGGTGTCTGACATGGTGTGTGCCGGCACAACTGGGGGGCATGGCTCAGATGTTGTGGGTGCCGGCACGACTGCAGTGGACCCTGCAGATGGAGTGGACAGGTCCGCCACTGCAGTGCCCAAGTCAGACAGGGTGGTAGTGGACTCCACTGCAGTGCCTACCACCAGGGGAGGAGAATGGGGAACAGGCAAGGTGGGCTGGACAGAGGGGAGGACACCCTCACCACATCAGTGGCACAGACAAGCGCAGCGGGGGTGTGGTGCCGGGAGAGCAAGTGGCAGGGGGAGAAGGCCGGAGCCTCTTGGGGATGGTATATCTGTGGGTGGGGGAACCTGGGGCAGGGTGTGGTGGGGGCACCTGTGGAGTGGGGGCCTGAGGGATGGAGGAAGGAGACCTGGTGCTTGAGCTGCAGGGCGGCGGCGGGGTCTTGCTCTTAGCACTCCGGGGGACTTGCGGGTGGGGGCCTCAGTCTGTCTGCGCCTGGGGAGGGTGTCCGGGGGCGAGGGGCACTCTGCTCCGTGTGGGGGCTTCCTCTTTCCCCTGGATGCTGGGGCAGCTGGATCGGAGGGGAAGAGGCCGAGGTCACTGAGGAAGAGGCGCTGGGTCTTTGGGGTTGCAGGTGAGGCAAGGGAGGGTGCTTTGGAGGGAGAGGCAACTGAGGACTGCGCAGTGCCCGTGGATGCGTGTGTGTGTACCAGGGCCCCATCCCCTGTGAGTCTGGTTTCAGTCCCCTGACTGTGCGTGCGTGTGCGTTTAGTTTGTGGCGTGTGTGTCTGTGTGCTGGACGTGTGTGTGCTGGTGTGTGCCTGTGCCGGTGTGTGTGTGCTTGGGATGGCTAAGGTGCTGGGGAGTGTGGATGGAGCAGAGGCAGGAGGGGTGAGGTACTGTCTGAGGAGGGACACTGCTGCCGTCAGGGAGGAGTCCATGGACCTGTTGCCCCTCTGTAGGTCAGACATGCCCGATGAGATGCCCTCCATGAACGACACCAGCTGAGTCAACAGTGCGGTGTGCGCATGGAGGACACTCAGCATGGCTGTCTGCCCTACATGGAGCTGGCGGAGGAGGTACACAGACTCCTCACTCAGGGCAGCAGGGGACACAGGGGCAGGGGGTGCGGTGCCTGGGCCAAAGGAGACACGCTCCCGAACATGGGAGCCTCCACGGACCTGGGGAATGGGAGCCGATGGGAGGGCGGTGGTGGTGCTGGTGGTGGCGGGGACAGCAACACTAGCTGGGGTGTGGTGGCTGCTGACACCCGCCTCCACAAGGGAGTCATCCTCCGAGTTGCTCTGGTCCTCAGCTGAGGTGGATGGTGCTGAGGACTCCTCGGTGTGGCTCCCCTCGCCCTCCGTGCCACTGGGTCCCTCCGACCACTCCTCGGCTGCTGACCCAGTCTGGCTCTCTGGCTCCTCCTGGTCCGTGGAGCTGTCCCCTTCCGTGGCCGTGGATGTATCTGCAAACAATGGGGAAACAGACAGACATCAGTCACCTGCACCAAACGCACACACCACTGTGAGCACAGCACATTGCAGAGCAAGCCCTGGCATCATTAGTTGTACATTGCTAAAAGTGCCCTAACTGAACAGGAGAAGCCAATTGCCAGTCTGATGCCAAGCATGGCACTCACATCCCACATGGCCTTGCACCCATCGGTCTGGTGTCTGTTGGATTGCAACACCCCAGTGTGGACACATGCACCAAGTACACAGTAGTTGGACAGTGCAGAGGACACGGTGTGGCATGTGGACATGCACACATCACAGCTCTTGCCACTGAGTCAGTACAGGTTTCCGGATGAAAGGGATGCCCAGAGTCAAATAGGAAATGCATGTGATGCATACCAGCGACAGACACCATGATGCACCCATGTCCTGATAGCCATCGCCACAATGGTGTGCATGTAGCACATGTCACTCCCCTGCAGGACCACCAATAAGTTGACACATGCCATGGCAGAGGCATGACTGCTAAGTCATACATCACTGTCTCAGTGATGTATGACTTGGCAGCCAGACAACAACACTATGCACTGTGTCACAATAGTAGGTCATGGGGAATGCAAGTCCTGGAGCTGCACAAGTGCACATGTACATCCCCCACACAACACATCATCTTAACCCTCATCTGTCCAGGTCATACCTATTGGACATATGGGAGACCTGTGACACTACCCTCTGAACCTGAGCCCCTCACAATTTGCTGTGAATGGGGAACAGCTGCCTGAACTTCACATTCGCATACCCCAGTCTGCACGCGCAGCTGATCAAACACCTATGTGACACACAAGTATCGTCTCCTATGGTCACATCTCCAGGGGCATGCTGAGCCCCTACCAAGAAACACCCCAGCAGTCCTGGCAACTAATCCACAGCACACTGACACAGAGGCAGACACCTGAGGGGTCAAATCACTGTGCACAATGTGTCAGCTGATACACGGGAGTGGGAGTACAGAGTGCATTGCATGGCCTGGAGTAGGCATGACTGTCCTGCTCCACATGAATGAGGGATGTGCCCTGGACAGTGGATAGCTGGCTATGTATGTGTGACACACGTCATCTGCACACTCCTGGGGCCCAAACATTGTTCCCACCCGCTGCATGGGCGTGTGCCACATACCCCAGGCACATGTGGTGGCTCAGCTCAGCAAGTGGACCGCATATCCAAGAAAACACGCAGATCACATGTCCAAACACAGGCGTTGTGTGAACAATGGACCCACCCATGATGCCCACAACAGAGTTAGGGAAACAGATGCTGTCCCCCACCTTTAGTGAAGCAAACTGCAAGGACACAGTCCCAAGTGACACAATTCCCTGAATGTAAGGGCCACACCTGGGTATCAGATGAGCAGTGGGCAGTGCACAATAGAGGGACATGGCTCCTGGACAACATGACTGCTGCACTGTGGCAGTTGAACCAGGCCAGAGGAGGGCACAAAGCATGTAATACAGAGATCACAGTGCAGTCTTTGACTCACCCCTCCTTGCTGCTGTCTGGCCTTCAGCTGCCCATCCAGGTCTGGAAACACCACCGCCAGGATCTGGAGCATGTGGGGGTCAGGGTCCGTGTTCCGCCCCTCCTGCGAGGAGGCGACAGCTTCAGCTGGACCCGTGCAATCCTCCGGGTCCAGCCCCGAAGGTCCTGCCACCTCTTCTGGCAGTTGCGGATCCGGCGCTTGTAGACCCCCACGGACCGGACGGCCCGGACGATGTCCTTCCAGATCTCCTGCTTCCGATGGGCATTAACCTGTCAGGATGACAAAGTGAAAAGGCCATTACCACACATGCAACATATCCGTGCATGACACAGTTGTATATACATGTCTCAATCACAGGGGCACATGATGTACACAGGCAGTGCAAAGCTGCCCATGGACAGTTTGCCAGACGTCACTACATGGTATCATTGCATGGGAAGTAAAACCATGTTCAAATGCACTGTCACTGCACCATACCTGTCCAGTGCAAGTCACTACACACTATGGGGGGTGACAACTACTCAGTGAGCCTGCTAGCCAGTGGTGTGCAGACTTCCAGCCTTGCTAGTCACACAAAATGCACATTCAGAAAGGCAGTGCACAGAACACTCACCTGCTCCCCTGGTGTCCCATACAGCTTGCTGTACTGTGGAAGTAGGCTGTCCAGCAGGGCCTGGTTCTCTTCAAGGCTGAAGGCTGGGGCTCTCTCCACAGTACGTGCCATTGCAGGGTCCAGAGGGGCAGAGACAGCAGCAGTGCAGTGGCAGATGTCGTCCTGGAGCATGTAGTGCAGGCAAGTGAGCTCTCAGGGGAACAGCCAGCAATATATATGTGCTGGAGAGGCAGATACTGTCCCTTGTGTCCAAAGTGATAGGTCCAAGTTGTTTGCATCTTCTGAATCTGGCCAATCCATGGAATAGCAGCACCAAAACACGCCCACAGCATCCTTCAAATCTTCAACTTCATGACATACATGATTTTGCAACATTGTTGTGGGTGACCAACTGATTTTCCAGCAACCGACTCGTTCGAAATTCGAAAACGCGTCCGTTGCCAGGCAAGCCCATTGTCAATGGGTGCGCACCGATCGGTCCATTGCGGTACAACGCGTACAGGGGTACAACGCGTACCCGCACACATTGAATGCAATGGGCCGGCCGGAGGCACCGATCGGTCCATTGCGGTACAACGCGCACAGGGTACAACGCGTACCCGCACACATTGAATGCAATGGGCCGGCCGGAGGCACCGATCGGTCCATTGCAGTTCAACGCGCACAGGGGTACAACGCGTACCCGCACACATTGAATGCAATGGGCCGGCCGGAGGCACCGATCGGTCCATTGCAGTACAACGCGCACAGGGGTACAACGCGTACCCGCACACATTGAATGCAATGGGCCGGCCGGAGGCACCGATCGGTCCATTGCAGTACAACGCGCACAGGGGTACAACGCGTACCTGCACACATTGAATGCAATGGGCCGGCCGGAGGCACCGATCGGTCCATTGCAGTACAACGCATCACTGTACATGTGACTGGCATATGTCAGCATGCCTGTCTCAGATGGACATATGCCAGCCACAGATGGCTCCCAGGGAGTGAGGGGCACACCTACATCACGACAGCCTGTCCAAACTTTATCATAAGGCATGTAAGGCTGCATTTCCTATTGTGTGTATGTTGGTGTACATGTTGTCCTGTGGGTGTCACCTGTGGGCAGCCACCCCCAGGCTGTGCACGTGTTCATGGGGACAGGATCCTGGGTGTTACGTGTACATGACCACTGTGATGTGCAACTGTTCATATCTGTGCATGTGCCATGGTCACATTTCACGGTGGTGTATGTGTATGTCATGTCACATACCCTGTGAGTCCCATGTGGGACGGTATGTTTGAGCCAGGGTGTCCCAGTGGCACAATAGTGATGGTCCTCCACAGTCTTTGTGCATGTAGTGTTTACAATTTTTCTGATTACATGTGCACAATGGGAGACAGTCTCCACATCCACGTTGTGTGTGCATGGACTTTGATGTTGTGCGTGTGTGTGTCACAGACGTCCATGTCTGTCCTGCCGTGGCAAGTGGGGCCACTACCTGTGGGGGTCATGGTTGTTTTGCTGTGGTGTATACATGATACTCCATGTAATGCCAGTGTCCATGTGGCAATACAGGGTCCCTGGGAATGTACCTGTCATTGAGCTGTGGTGCCTGGGGCACATCTGTCCTCACATGTCACTGTGGGGGGTTATTTTGACACAGCAGCAGGAGATGGGAACTGTGACACGGCCTCATGATATCCAATGGGCCAACCTGGGACTAATTGATGCCACCTGTTGGACCGTGTTGACAGATGTTGGCCATTTATGTACCATACATGTCCTTCCGGAACTGTACACTTCATGTAGTTGTGCCTCATAATGATGTATGTTGGGATCTTGAGTGTTCTCAATGCCGCATATGTGGGGTGACTGACAATCTTGCTTACTTCTCCTCTGCACTGCAGGGCTCCTGCTGTCCATCGACCATTGCCAGACCTGGCAACGATGGTGGAACGGGACAGCATCCGACGGTACCGCTTCACCAGGCAGCTGATTGAGGATTTGGCAGTGCAGTTGTCCCCACATTTGCAGCCTGGCCGGCCGTATCCTACAGCGCTGACCCCCAAGGTGAAGGTGATGGCAGCCCTACACTTCTTTGCCACCGGTACCTTCCAACATACTGTGGCGACTGCTGGTGGGATGTCACAGACCATGTTGAGCCGTGTGCTCCGCGATGTTTTGGCGGCAATGTTGCTCTTCCTGAACCGGTACATCTATTTCCCTAGACTGCGACGACTCACTGACGTGAAGAGTGACTTTTATGCCCTGGGGAGGATGCCGCATGTCATTGGCTCCATTGATGGGACACATGTGGCTTTGGTACCACCACAGGCCCAGGAGCAGGCCTACAGGAACCGCAAGCACTACCACTCGGTCAATGCACTGGTGGTGTGTCTTGCAGACATGACCATCACACACGTGTGTGCCCGTTTCCCTGGTTCAGCACACAATGCCTTTGTGATGAGGAGTAGTCGCATCCCCAGGATGATGGCACAGATGCAGAACCAGCGTGCCTGGCTTGTCGGTGTGTACTGACTTTGTGCCATTGTGTGTGATCTGATCTGTAGTATTCCGCCCACTTTTCCAAGTCAGCTAATGTGCACTTGTCTGTCCGTAGGTGACTCGGGATACCCCAACATGCCGTGGTTGCTGACACCCCTCAGGAACCCTGTGACACCAGCCCAGATGCGCTACAATGAGGCACATGGTCGGACCAGGAGAGTGATTGAGCGGACCTTTGGTCTCCTGAAGAGCCGCTTCCGCTGCCTGGACAAGACCGGAGGGTCCCTCCCATATGCCCCTGCGAAAGTGTGCAAGATTATCATCGTCTGCTGCATGCTCCACAACCTGGCAGTGCGGAAGGAGTTGCCTCTCATCCAGGATGACAATGACCAACATCCGCCACCTGTGGAGGATCCTGGCCTGGACCACGATGCCAGTGACGATGATGATGATGATGGTGATGTCCGCACACAGCTCATCACCAACTTCTTTAGCTGAATGTGAGTATCCTGAGGTGTCATGTCAATGATGTGAGTTGGCATGATGTGTGGGTGGTGCTCTGGTGCTGTTGGAGTGTGTCCATGGGCTACTTGACTGGATGTGTGTTGCGATGTGTGCTAACAGGTGGGCTGTACTCCCCAACAGTGTTGACATGCTAACTTGGTTCTGGGTGGGTATCTTGTAACATGTATTGTGCATGAGTTTTGCTGTTATGTCCTGTACTCCATTGCTTTTGACTGTGTGTCATTTCTGTCCTTCACAGTGTACTTTCAGATTCGTTTGGTCAACTGTGTCCACCGACGACGTGATTGCACATCCAGGCTGGTAGCTGTTGTGTCCCTACAGGTGATGTGCGCCACACCCATGGACTTCCTTCCGTCTACAGTTGTTGACTGTGTGCCCGCTGCCAGGTGGGATTACCTTGCATCTGTAGTGGTTACGACATGTTGCAACTGTGTAATAAACCTGTGCTTCACTTTGTGATGTGCGTTGTCTGTGGTCACACATTTGACTGCCATTTGCTTACTGCACCTGTGGGCTACTTGACTACAACTGGGAATGGGTGTGGTGTCTGTGCATTGCACCGTCTTCCCTGGCAACATCAGTGTAGGCAATGAGTCAGATGGCCTAGGTGTGTATGTGTTGTGTAGCCCTGGTGGTGTGTCTCCCTCATGTGTGTCACGTTGCCTGTACTCACATGCCTGTGTTGTCCTTGCTGTTGCAGTTCGCATACACAGTGTAATTTTGCAGTTCATCATCCCCATAACAGCACCCACGTTGGAATCACGACAGAGGCAAGTATGGTGTATTAGTGTGTTTATTGTGATACATTTGTTTTAATAGTGCATAGGATGGGTAGTGCTGTACATAAATCTTGCAATCCGAAGTTCCTAGGTGAATTGAAAGTCCTGGTAGACAGGATCCCCAGTATCGGGGCCACAGTTGTCTGACACATTGGTCCAACTTGTACTCCCCATGCAATGTGTGGGAGTAGTGTTGCCGTCAACAGGGTGAACAGTCTGTGCACAAAGGCGAACATCCAGAACAGGTTCAGGCTTCCTGGGAGTTGCGCTTGGCCATCGGCCTCTCACTTTCCCTCCTCGGACGACCCCTCTTCTTGGGGGGGGCCCCTCAAGTACAGGCTGCTGCGGTGCAGGGGACTCTCCGCCAGAGTCCTCCTCCCTCCCTGTGGCAGTTGCAGTTTGTTCGGCACCAGATGTTGTTGGCACACAGGGAGGTGTGGACTGGTTGCTGTTCATCTGGCGGAGGCATTGTAAAATGTCCCTGTGCACCGCCGTCATCTCATGCAGTGCATCCCACTTGGACTCCACGCGGGACATGTGTGAGTCCACGCGGGACATGTGTGACTCCACGTGGGACATGTGGGAGTCCAAGCGGGCATGATGGGCAGCCTGCTGCTGTTTCATGTCTCTGAGGAGCCCCACTACCTGGCTGAGGTCTCCGGTGCTGGACTGGTACGCATCAGCTATGCGTACCAGTTGTGGGTCATCATGCACACCAGCAACGTCTGCAAGCAGCGACCTCTGCCTCCCACCCCTCCCACCACCCCTGCTGACATGTGCAGTGTGTGCAGTGGCACGCACAGATAACCCTGGTCCACCTTGGGGGTGTGGTGGTGGTGTCCATGGCCCCAGGTTGGTCCAGGGTCCCTGTGCTGGTGTTGCTCCTTGTTCTGTCCATGTCGGCAGGGATGGTATTCGTGGTGACAGTCGTTGGAGGGGTGGGTGCAGGGGGTGCAGCTGGTGGTCCTGCTGGTGCTGCAGCTGGTGGTCCTGCTGGTGCTGCATGTTGACTTGCACCGGATGTGCCAGGTTGGTCTTCATCGTCCGAGGAGGACAGAGGCTGTACGACGCCAGTGAGCTCCGCATCCTCTTGAGCCTGGGACTGGGACTCCTCAGCGTCTGCTGCTGTGTCCCCATCATCACCTGTTTTTGGGAGACACAAACAATGTATGTTATGTTTCTGCAGGCATCAATGGTTGACACACATGACAGTTGTGACTGTGCCTCTGGGTGCGGGCCTGTACATTGCATTGTCCTAAGTCGTCACAGTCAGGGGTTGATATTGGTGTGGCACATTGTCCTGCATTATTTGGGCATTTCTATGTATTTTCTGGGGTGTGAACATGGTCTGCATTGGTTGTGTTTGGTTGACAGCCAGACCTCCTTCCCACCCACCCAGCCAGTCAGTGATCCCACCATGGAACGTGCTTGCATTGCAGGGAGTGTAAGTTGTCTCTCAGGATGTCACTCAGTGGTGTCCTGCTGTTTGTTGGTCCACATTTGCCAGCAGGGCCTTGTGCTCCCCACAGCAGTAGCCAGTGTCAGCCATCTTGTGAGTCCTTCTCCACTCCCTGTGATGTGAGCATGGTTCAGGGTGGTGTTGATGGGACAGTTGTGGGGGTGAGCTATGTGTGTGACTACGACTCCCATCATGCTATTGCCTCCACCCCACTTCCCAGCATTCCCATACTTACTTGCTTTTGTGGGGAGTTCAGTGTGTGTGGGTGTGAGAGCAATGGCAAGATGGCTGACAGTGGTGTCCTGCTGTTGGTTGGTGTGCAGTACCCAGCATGCCCTTGTGCTCCCCACGACACAGCAACAGTGTCAGACATCTTTGATGGGCCTTTCCACTCTCTGTGGGATGTGCATGCATGAGTGTGAGCTTGCTGGGCCATGTGGTGGGGGATGTAGAGCTGTGACTACGACTCCCATCATGCTATTGCCTCCTCCCCCTTCCCAGCATGCCCATGCTTCCTTCCTTTGACTCTGCTTCCCTGTGGGGTGGGCTGGCTGTGCTGACAGGATGGCTGGGAGTGTTGTCCTGGCAGTTGTTTGGCTAGAGGTCCCAAGAGTGTCCCTGTGCTTCACACAACATGACCCAGGGTGGTGGTTCTTTGTGGGATCTTGTGTTAGGATGGGGGCATTGCATTCTACCAGGTGGGTTCTGTGGAGTTTGTGTTGGGGTGTGTGTGAGGGGAGGTGCTTGTGACTATGGACAGTGCTGCAAGTCCCCCTTCCCACCCAGCTAGCCAGATATCCCACCATGGAACGTGCTTGCATTGCAGGGAGTGTAAGTTGTCTCTCAGGATGTCAGTCAGTGGTGTCCTGCTGTTTGTTGGTGCACAGTTGGCAGCAGGGCCTTGTGCTCTCCACAGCAGTAGCCAGTGTCAGCCATCTTGTGAGTCCTTCTCCACTCCCTGTGATGTGAGCATGGTTCAGGGTGGTGTTGATGGGACAGTTGTGGGGGGCAATATGTGTGACTGCGACTCCCATGATGCTATTGGCTACACTGACTTGGCCAGCATACACAGAATTCCTTCCTTTGAGTGGTCTTCACTGTGTGTTGGTGTTGTTGTGGTGGCTACATGTGTGGATGTGTTTGTTAGTTCTATTTGTGCCACTGCCTAGCTGTAGTTGTAGTTGTGTTTGTACATGTGTTGGCACAGTTGGATGTGACTTTTTTGATGGCATGTGTTGTGTTTATCTGACTGACATACACATTTTGGGATGATTCTGTTCTGGTTGCTGTGTAATTGCTATGAGTGCATGGTTTGACTCTCCCTTGACAGTGATGTGTGTGTTTTGTGGCAGTATATTGTGTACATTTGTTGTGTACTCACCAGGCTCTGGGATGTCCTCTAGTCCATATACGCTCACTGGCGGAAGGATGGCCCGCACCTTCTCCTCCCAGGGCCTGAGGTATATTGGCTTGGCAGGAGGGCCACTGCCGGTGTATTGGCTGTTGATGTAGTCTTTCTTCAGCATGTCCCGTACCCTCCTGCGCACGTCATACTACCTGTTCTGGATGTCGCTCTTTGTGCGCCGACATGGTGATTGTGCATTCACCCTGTTGATGATCCTCTCCCACATCTTGGTTTTCTGCGACATGGGGGTCTGTTGGACCAGTGTGCCAAACAGCTGTGGCTCCACCCTGAGGATCTCGTCTACCATGACTTCCAATTCACTATCTAGGAACTTGGGATTCTTCTTGGGGGGCATGGTGATGGGTGGTGATGGTGAGTGATGTGTGTGTTGGTGTGCAGGTGAGGGTGTGTGAGTGTGTGTTTTGCTGGGTGTATGTGAGGTAGGTATTTGTTGGTGTGCTGATGGTGTGTGGCTTGTGTGAGGGATGAGCTGTGGGTGTGTGGTTGCTTTCTCTTGGGTGCTGGCAGTGGAATGGCATTTGCAAAGGCTCATGGTTGTGATTTGTGTCCTTTACATAGGTGGAGTTGTGGGTGTGTCTTTGTTCTCTGTCCCCACCCCCCAGTATTTATTGGCTTGGTAATTGCTTGTTTGGCCTTTTTTGGGTGATTTTTCCTTTGTGCTGTTTGTGTATGTTGGAAACGTTCTTGTGACCGAGTCGGACCTTGCATTTGTCTCGTACGGTGTTCTCCGTTTCGTTCGCGCTGTGTTTGTGCAGTTTTCTATGCTGCGTACGCGTCGGTCGCGGTGTTTTGTGTTGCTTCGGCTCGGTTTTGTATGCGTGTCGGTCGTACGGCTTGGCCTCCGTCCGACTCGCTCGTGGTTTTCGCGCCTTGCATCGTACTTTGCGGTTTGGAGTTCGCGTGTACGTTTCGGTCGGATTTGTTCCGGGTGCGTGTCGGTCGGTTGGATTCGCGTGTTTTCCGGCCGGATTGCTGTTTTCCGTGCGGCTCGGTCGGTCGACTTGGTTTCGGTACGTGTCGGTCGGATTTTTCACGCCTTGCATCGTACTTGGCGTGTCGGGCGCCACGGGTACGTGTCGGTCGGTATTATTTCCGGATCCGAGTCGGTCGGTGCTTTTTCCGGCCCGAATCGGAATCGACCCCATAGTGTGGTCTCTATATGGTAATAGATGTTGGTTCTCTCCTTTCAGTAAGGATGTTTCTCCTTGTTTTTTATTTAATAGCTATGCGCTAGAATACAGTCAAATTTCTATAAGATCCTTTGAAGGCAGATACATAAACAACAGTTCAATATACCAGGTGAGGACCGATTCGATTATACTTATTATCACAAGTGTTAATTTGTTCGATACTCAGCTGGGCATTCGGAATGAGAAAAGGATACTATGAGGGGTACCTCATTATGAGCTCTTAGGAATATATCCTTGATACAGTATTAAAACAAACTTTGAATGGGTTTTATTTGATTGACATTAGTATATGATCTTCTCCTTCATTAATATTTATTATTCACATATTTTTGTATGTGATAGAATGGATATAGGCAGGGTGATATTTTGATTTGTATATAGGATTTGTCTCTTGGGTAAAAGATGAACCATGTAAACCTGTAGAAACCCATAAATATGAGCTTTGTGTTGATTTATTTTTATTTTATTGTTTTATTTCAGCCCTGATGATGTCCTTTTAGGACGAAACGCGTTGGCTGATGTATTGTTTGGAATTTGCTTGGAATACGAATTATAACAATAGAGAAGAAGATTGTGACTGCTTTTGTTATATGGATTTTGAACTGTGATCATTGGAAAGAAAAGGAAAAAATAAAAAATAAAGAATCTTCTTGAATTCAACATACTGCCTAAGAACTCATCATTGGAAAACTCTCAAAAATTATTGATGAAAAACTTTTTTGAAATTGTTTGGCGCTCCTCTGATTTGTATTTATTGTCATATTTTGATAACTGCAGATTTTTAAGTACTGTATTGTGGATTTTTATCGTTTTTGGTCTTGTCTTAAGTATATAAAAATATTGGATATTTTTCTAAACTGGTGTGGTGTCCTTTTGTAGTGCTTACACTGTATTATTGTTGGTTATGTGCAAATGCTTTACACACTGCCTCTAAGATAAGCCTGACTGCTCATGCCAAGCTACCAAGGGTGTGAGCAGGGGTTATTTTAGGAGTGTAACTCCCTTACCCTGACTAGGAAGAAGGGTCCCTATTTGGACAGAGGTGCAAGCCCTTGCCAACTAGAGACCCCTATTTCTAACAAGTTACAGTGTCATGCAATGGCATTAAGTGGAATAGAATGTTGTTGAGTAGAATGGCATAGGGTGGAAAAGAGTGTTGTAGAGTGGAGTGTCATCAAGTGGTGTGTCGTAGAGTGGAGGAGAGTGTCGTAGAGTGGGGTGTCATAGAGTGGAGTGTCCAAACCTAAAAACATGGCTTGACAAGCATATTCCTATATATTTAGTTATAAAATTACAAAGGCTCTTTTAAGAGCCACCCTATATTAGGTCTAATTTAATTTTCTCCTATATAATTTTTTTGGGGACATTTCAGAATGTACTGCAGTACTTTATCCATCCTTTCATGACAGCAGTGCTGTACTATGTAAACGCATAAAAAAAAAAAATCAATTAATAAAACTACTTTTCCACACCTCTACAGAGTTTGCTACACTGCCTCATTTCTTCCTATACATTAAAACAACTTTAATATTCTTAACAACAGAGCAAAGACAAAGTGTGGTCTATCCAATAAGGCTGCCTTTTCACTTTGAAAGAGCTTTAATTCACCAATCGTATTGCATTTCATCATTGCCATGTACCGCGGTAAACTGCCAAGGCACCACGGTATACCATGGCCTAGGTTTTTGTCCCTCATAATTTAAAAACTACTGAACCAATTTAATTCAAGAACAAAATGTGTCTGTGTAAGTGCATGCAAATATGTGTCCCGAGGTGATACATTCCTCTTCTGGTGGCACCTTCCCAAGAGGAAGACATCACAATCTCGATTCCTGCCAGATTTCAGGAAAATCCATTCAGCCATTTGCTGCTATGTCTGTGTAAAAAGTCTATGGAAAATGCTTGGTAGAAAATCATGATTTGGGACTCCCCTTTTTTCTTTTCACCCCCTTAACTAATCACCACAAAACTTTGCATCATCAGTTAAGGTGAAAGAGAAATATGTTTGCATAGTTTTGTGGAGATTTGTCACATGGTGGCATAGTTATTGCCAATAAATCTCTAGGAATCCTAACATAACCACAGAGTGACTATTGCCACTCTGTAATATATCGCCACTGTGTAGTTATAGTTAGGATGGTGTTTCCATAGGAAAATAATCTTTTGTGTTGCTAATAACTGTGGCGACGTTTGATGAATCTCCACGAAACATTCCAAAAATGTGCTAATTTTTTACTACTTTGCACGTGGAATGTTTTGGGGTGATCTGTCAAGCAGGAGCAGAGAAAAAGTGATCCCAAAATGCATTTTCCCCATTCATTTTCCTAGAACTTTAGACACAGATACAGCCTAAACTGCTGAATGGATTTACACGAAATTTAGCAGAAAGCTGGGTCTTGGTCCAGAAAGAGTGCCTGTTTTGATTTGGTCAGTATAGTTTGAGGAATTAATGCTCAAAATCGTTCTAAATTTCACATCGCATAGGATCAGCGGACCCAACAAATCTCTTGGGGAGATCTAATTGTCTGCCACCACCTCAATAACAATATGGTTGCAGCCATCTTAGGACTCAGTGAAAAAAAGACAGGGGGGCATAGTAGGGATCCTCCGGGCCAAAATGTGTCAAAAAAGAAGCCTGAAAGGCCCTGGGGACCCCATCTCCAGGGGCCATAGTGAAATTCAAAGTGGAAGGGGGCCGCAAGCTCCCCTTCCTGAGCCTTAAAGGCCACAGCCCGCAACGTGGTACTTGGTGGGTGCCCCGGGTAGGCACCAGGCCACCCACCTATAATTTAGAAAGGCCCTGCTGGATGGGGTCCTTGGGGCCTAGTAGGGCTTGAGGAGGGGTCCCATGGCTCCTCTCCCCTTTATAATGACATGTGGCCTAGGGCGATGGGCTCCTCAGGGGGCACATTTAGCTTGAGGAGGGGTGCCTTGTGGCTCCCTCCCCCTTACATAGATGGTTTGGCTCTGGGGGATGTAATCCCTAGGGCCACTTTTGGCTTGAGGAGGGGGGTTCTGCACCCCTCTTCCCATAAAGGCCCCAGGGGATGGGGTCCCTGGGGACCGCAGGCTCATAGAGGGGGCCATGCACCCCCCACCTTTAAAAAAAAGCCCCTGGGATGGGGTCCCCACTGGCCCTAAAAGTTAATGCGCAGTGTGGAGTTGGCTGCCTGTTGAGGTGGGTTGGATGCAGGGCCAGACCACAAGCCAGGCCTTGTGGCCAATCATCCCACTGCGCATGGCTGAAGGCCATGCACAGTGTAGAGTTGGCTGTCTCTGTGGGTTGGCTGCAGGGTCTGGCCACAAGACAGGTCCCGTAGCCAACCCTCCAATATGCTCATCCAAAAGGCGTGCGCAGCGTTGGGTTGTCTGCCTGTGGGAAGGTGGAACTTGCACGGCAGGGGATTGACTTTAGGTATGATAACAAAATATTTTTTTTAAAACCTAGAAATTCACTGAAAAAAAAGGTTGAAGTAATATAGTTAGGTGAGAATTTCAACCCCATACATTAAATCTCCTTTTTCTGTGCACTGACTATGGATCAGGCATGGTGTAGTTCCTATCAGACTTTGATGCTCCCCTCTGAACCCATCTCTCTTACTAAGCAAAATAAAGAATGTAAAGAAGGCACAAAATAAGCAGTTCTGGTTTCAAGGTTTACTCAATGAATTAAAGTACAGGAATGCATAAGACTTTGATGCTCCCCTCTGGACCCATCTCTCTTACTAAGCAAAATAAAGAATGTAAAGAAGGCACAAAATAAGCAGTTCTGGTTTCAAGGTTTACTCAATGAATTAAAGTACAGGAATGCATAAGCTGATCCCACAATCAGAAAATCAGTAAATATACAGCTCAAAATAGAATACACCACGGAACTCAGTAAAGTTAAGGCATAAATCCAGCATAGATTCTCCTTCTCAGAATGGTAAAAGGGCCTCCCCCTCACATGGAATAGCCACACTTTTATATAGTGTTTTAGATAAATGCTTCACACGTACTATATTTGTTCATGGTTCACCTACTCATAACCAACAGAAAGCAGTCAAAGAGCAACAGTTGCAATGGAATACATTCAAAGACGGTCTCACTAATTCTAATATATGAAGCTCTAATGTTCAAAACATCTGTTTTCAGTGCCTGAATGTTTCCATTTTAAGTCAATCAGTCTGGGACAGTTACTCTGTCCTTGGGAAGGTACACTCTGATCAAGCAGAATTCTTTTCCCAGCTAGTAAAGTCCACCAGCCTTTATTATATGACACAGAGAAAACAATAATTCAAGTGTTTGATGGCAACGTCATGAAGATGGATGATGAGGGCTAAATTGCCCTAATTTTGAAAATACATGGGTGCTTGCAGGTATTATCATCGTATGGGATTGATGCGGTTGGATGAGGGTTCGAAGCCTGCAGATGGGTAATGTGATATTGACGTGTGTGAAGGGAAAAAGCAAGCGCCGCCCACTGTGTGTTTCAATGGTACTTACCAGGAGCGCCTGCGAATACGGACTCGGAGTGACGAGACTATGGTGTTCCCTTAAACGCCCACTTCAGGACTACCACCAATCACTGTGAGGCAAATTTTACTTTAAAACCGGTAGATTTGCATACTTGAGACAAGCAGCATCTGAGGAAGGCAATTATGCTGAAATGCGTCATGCTGGTCTCAATAAAGTCTGCAGGCTTTTGAATCCGTGTTTGCTCAGATCCTTTCCGGTGAGAGGAGTGTGGGTTTTGGACTTATATAGTGGGCGAGGCCACAAGCACTTTGAGCGCACATCCTTAAGACGTTTGGCAGCATTAGTGGCACGTTATGGACTTTCCTAAGCACTTGGAAACTGCCGGACCACTGCAACCCCAGACAAAGTAGCCTGCCAGCACGAGTTGGGACATGACTTCATGTTAAGTACCTACCCATTGCAAGGGTGCTTGCAGGTATTATCATCATATGGGACTGATGCGGTTGGATGAGGGTTCGAAGCCTGCAGATGGGTAATGTGATATTGACCTGCGTGAAGGGAAACAGCAAGCGCAGCCCACTATGGTTTTCAATGGTACTTACTAGGAGCGCGTTGGTCTGAGTGCTGAACCTAACTTGAAATAAAGTAAGCTTAATCCAAGCTTTGAGTGCCGCGTCCTTCGTTTAAAAAAAATAAATAAATAATAATATATATATATATATATATATATATATATTTTATTTTTTTTTTTATTTTTTTTTTTTAAACGAAGGACACGGCACTCAAAGCTTGATTAAGCCTTATTTCAGTTAGTTCAGCACTCAACTAGCGTTTCAGCCTACACGGCCTTGATCACGGCCGTGTAGGCTGAAACGCGTTGGTCTGAGTGCTGAACCTAACTTGAAATAAAGTAAGCTTAATCCAAGCTTTGAGTGCCGCGTCCTTCGTTTCAAAATTGATGTCTTTGGGCCAGGATCCGGCCCCTACGCAGAGCACCCGTTGACGAGCGCCGTGGGTCATAGGATCACATTGCAGCCCCAGAGCTTCAAGGATGACACTCCTGTAGAGGAAAGTTCAAACGAGCTTTTATTAATGGAACCAGCATCAGCATTTCCAATCAATCACTGTCCCTGACGCGTTTCGGTGCACTGCACCTTAATCATAGAGCGGGGGAAGAGGCAGGACCTGGTGAGATGCCAATGAACAACCATGTGGTGACATGGCTGCGTTACATTGACGATGTCTTTGTTGTGTGGAATGGTACCACTGAGAGTGCACTAGAATTTGTCTCTTCCATTAATCACAATGACCTTAATCTTGAGTTCAATGCCCAGATCAGCAGAGACAGCATTGAGTTTCTGGATGTTACTATTTACGTAGAAAAGGATGCGCTACACTCTAAACTCCACCGTAAGAGTACTGCAGGGAACTCGACATTACATGCTACGAGCTTCCACCCCAAACACCTCATTGCCAGCATACCATATGGAGATATGCTTCGTCTGAGGAGGATCTGTAGCTCTGAGTCCGACTTACAATCCTGTCAAGACCAGGCACAAGATCGCTTTATAGCTAGAGGCTATAGTACCACCTCGATAACTAAAGCCAGGACTAGAGCCAATGCTATACCCAGGGAAAATCTCCTAGCTGCTAACCCTCCCAGTGATGGTTCGACTGACCAAGCTGATTGCGCTGTTCCCACCCCTGGCACAGTTGATACCCGTCTTATCATTACGTACAGTAGAGAGGAGAAGGATATTAAATCCATCATTAACCGCCAATGGCGCATTATCCAGTCTGACCCTGTCTTAGGTCCTTTGGTGGCTGATAAACCGACCATCACCTATCGACGGGCATTCTCCATGAGGGATGCCCTGGTCAAGAGCAGCCCTGAGGTCATTAAGAACACCAATTGGTTATCTGACATTAAGGGTTTTCGCAAATGCAACACCTGTAGAGCCTGTAAATTTGGCGTTAACACCACTGAGGTCACAGCTAGATTCTGTAACAAACCCATAACATTGCAACATAAATACACCTGTAGAACAGAGTATGCAGTGTATATCCTCCAATGTAGTTGCAATCTCAGATATGTGGGGAGCACCAAACTCCAGGTGCATGTGAGGATACTACAACACCTTAGGGCCATTGTGAACAACGATCCGAGCTATCCCGTAGCCAGGCATTTTAAAGAGACACATAATAACAACCTCGATCACCTTCAGTATTTTGTGATAGACAATGTACCTATTCTCAGACGAGGTGGTGACCGTGAAAAGAAACTTAGACAACTCGAAAGTAGATATATTCTTGAGCTCGATACCAAAACACCTAATGGCCTCAACTCTAGTGAGGATTTGTATAACTACCTATAAACCTGTCCACCATGCTATTTTTTCACCTGCATGTGTTTTATTTCCTCTAGTAGATATGTTTCACACATTGTTGGTTTCTTACTATTATCTTTGCTATCCTGACTCATGAATATTATACTATTTTACAGTTATATCCATTCCAGCTAATGCACCAATTAATGGATTAGATATGTTTCTATATCTCTGATTATTTATGGATTGGATATGTTCCTATATCTCTGATACGTATTTCACTTGATTATTCTCTCATGTACTCCCTCTTGTTACCTTTAGTACTTTTCTCATCTGATCTTCCTACTGTAGATCTATCCTCTGCGCATTCAAGCGGTCATCTGTTGCTCATTTTTAGCCCGGCTGGGTTTTGAGCATAGTTCTCACATGAACTATGTCTCTCTAGTTTTGTTCTTTAAATTTAAGTTGCATCTAGCACTTAGTCACTACACAACGCTGTACCACTTTGCACTTTAAAAAAAAATTTTCTTATCACTTGGTAACTCTACACACAGTGCCTGGATTTTCCATTTTTCATTTTTTAACGCATGTGCATTTCTCACTATCCCTTTCATGTTGTGCATTCAGCTTCGCTGTTTGTTCTGCCCCTAAATTAGATGTCATAATGGGACCGTAGTTCTTATTCTTATTTTTCATGATGGTTGATCCGGCTTCATGGGGTTCCTTTTGCGCGCCAGCCTGTCTCTATGAACCACTGTGTTTTCAGTTGTGGGACTTCATAAACGCATTATGCTGCCAGATGGCCGGGTGTGGGATTTATATCTCACGGTTCACTCGACTCTTACCTCCCACATGTGTCAGATTCCCTGACCTTGTACAGGCTCTTCATACGCTGCTCTCCCTTTATATCGCCGCTCAGCGCTGTCACTCTTATTCTTTTTGTTTCTTTCATTCTCCACTGTTCCTACATCCTCTTGATATTTATTCCACTGTCATCTTCCCATGACTTGGGGCATTGTCGTAAAACCTGGCTGTCATTCTTCACAGCAACATGTGAGTAGATATTTCACTTTGCACTGTCATTGGAGTCAGAAGTTACCGTAAAGCACATGCGTTTGTGACTCTTGTAACGTGAATGCATCTCACTTACCTGCCTATAAAGCTGCTACTTGCACGTAGCATGTCCATGTGATCAAGGCCGCAGGTTGGCGGCCGAAACGCGTAATGTGGACCGGTTAACTTACTTTGAATAAATCTCGTTATTTCACCAGCAGCTGTGGTCTGAGCCCGTGTGTTCTTTGCTGTTTGCAGCCACTACGGGATTTGTGGACTATATATATATATATATATATATATATATATATATATATATCCACACATTGCAGGTTTACCCATTCGAAAATATATATATATATATATATATATATATTGGCAGTAAAAAAAAATCTAAATTGTAACTTTGCATTTCTGCACTTATGAGAGCAGAGTTGGAGGACGCGCTATGGAACTCCATGTGTACCTTTGAATAAAATCACGTCAGCACCTGCAGTGGAGTCTTGTGGTGTTAGGTGCCGCTGTATTACACGCCTATAGAGTGAGGACACGGAGAAGCATATATATATATATATATATACACATATATACATATATATATATATTACCTACTGGCGGTCGCCAGTAGGTAGTTATAGTTAGGACACAGTTTCCACAGGAAAAGCGTTTTTTGATTTGCCAATATCTTTGGCGCAGTTTGACGAATCTTCGCGAAATTTTCGAAAACTAATGGGGTGCTCCCGTCAGCTCCGGTTTTGGAAGTTTCGGGGTGATTCGTCAAGCGGGGGCCGAGAAAAAAGGGGGGTCCCAAAACGCGTTTTCTCCATGTTAATTTCCATAGGAAACTTTTGTCGTGGCTACAGCCCGGACTGCTGAACCGAATTACACCACATTTGGCAGAGAGGTAGCTCTTTGTCCAGAGTGCACTCTTTGCTTTAAATGGTGTAAATCCGTTCAGTAGTTCCTGAGAAATTAAAAAATAAATAAATATATATATATGGTGACCGCGGTGGATCCGCGCACCCTCCCGATCACGAGCTTGTCTCTGATTGGCTGCCAACACTTTAAACCAAGAAGTGTTGGCAGTCATCTTGTGACTTGGTAGAACTGAGTCACAGGCAAAAAGGGAAGAAAATGATTAAAAAAAGAAAAGGGTAAGCCTGGGCGTAGTTCGCGGAGTTCCGGAACTCCGCGAAGTGCAAAAAAAACTCTGCTGCACTACGTGAAGCTCCGTGAGCAGCGGAGTGCACTAGATAACTGCCAGTTCACGGTGATTTTCAGTGCCAGGTGCTTGTCCGCACTGTCAATCATCGCGAACGGCACCATGCACAGTGCAAGCGGGCGCTGCTTCCTTTCTGCCGCTCAAGTAGATTTTTACTCGAGCGGCAGCTTTTCTCAACGCGAACGGACGGTTTCTCAACGCGAGCGGTCGCGAGCATACGCGACCACACGCAATGAGAAATCTGACCGCCCGCATTGAGCAATCTCGCCGGGAGGTGAATTTTCCTCGCTCGCGCTTGCCAACTTGACGTTGACGAACGCAAGCAAGGGAAAAAACTCCGCTCTGCAAAGCGGAGTTTTTCGGAACTCCGCGAGCTTCACGTAACGCGGAGTGCTGAAAACTCCGCAAACTCCGCAAGCGGATCGGAGTTCACTGCCCAGACCTAGAAAAGGGGGCAGGGTAGAAACACCCTGACCCCCTGGGCCTGCTCAGGGGGTCCCACAAGGACCCCCAGGGCCAAAGAAAGCTTTTTAAAAAAAAGATTTCAGCACGATTCGCATAGGATCTGCAAATCCCTCAGAAAAAAAGAAAACCGAAGCGCCGTCTCCCACGCTTTGTTTTAATAAGCCCCCGGGTGGGCCAGGTCCCGGGGGCAATGTGATTAATATTTGCAGGGGCCGCTCGGGCCCCCGCAGCCCTGGGGACTGCCACCCCCACGGGGCTTTTTTATAATAATATGCGGTGGGCACCCGGCCCCCCCACAGCCCCGGAGACCGCCACCTCCCCGGGGCTTTACAATAAAATGCATGGGGGAGGGCCTCCTTCCCCCCAATGCTGCCCTGGGGACCGCCACCTCCCCGGGCATTGTGTAATTATGAGCGGGGGCCTTGCGGGCCACCCAAGCCCTGGGGACCGCCACCTCCCCGGGGCTTAAATTTGATTAGAGAAAGTGTTGGGGGGCTCCTGCCTCTCCCCACACTGTCTCGGGGACCATCACCTCCCCGGGGAAAACTTAAATTACGGGGGGGGTCCGTTGCGGCCCCCCAGCCTGGGGACTACCACCTCCCGGGGCTTTAATTATGATGGGAGGCGGGCTACGCGGCCCCCCTCCTGGAGCCCTCCATAGCCCTGGGGACCGCCACCCCCCAGGGATGGCTCCAGCAATGTCCCGGGATACCCATCCATGGGACATTGCAGTTTGCTATGACAGGGTGGCAGCACGGCTCCCGGCCTGCCATAGCAAACACTGCTTTGCTTCGTGGAAGCAAAGCAGAACTGCTTTTGGACAAGGTGAGCTGCATGTTAGCAGCTCCCCTTCTTCAAAAGCAATGCCGGCTCCCGCAGGAGGCGGGGAGTCGGCTGGGACTGTGGGGGCATTGGGGCTCCCCCGCAGTCCCCAACGTTGAGGCCAGGACCCAGGCGATGGGGTCCCCGGGGCCAAAAGTGGCCCATGGATGGGGGCCACGTGGCCCCCTTTCTGTGTAATTAATTTTAAAAAAACAATGAAATGAGGCAATGCCCCGGGGGATGGGGTCCCCGGGGCCAATAATGGCCTCAGGAGGGGGGCCGCGCGGCCCCCTTCCTGTTTAAAAAAAAAAAAATCAAATGTGGCAGGCCCTGGGGGATGGGATCCCCAGGGCCCAGAAAATATTGAGAGAAGGGGGGCCACACAGTCCCCCTTCTAACCCCAAAAAAATTGAAAAAAAACGGCATCTCACCAAAGGCCCCGCCCTCTCTCTGCAGCACACTGCAAACGCGCCTCCTGGCGTGTTGTGGGTTGGTGGATTAAGTACCCAAGATTCTTAAGGGTCCTTAGGGGCCAACTAGCCCACCAGGTATCTCCAGTAAGCCCCACACAGTGGGATTGCTGAGTGGTGGTTCGAGGCCACGCCCCTTTTTACACCACCCCGCAAACGCGCCTCTTGGCGCACTGCTGGTGGGACGATGAGGACCTCAGGACTAAAGTGGAGTTCATCCCCTAAGCAGCAGTACGCCAGGAGGCACATTGGCAGAGTGGTGTAAAAAGGGGGCGTGGCCTCAGACATCTCTGAGCAATCCAGGTGTGTGGGGCTTACTAGAGATGACTGGAGGGCTAGTTGGCCCCCACGGACCATCAGGAGGCAAGGGGACTTCATCCCCCAACTAAGAGCGCGCCAGGAGGCACGTTTGCATAGTGTTGGAGAAAGGGGGCGTGGCCTGTGTCTACCCCTCAGCAATCCCATGATATGGGGCATACTGGAGGTATCAGGTAGGCTCGTTGGCCCCGCCAAGTAGCCCTCATAGTACCTCCTGTAAGTCCTACGCAGTGGAATTCCTGAGCTCTGGTCGGAGGCTCAGGCCCCTTTCTGCACCACTGTGCAAACACGACTACTACGTTATAGTTAGAAATGAGCCTTTAAAAAACCTTAGAAATTCACTGAAAAAACCATAGGTTTCAGGGACGTTATAGTTAGAAATTAGCATTTAAAAACCTTAGAAATTCACTGAAAAGACCATAGGCTTCAGGGACGTTATAGTTAGAAATGAGCATTTAAAAATCCTTAGAAATTCACTGAAAAAAAGACAGGTTTCAGGGATGTTATAGTTAGTTGGACATTTCACTTGTACAAAAGCAGAGAAATTCGGCCGTTATAGTTAGTTGAGCTAACTATAACTCGCGCTCCCGCAATGCTCTGCTGATGACGTCACATATTATATCACTCATGACATGGTCAGTGACATCACTGATGACATCTCAAATGAATCACTGATGACATCATTGATTACATCTTCCACTTAAAATGTGATGCACCTCTTCACACCCTAATATAACCTTTCATACACGTACTCTAAAATACAATCTACCATTCTCAAAACCATAGACACATGAACTCCAGTTAGTACATACCCACTCACTGATTCATAGGTCTACACACACACATCCACTTACCCATACAGTCACTCATACACGCAGTCACTCATCAATATAGCCACTAATATATGCACTCATACACCTATAGATAAAGATATACTCACACACCGCCACTCACCCATAGAGTTACTCACACACCTAGTCAGCCACCCAAAGAATCAATCACACTGCTATTTACTCATTATACAGTTATACACACACCACCAATCAATAACCCATATAGACACTCATATAGGTACTCACCAACCAGTACACCCACTTACACATCAACTGACAGCCTGATACAGACATTCACACAGATTAGTCACACACCCATGCATTCACTAAGACACGTTTAATCACTCACTGGGCACCTACTAAATCATCCATTCAGACACTCATACACCCACTTATTCTTCAATACACCTTGGCGTATATATATATATAAAACATACTTAAACTTTTCAGAACACACAGTCACTGGATGATGTCATCAGTGATGTCATCCGTGGTGGTTTTTTGTTTTTGTACTTTTTTTCAACTGGAAGGAAGTGCCCCAGAGTCTCCAACTTCCTGTTCCTGTACAGCAGGCTCCACCCAGTGCTTTGTCCATCTCCTGGTCACTTTTCATTTGGATTTGAAGCTGGAAGGACCACTCTTTGTGTCTTCTCTGCTGCATATAGCATTGGATTTAAGGACTTTTGTATTTGGGATTTCACAAGTAAGTTGAAAAACTGGTGTTGTTTCTTTGATTGGGGCCATGCACCTGAATTTATTTGTACTGTTAATGGATTTAAAAAAATTATTGTGATGGGTTGGCAGTTGTTTCAGTAGGGGCGTAGTGATCACTGATTTCTTTGTATTTTATTTTTCTTCTTTTGTGAAGGAAAAATGTTTCATAGTTTACTACATTTTTTCCATGTTTTTCAATACATTTGAAACATTGATTGAATTCACTATGTGGCCTAGTCTGTCAATTGACCTTCCAGCCAGCAGGCCCAGTACTAGTCATGTGTGCATGAAACAACAGTTTCTGTGGTGTTTACAGCATTTAGGGCATGGATGGATTTGGATTGAAATACAAAATGTGCTTTTTGTGGTATTTCATGTTTTTCATAATGCAAACAGTGTATAGGACTGGGTGGGGTAATGCCTTTGAAGAATGTGTGTTGTTGTAAACTTTTTTTTTTAGTCCAATAATTTTCGTTTTTGCCATTGCTGAATTAATGATTTTTTCTCTGTTTTACCATGCCTCCGTTGTCTGGCCAGTGTGTGTGTTTGCCATTGGCCACCATTTGCCTTTGTTCCAGTTGCCATGTGGCCCCTGTCCGGGTGACATTGTGTATAGTCAGTTGACTGTCCTTGGCCTGCATGTGCTGTTTGTTTTACAGGTCTCCTACCTCTTGTTGTTGTAACTTGTGAATGACCATGTGCCAGGTGGCCATTTTATGTAGGCAGCCATTATGCTTTTGCCATAGGCCTGCATTCCTTCTATGTTCCAGACCTTCAGCTTCTTCTTGTGACCATGTGACTGGTGGCCATTTTGTGTATGCAGCCAGTGAGCTTTTGCCATAGGCCTGCATGCGTTCTTTGTTCTAGGACAACAGCTTCTTGTTGTGACCATGTGGCTGGCGGCCATTTTGTGTAGGCAGCCAGGGTGCTTTTGCCATGGACCTGCATGCGTTATTTGTTCTAGGCCTCCAGCTTCTTGTGGTGACCATGTGGCTGGTGGCCATTTTGAGTACGCAGCCAGTGTGCTTTTGCCATAGGCCTGCATATGTTTTAAGTAAGTAAGTACATTTTTTTATTGTTTGGTCAATTAAAAACTTAACAATATGAATGACATGTAAAAAAAGACTTTTAAAAAGATTCACTTTACATCAATAAGAAGCTCATAAAATATCATACAAGGTTAAAAATTATTAGTCGAATTCTTGTCCATTTGCACTGCCAGAGTTCCAACCCTGTTAACAAACTTGAATTATTTTTCCTTTTTATTTATTTATTTATTTATTTATTTTAATTCCAGTCATTACCACCTTCGGAGTCGCTTTAAAAAAAAATCAGTTTTAAGGACCTGGTCAAAGACTTTAAGGAATTTAATCAATTTACAGTTCAGTTGTGGGTCTGATGGATTTAGGCACGCGATTATTGCAGCTCTACAGGACCTGATGCCTCTAGCGTTAAGAATTTGTCTGAGTAAGGCGGTTCGTGCATTGTAGAGTTTGTTGCATATACAGACTATATGGATGAAGTCCTCTTTATGGTAACCGCAGAGTCGACATAATTTTGGCCCTGTGTGCACCCAGGTAGGCTGATCCGCTGTTGACGGTAACTTTCCGAAACGTATTGCCATTAATTGTTTTTTCAGATAAATTGAGTATGTCGTATTCAAGTATGGGGCTGGTGCAAGTAACTTATAATTATTAATCACCATCCAAGCGTGCGACCTTAACCTGAAGATGTTTTTATCAAACAGTAATGAATGAATTTTTGCTGCTTTATTTATTGCTTGTTTGAAGGACTGATATGGCAGGTTTTTGTTCCATAAGTCGGTTGTACAGGTTATTGACAAGGATTTGTAAAGATATTGATTATAAGGTGATTTTCTATCCTCGTCTACTTCGGTCCAAAGGGCTTTGTTAATTGGAGAGGTGGCCGCATTCAGTTTCAGCCGATACCAAAGCTTTACTGTGGTGTACATTCTCCCTATAATTTCGTTTGTGAGACCGAATTCAAGACGAACCTGTGCCGGAGAAGCTGACCGTTGTAACTGAAAAACTTTTTTATAAGTAGAGACTATTAGTTGGTTTAAAAGCTCTGAGTCTTTGCCATGAAAAGCGGTGCTGGCGTATGTGATGGTCGGAAGGATTTTCGCCGCCATCACCGCTAGCAGTGGTTTATGTGATGGACCATTCAGCTTTTTTGCCAGCTGACTGAATGCAAATGTGAGAGCACTGGTTCTCTGTGTCATGTACATTTTTTGCTCTAAATGATTTTGTAAATTGTCTATATAAAATCCCAAATATTTATAGCTTTTTACTTCCTCTAAGTGGTTGCCATTGAGCCAGATGTTCAGCTTGCTTCTCCGGTGATTGCCGATCATCATTGTTTTGGATTTCGATATGTTTATTTCTAATTTGTTAGATGAGATATAGTCTGACATTTCATTTAAAACTCTTTGAAGACCGATCCTAGTTAGACTCATTAACACCACGTCATCGGCGTACGAGAGATGTGTGAGTACTAGCTTACCAATTTTCGGCGGAAGGGAATTAATGCAATCTAGCCTCTGTGCAAGATCGGACAGGAACAAATTAAAAAGGTGTGGGGCCAATACGCAACCTTGCTTGAGGCCTTTAGTCGTAAACAGCTTTCTTGATAGTCTGGTACCATCTCCTATCTTGATTCTAATCCATATGTTCTTCGGTCTAGGCCTCCGGATTTTTGTTGTGACCATGTGGCTGGTGGCCATTTTGTGTGGGCAGCCAGTGTGCTTTTCATATAGGCCTGCATGTCTTCTCTTTGTTCCCAATGAATGTCTTCCTGCTCAGTGTTGTTGTTGATGACAATGTATTATGAAGGGATGGTCCTTGACTGACTTTGTGAATATGTCATTGAATCAAAAAGTCTAATAGATTAGGCGCTGCCAAAAGGTCAGACACAAGTATTCAATACAGTACAATTGCTGAATATACACCCTGGAGAGACAAAATGAATTCATCCAGAATGCTATATGGATAAAATACACCCACACATGTTTAGCTTGAATTGCTTCTTTTAGTTTTATATATTCTGTATTCATTTACAGATTACAAACAATAAGTAATCGTATTATCCGGTATATTTTTCAAGAGTAAAAGGTTGCACAAGGGATAGAAAGAGGGTGCTCGTGATAAGAGAGTGGAAATCAGAAGGGTTAAAGGTATAAGCACTGTTCCTGTATTTGAAGAGGACACTGGTCTGTACAAGAGCCAGTATTTCTAGTGCCCGTCCAATGTCTTGGTACTTTAATTAACATCATTCATGGGGATGCTTGATTGCAAATTCCAGTATGGTGGGGTAAATGGAACAGGTCCTATGTAGGGGGAAAGGCGTCGACGTTTCGACTCGTCTTAGGCGAAAGGGCGATTTGGAGCATGCGGGTCTTCTTCAGGACGAAGGAAGGGCAACCTATGGTGCGAATGAAATGTGTAAATTAGTGGGTGTAACCTCCAACAAGGGAGGAGTACATAGGCAAATGTCTGGATACTAACCTTGTGCCAATGATGAGGCTGGCATAGAATTAGTTAATTTCAATAGGCTGGGCGCCAGTAAAAGGCGATCCAGGCTGAATTTCCAATTCAGGATGGTCTAAGGAAAGAGGAGGGATAATTAAACCCGCTAGGTTAAAGACATCAAATGATGTTGACTTCTAAGGGTGTAAGTAACGACTTACCCGCAAGGGCAATGTAGCCACGTTGAGGGGAGAACCAAAAATGAAGTCCTCTTATTTCCAATAATTAGTGCAATGAATTGAGGGGATCCAATCCTAAAGAATTAAAAAGAAAGGAAAAGACTAAGTGCCTGACTACATTAATACCATTGTCCGTTCTAGAATGTGTTAGGGGCCCGTATAACTAACCTTGAATGCTGGCAAACAACAGCGCGACTCGCAGGATCTGCTCCGTCAGATTTCCAGGAGGAACTGACAGGCGAGCGCGCTGTTATATAGAAGAACCGGCCACAGCTGGTCCGGCGTGCACGAGGCACCCGGTGGTGTACGTTTCGTGGAACGTCACCCAGAAGAGCAGGCGAGCTCCCGATCAGGCTCAGAGAGCGTAGCATAGGCTCTGACGTGCTGGGTGATTGACGTAATGTAAGTGCACGTCACCATGGAAACGAGAGAGCCCCGAGCGGACTGAGGCTCCGGAGAGCTATTGTGTGTGTGATTAAGGCGTCGGGCAGGGCGATGGAAGCTCCCCAAGGATCGTTGAATAAAGCAGAGCATTTAAAGGAAAGTGTCGGACGGTACATTAATCAAAACAATGAGTGAACATAAATCAAAACAAGGAGTGAAAATTGCAATGAATGATTACATATAGACCATCTATTGTGAAAATAAACATATAATATATATAATATTACACGAACCAATAATTTATATACATAGTGCTATTTACATCTGACATTTGGTTAATACGTATTTGAAGTTATGTACAAGCTGTGAAGTGTAAAATGAATTTGCATGATAACGGGAGAGCCTCGAGCGGAATGGCGGCTATGGCGAGCTAAAGATAAGAGTGATAAGGCGGGCCAGGCATAGATCAACGCGAAGAGTGAAAGATAACTGTGTATGATACAATGAATATGTACATATAGGCCACCCATTTGAACCGTGAATGGGGGCTGACAGTCCGAGATGGGAATGTGAACAATTGTACAGTGTTATCAAAAACCTACATAATGATCAAATTCAAACATCTAATATATACATTTAGGAGTACAGTATGACAAGGGAAAAAAGGTGCTATTTACATCAGACATTGGGTTGCTACGTGTTTGGAGATATGTACATGCTGTAGAGTGTGGAATTAGGTGGCAGTAAGCAACAGAGCAAAAAGGTTTTTTTTTTCTTTCATTCAATTAGTGCTCAAGTGCGCTGCCTGCCTCGCTATCTCATCATATTCATTCAGACCTCTAGCTGTTGTATCAAAAATATGAATCCATTTGCATTCACGGTAATTAAGGTCTTTGGAGTAGTTCCCACCGCTTACATTTGTGTGAACTCTCTCGATAATCCACCACTTAAGGCTCTCAGCCGAGTGACCGAAAGTGGTGAAATGTTCCACTAAAGGGGCCCCCTGTACTGTAGAGCGTATCTGACTACAGTACTGTAAAATACGGGTTTTCGCCTTTTGTGTCGTTTGGCCGATATATAGAAAGTCGCATGGGCATGCAATGGCATATATAACCCCAGCGGAGTTACAGTTGGTATGTTCTCGCATAGTGTGGGTGTACCCATTATGTGTAAAGCTTTTTAGCCCCTTGGTCATGGTGCAGGGCTTGCAATTCCCGCATTTATAATGTCCCTTTATCGGTGGAATATTCCATAGGGAAAGCTGGGCATTAGTGGTTTTAACCAGAAGTAAAGATTTAACCAAGTAGTCCCTAAGGTTTTTACCTTTCTTAAAGGCGTACAGTGGGGGATCACGTATACCAACCTCATCTGCTACTAAGTGCCAATGGCTATTGATGGTTTTTTTGATAGCATGACTCTTGGTGCAGAAAGTTGTGACACATGTCAAGCGTTCCTGAGCTAGGGACTCGTTGGTTCTGGGTTCCAAGAGAAATTCACGCGGGGAGAACCACGCACGTTTGCGTGCCTTTTTGAGGAGACTGCCCGGGTAGCCGCGTTCCTTTAGACGACATAGCAGGTCAGCGGAATCAGTGAAGTAGTCAAGTTTCTTTGAGCAATTACGTCTCACCCTCAGAAATTGCCCGTAGGGCAGATTGTCCCTGAGACTAGGTGGGTGGTGGCTCGAGTACCTTAGAAGTGTCTTTCTTTTGCTTTCCTTCCTATATAAGGTGGTGTGAAGTCTGTCTTCCTCAGCACTTAATCGTGATATCTAAAAAGTGAATCTCCTGTCTATTGTATTCTAAGGAAAACTGAATGTCATTGGACCTTCCGTTCAGCCAGGAGTGAAAGAGCTTAAGACGTTCCTCTGTGCCTTGCCAGATCATGATGACACCGTCTATATACCTGCGCCACATTTTAATGTTGTCTCTGAAGGGGTTGGTATCATTGAGTATGTACAGATGTTCATAATTATTCATGTAGATGATTGCCAGCTTGGGAGCAAAGCTTGCCCCCATGGCTACACCTTTAGTCTGTATGAAATGATTGCCCTGAAAGAAAAAGAAGTTTTTTGTCATGGCTATTTCAAGGAGTTGGAGGATAAACTCCGTTGGTACTTAAACAGGTCTGGTTCTTTCATCTAAAACTGTCCTGATGATATCCAGAGCAGCTCCCTGTGGGATGCTTGTGTAGACGGACGTTATGTCCATGGTGACCAATATTTCTTCCTTAGTGTTAAAGGGGAGGTCATGCACCAGTTTTATTGTCTCCATAGTGTCTCTCAGATAGGCTGTAGTGTTGACAGCTATGGGCTTGAGAAATAGGTCTATGTATTTGCACAGAGGCTCAAAAATTGAGCCACATCCTGAAATGATGGGCCTGCCCGGTGGTTTGGGCATACGCTTATTAATTTTGGGTAGTGTGTATATAGTAGGCATACGGGGATGTGAATTATTCAGATAGTCATACTCTTGTTTGTTCAGAAACCCTTCTGAGAGACCAGATTCAGTAATGGTCTTGATGATACTCGTACTTTTATTGGTGGGGTCACCGGTAAGTCTAATGTAGTTGTCGGCTACCCCACGTTGAGTCATTATTTCTTGTTTGTAATCTGATGTATTTTGGACAACTTTGGCCCCACCCTTGTCCGATGGTTTGATAACAATTTTGTCATTCTTTTTTAGTGATTCGAGTGCCAGACGTTCAGTTTTAGAAAAGTTGAATTTGACATATTCCTTTGTGTTGAGTGAGTGCATGACATCTCTCATGACCACTTGTTCGAACGCCAACACTTTGTGTGACATCATCTGAGATGGAGGTGTAAAGGTAGATGGTGGTCTAAGACCCGTATTAGAAAACACTGGATTGAAGGGGATTTTGTTGAAATAATATTTATGACGAATCTTTCTAAAGAATTGATGTAGTTCCATCTTAAGATTGAAATTGTTTGGTAGACTGGTGGGAACAAAGATAGTCCTTTGTGGAGTACTTGTTCTTCATCAGAACTTAGGACATAGTCCGATAAATTAACCACAGGGTTCTGTTTCACAGTAGAGAGGGTTACCATCTGTAGTGTTGGCGGCATGGCTGAATCTCTCTGTGTACTTCTTGAGGGAAGTACACCTGTTTCTTCGCTCTGCCCCTGCCTCTGTTCCATATTGGTTCTCTCATACCCCTGGATCGTCCCCAGGGTTGGCCCCGCCCCCTGTGTTCCGGCCATTGACCATCGCCTAAAAAACTGGTCTGGTGTTCGTTGTATGAGTAACCTTGTGTGCGAGTTCCTGCGCTAGTGCCTGGTCTTTCTGTCTCACTATCAGAGCCACTAGCTATGGAAGAGTCAGAGAAAGTGGTGTGTCTCCGGTAACTGCCCCGCCCTCTACTGGAGAATCTGCCCTGGTTGTCCTGTTTATAATACCCTTCTTCTAGGTAGGGATATGTAGTTTTCTTATGGTACTGTTTGATATCTCGTGCTAGTTTGTCTAGTTTGGTGCTTTGGGTATATGTGTCAAAGTCTTTCAGGGTTCTCTCGAGTCTTTCTAAGGTTTCTTTGGCATTCGTGAGTGCTTTGTCATCTACAATCTCTTTCTTCACATAAGCTATTTCTTTCATAAGCGGTTTGATTTCTTTAAGGGCTGTCTCAACCCCGAGCACCATCCAATGCCGGTAGCAATTGTTAGAGACAAAGCTAAAGTTCTCCTTGAACTTAGGATTGTCAATAATAATTGCCGGTTCGTTTCTCACCTGGAGTCCCACTGGGATCACGTTAGCCTGAAGTATTTGGCTAGTACATGTCCATGTAATCTAGTGCGGATAAGTTTCTTCTCTAGACATTCTAGTTTACTTATTTTGTCATTTAACGTGAGATCGATACCATAGGTTAAAGTGTCTAGAAAACCAGTACCAATCTGACCCTGTAGTAATTTTTCAATATAGTCTTCGCTATCTGATAGTGTCTCTCTCTCAGACATGTCCTCAATGTCTAGGGTAGGGTATGTGTATAGAGACTGTATACAATATTTACAAAACAAAAGGGAAAGACATACATTGCAATTTTGCGTGTTGGGACTGTCCACTGCATACAATATTTCACTAAACCAAAAACAACAACAATATACAGTGTGATAAATCAAGTTATGTACATATATACAAAAAACCCTCGCAGGAGAACCTGCTCAAGACCATTATGAAGTAATGGGGTAACCCAATAAGCGTCACAGGACCTGGGTACAGTATATTATGAAGTGATGGTCCTTGACTGACTTTGTGAATATGTCATCGAATCAAAAAGTCTAATAGATTAGGCGCTGCCACAAGGTCAGACACAAGTATTCAATATAGTACAATTGCTGAATATACACACTGGAGAGACAAAATTAATTCATCCAGAATGCTATATGGATAAAATACACCCACACATGTTTAGCTTAAATTGCTTCTTTTAGTTTTATATATTCTGTATTCATTTACAGACAACAAACAATAAGTAATCGTATTATCCGGTATATTTTTCAAGAGTAAAAGGTTGCACAAGGGATAGAAAGAGGGTGCTTGTGATAAGAGAGTGGAAATCAGAAGGGTTAAAGGTATATGCACTGTTCCTGTATTTCAAGAGGACACTGGTCTGTACAAGAGCCAGTATTTCTAGAACCCGTCCAATGTCTTGGTACTTTAATTTACATCATTCATGGGGATGCTTGATTGCAAATTCCAGTATGGTGGGGGATACATGGAACAGGTCCTATGTAGGGGGAAAGGCGTCGACGTTTCGACGAGTCTTAGGCGAAAGGGCGATTTGGAGCCTCCGCATGCGGGTCTTCTTCAGGACGAAGGAAGGGCAACGTATGGTGCGAATGAAATGTGTAAATTAGTGGGTGTAACCTCCAACAAGGGAGGAGTACATAGGCAAAGGTCTGGATACTGACCTTGTGCCAATGATGAGGCTGGCATAGAATTAGTTAATTTCAATAGGCTGGGCGCCAGTAAAAGGCGATCCAGGCTGAATTTCCAATTCAGGACCGTCTAAGGAAAGAGGAGGGATAATTAAACCTGCTAGGTTAAAGACATCAAATGATGTTGACTTCTAAGGGTGTAAATAACGACTTACCTGCAAGGGCAGTGTAGCCACGTTGAGGGGACAACCAAAAATGAAGTCCTCGTATTTCCACTAATTAGTCCAATGAATTGAGGGGATCCAATCCTAAAGAATTAAAAAGAAAGGAAGAGACTAAGTGCCTGACCACATTAATACCATTGTCCGTTCTAGAATGTGTCTGGGGAACGCATAACTAACCTTGAATGCTGGCAAACAACAGCGCGACTCGCAGGATCTGCTCCATCAGATTTCCAGGAGGAACTGACAGGCGAGCGTGCTGTTATATAAAAGAACCGGCCACAGCTGGTCCGGCGTGCATGAGGCACCCGTGGTGTACGTTTCGTGGAATGTCACCAAGAAGAGCAGGAGAACCCCGATCAGGCTCAGAGAGCGGGTATAGGCTCTGGTGTGCTGGGTGATTGAGGTAATGTAAGTGCACGTCGCCATGGAAACCAGAGAGCCCAGAGCGGACTGAGGCTCCGAAGAGCTATTGTGTGTGTGATTAAGGTGCCGGGCAGGGCGATGGAAGCTCCCCAAGGATTGTTGAATAAAGCAGTGCATTTAAAGGAAAGTGCGGACGGTACATTAATCAAAACAAGGAGTGAACATTAATCAAAACAAGGAGTGAAAATTGCAATGAATGATTACATATAGACCATCTATTGTGAAAATAAACATATAATATATACAATATTACACAAACTAATAATTTATATACATAGTGCTATTTACATCTGACATTTGGTTAATACGTATTCGAAGTTATGTACAAGCTGTGAAGTGCAAAAATGAATTTGCATGATAACGGGAGAGCCTCGATTGAAATGGCGGCTATGGCGAGCTAAAGATAAGTGTGTTAAGGCGGGCCAGGCAGAGATCAACGCAAAGAGTGAAAGATAACCGTGTATGATACAATGAATATGTACTTATAGGCCACCCATTTGAACCGTGAATGGGGGCTGACAGCCCGAGATGGGGATGTGAACAATTGTACAGTGTTAGCAAAAACCCACATAACGATCAAATTCAAACATCTAATATATACATTTAGGAGTACAGTATGACAAGGGAAAAAAGGTGCTATTTACATCAGACATTGGGTTGCTACGTGTTTGGAGATATGTACATGCTGTAGAGTGTGGAATTAGGTGGCAGTAAGCACCAGAGCAAAAAGGTTTTTTTTTCCTTTCATTGAATTAGTGCTCGAGTGCGCTGCCTGCCTCGCTATCTCTTCATATTCATTCAGACCTCTAGCCGTTGTATCAAAAATATGAATCCATTTGCATTCAAGGTAATTAAGGGTGTTGGAGTAGTTCCCACCCCTTACATTTGTGTGAACTCTCTCGATAATCCACCACTTAAGGCTCTCAGCCGAGTGACCGAAAGTGGTGAAACGTTCCACTAAAGGGGCCCCCTGTACTGTACAGCGAATCCGACTACAGTGCTGTAAAATACGGGTTTTCGCCTTTTGTGTCGTTTGGCCGATTTATAGAAAGTCGTATGGGCATGCAATGGCATATATAACCCCAGCGGAGTTACAGTTGGTATGTTCTCGCATAGTGTGGTTGTACCCATTATGTGTAAAGCTTTTTAGCTCCTTGGTCATGGTGCAGGCCTTGCAATTCCTGCATTTATAATGTCCCTTTATCGGTGGAATATTCCATAGGGAATTGCAAGACCTGCAGGGCCTGCAGGACCTGCCATGGCCTGGGGGTAGATTTTCCACTAAAATACTTAGGTTAGTATAGATAAATTTGTATTTTGCATAATCATTTGCAAACGTATATTTGTCTCTGAAACTTATGTCTCTTCATCTATCCACTCCCTCATTGCATTCTATTCATTGTGATTTGAGTTTGACACCTTTGCTTTGATAAATGTTCTCTCTCTGTGATTTATACTTTGTTTGCCTTGTAAGACTGTACATGATGAGCATTTACCTTCAGATTATTTGCGATAAATATTATTAACCTTATTCCGAGTTTGTGATTTCTTTAGTAGTATAAATTAATAGTTAGTTTCTAATTATTACCATTAACTTCTCAACTAATGGTCCATCGACCAGAGGAAAGAGAGTTGATTACAGGTTCAATTATGTATCTTGTGTGTTAGGACGAGCCTGTAGTTTGTGAACAACTGATTTAACGTAAACTTGAAACAGTGCTACAGGGATTTAAGTGTTGGGTGTATGAGTATGGGCCAGTGATTGTGTTTTATCGATTATCGATCCCTGATTGGCACTGGATCAATGCCACATCACACGTGAGTGACTTCACATGCCGCACATAAAGCAAACAGTTTCATTGGTATGTTGTGGTTGTTTTTGCTCTCTCATATTCTTCCTGAGTGGTCAGTCAGTCACCATGAAAGTAAATGTTGGTGTGGTTTTCCGTTCTACAAATAATTAGATATACACGTATTGTTAATTAAGGGAGTAACAGCAGTGACTATACTAAATTATATTGTTTTTGTTTGTACTACCAATTGAACAGCAACAATACCACATTTCACTGATGTCCTTCTTGCTTCTTTTCTTTTAGTTGCACAACATGACAACAAGAGACAACAACACATCACCCACAGTACTGCCAGTGCGAAAACCTGTGAACGGCGTGACATGTGAGTGACCCACACATCAGACATCTCTTCAACTTATGAAGCTAAGTGCCACTGCTAACTGACAGCTTCAAGATGGCCCCAAAGAAAGGTGCTAAAACTGTTACCAAGAAAGTGGCCAGTAAGAAGAAGAAGGAGCTTACCACCACCACCACTGGTATGTCGCCCCAGATGTTTTTTGGAAAACAATAAACTGTGCCTGCTGCACTGGCCTCTGGGGAGCAAGCTGGGAGCAGCACACCAAAATCAGTGGACCCACCCCAATCTAGGCCCAAGCCCATGTCTGTCAAAGAGGTAGCCAGTCTAATCACAGCAACACCGACGAGCAGTGATGTTGACATTGACTTATCTCTATCGCAAAGTAGTACACAATCATTGCTGGAAACTCAGAGAAGTGGACAACAACAAGAACAACAACCACAGCTGCCAATAGTACTTCCTCCCAAAGTAGGAGCATTCAAGAGATTGAGCTTCATGCTGAGGAAGTAGAGAAATCTGTCCAGAAGATCCATTGTCTTCCAGATCTCCAGCTAGAAAAAGGAGGGTTAGTGGTGCATCAACTTCTTCTTCAAGTCCCCCTTCTGATGATCTAGACACCACTTGGATCCCGCCTCTGAGAGTGAGACACACCACAAGATGACTCAGACGAGGCTAGGGAAAAGGAAGGTTCCAGAAAGCCTTAGAGTTATATGGAGGCAGATGTAGAAGAGGAGGATGACGACGAGCCAGTCATCATGGATGTTAGCCAAGCCCCAGTGGAGACCGGCGTCACCCCATCTCAATGTCCCGGGGGGGATGTGGCAGTGGCACCACAGATCCAACCACCAGCTGCCATATTTTCAAGTCCCGGCAGCGACCTACATCCACAACCACCTCGGTAGAAGTAGGTACTACAGAGAGTCAAATGTTAAAATGCCCACCTACTGCCAGTTCATCCGATATTGGCACCAGCGTCAGAAGGTTGAGCTCCCCAGCTTGGGACTTCTTTTCAGCTAGCCAGAAGGAGGCGAACATTGCATTTGCTTCCTTTGCGGAGCAAGTGTTAGTAAGGTTATGTTTGGTACAAACTATGGTATCGGGGGCCAAACAACTCATTTGAGAAAGCACCATAAAATCCGTTGGGAGACGCACCTTAGCGGCCAAAAACTGCAAGTGTTGTTGGTGAAGGGGTGAAAGCCAGCTGAGCAGGGAATCCGACTCCAATCTGATCACGTTGGAAGATGAAGAAGAGGAAGACATCTTCATTACACAAAGTAGCCCTCTCCCCAGCAGTGCATTAGTATCGCACACATCGGCAACATCGCAATGGCACAAAACTCAGGTTGGTTGAGACACCAAGGCAACAGAGGACAGTGACTGCCCTACTGAAAACATTGAGCCTACTACAGCCTGCTCTGAAGACGTCACCTGCATCAGTGACATCAGGAAAGGAAAGAAAAAAATTCAGGCTACTATACCTGCCATGTTTAGGCCAGAGGGATAGTATGAATGCAACCACCCAACAGGCACGTTTGTACAACGCGAAGCTGGCTAAAATGTTAACACTGGACCTCCTTCCTTTTTCTTTTGTTGAAGTGGTAGGTTTTCTTGAATCTGTGGCAGCCATCTGCCCGAAGTGGAATGTTTCTAGCCAGTCCTATTTTTGCCAGATTTGCTGTTACAGCGCTACATCACGATGTGCTTGAATTGCTTGGACAAGCTTTGCAGCAGAGTGCTGTCCACAGTATCCACCTGATAACAGACATGTGGACCAGTTGCCAAGCGACTGATTACCTGTGCATCACTGCACACTGGATCTCTTTTGTGGGGGTTACAGAAAAAACATCTGCAGGTGTTAACACTGCTGAGATTTTTAATGCTGCTCGGAAACATGACACAGTAGCAATGTTCGCAGTGGAAAAATCCCATACAGCTGCAAACATTTTGAAAGACTTTAACAACAAGGTCTTTGAATGGCTGCGACCAAGAGGGCTTAAGATTGGATATGTTGCCACGGACAATGGCAGTAATATAGTTAAGGCCATGGCCGATGGTGGTTATTTCAGGGTCCTGTGTTTGGCGCACTGCATCAACATCATTGTACAGGACTTTTCTCAAAAAAGAAGACTGAGTAAGCAACTTACTGTCCACCTGCAGTAGAATCTGCACTTATTTCAACCATTCATTTAAGGCCTGGAAACAGCTGAGGGTCATTCAGCGTGATAATAGAATGTCTGTTAAAGCACTCATACAGGAGGTGCCAACACGCTGGAACTCCACATATTACATGCTTGAATGCCTATTTGAGCAGTACAGACCTATCAATTAATATGTCATGCAAAGAGGAGATGCAACTGTAAAAGGCATGAGCTGGACCATTGGGGCCTAGTCAAATGCCTGAAGGAGATGCTGCTTCCTTTTGAGGAGTTCACACAGGAAGTCAGCAAAGAGGACAGTACCATGGGCCAAGCTATCCCATTGTTGCACATGCTACAGGAACAGCTAAAGTAGGTGTCAGCAATGTACGCAGGTGTAGAGGAAAAAAAATATGCTTATGACTTGGTGGAGAGCTTAATCCTTTGCTTGTCTGCTAATACAACGGTGCAAAGACACACTGTGGCCTCCAAACTTTACATCTGTGCCACAACTCTTGATCCATGGTACAAACCATTACGGTCCACTTTCATTCCTTTTTCAGACGGGTTTGTTAGAAAATACAAAACATGGATAGCTGAGCAAGGCAGGGAGCTAGAAAAAGAATGGCAGGGAATTAGAGGCCCACTGCTCGGGGCATAAGTACTGTGGGGCAGCCTTCAAGTTCAGAGCCTGAGGGCAGTGCTATTGGCTCACATCAGGTAAAACCAACAGCAAGAACACTATCAACAAGACCAGGAGCATCAACCCCCAAATCTGCAACTGAGTGGTTTCTACTGGCAGGGCTTAAGTCCAGTGCAGAGGTGAAGGCAAAAGAGGTCGAGCAAAGTGGAGCACCAGCAATGAACATTGAGCTAATGATCCAGGCCTATCTGGATGACACAACAGAGGTCTGCCTTGATCAAAACCCATTGGGGTCTTGGTATGAGAAGAGGTGCCAATGGCCAGTGCTCAGCACTCTGGCAATAAACTATCTGGGTTGCCCTATAGCCAGTGTCTCCGCTGAGTGTGTTTTCAGTGCTGCTGGTGCCGGTGTCACAGTGAGAAGGACCAGTCTCTCACCCCAAAACGTGGAGAGATTAACCATGATCAAAATGAATAAGCAATTTATACCACCGGATTGCACCCTACCTGAAGTACCACAGGAGGAAGATGACGGAGACTCAGGTGATAGAAATAGCATGTTAGATGATCTAATTCTGGGTGAACCACCAAAGTTTGAGGATGAGCTCTACTTCCCTGACTACTAGGCTTTAGATAGAGGTAGGAAACATTATTTACTTTATTGTTTGTGTGTTTCTGGGTGACTAATTCATCCCCACCGTCTTACTCTCGCTACTGTGTGCAATGAAGACGTCTCGACTCACCCTTCAAAGTCATTTCCCTCAAGCAAGACATTGGGCAGAGAATACAAACAAATATGTGCCTGCCTCCAACCCTTGGCTATGGCTATCTATCCTTTCCTACCCTAGAGGGACTGCCCCACTTGTGACATTATTATAATTCGATTTACACTGGCAAATCTCTGCTGCGCGAACAAATGGAGGATCTGCATTCTACAATGTACCACCAATTGATCACAGTGAGCACACCGGAAAAGCAGGTAAATGCTTGCATGCATTGCACGCTGAGTGATTGTTGTTTGCTGTGATGTGAACTTGTTGTGATGATATGTCATCATCATATGTGTTGAGATGAAAAGAGATGATTCATGTGGTGGCAGGTAGTGTGAGACTGGGTGTTTGTTTGTTATGCTTAATATGTTAGTGATGATTGAGATTTGAGATTCACAATGTTGGTGGCCTAAGTACTGATGCCTGATCAATAATTGGCCCTTGAAGGTTATTTTTTTTCCTTCCCCTTTGAGAGATTGGATGGTGAGATTCCTTCACTAGGTCCACTCCACACAGTCCACACTGCTTTTTTTAAAATTTTTATGCTTATACTCCTCAAAGAGTCAGACCCGACCAGTCCCTCAGATAATGCAATGTTTGCAAACAAATCTAGTCTACACAAAAAGTGCTCAATCTTTCCCTTCTTGTTGTTCAATAACAAAATTCTACTCCTACAGTCCGATCTATTGCATTTTTGAGTCGGGACTCTACATCGGTTGGTACGGAGTTGGACACCATACTCAGAGTCAGAAACAGGAGGATCAGAGATGATGGAATGACTCAGGGCGTGGGCGTGGGCGTGGGCGTGACTACTTTCAGAACTGCCACCAGAAGAAGATGGACGTTTTTAAAATCACTGAAACCAACTGATTTGGATGATGATGATTTTGAAGAGGCCTAAAGGTAAACAACACACCAGACCTACACAAATCTGTGTAGTGGTAGTGGTGAGTGGTGTGACTGACAGCAGTGCGTTGATTTTTTTACTTGATTGGGACAAAGCTATGTTGCTCGGGTGTGTGTGCTGCTCAGTGCTGTCTGGCTCAAATTTGAAGCAAAGTGGTGGTTGGGTGGGAGGCCTGTTGTTGAAGGTAGCTGGAAACAGACATTTAGTCTGAATGAAAAATAATCACATTATGCATGTGCTGCTGTTCAGCTACATATATCGTTATATATTATGTGATGATGTTATGATAATCAAGACAGTTTGATCAAACCGATACCGATAGTTATATTACATGCAGCAATTTCTTGTGGGATTTTTGATTGTTGTAAAATTGACCTCACCAATTTGTTCACACACCAGCCATAAAATGAATTAATGCAAAAACTAAAGGACTATTCTTTCCTCCTCTTGTGCTTCCTCTGAGCCTTCACAGTGCACTCCTAGTCCTTGGTTTACCTTTGTTCTTTCTCATTGATTCTTCAATATCATTTTTGTTTTCCAATCTACAGGCCCTCTTATCCGGCGCCAAACTGGAAAACCCACGATTACCTTACCGAACAACATCTGCCAGGCAGGCACCCAAGACTGACGGACCGTACAAGAGGAATCAATGCAGATGCAACTCACAGTCCCAATTGGGCAAAACAGTATAATTTTTTTCTTTTAGTAATCATTTGAACTGCGAGTGCTTGAATTCTACAGAAAGTTAAATTTGTAATATATTCAATATCTTTCAAAGCTTGGTAAGACATCATAATAATGTAACTTGGTCTCTCTGGGGGAAGATGTACAATTTGGTTTTGTTTACCTGTACTCATTCGTTCCTTCGTTTCCTCTTCCTTCAATAACAGATTTATGATGGTCGGCTGCTCATTGCCAAGATGAATATTGCCTTGTGTAGTGTTTGTCTTTGTATAACCTTTCCCCAAATCCCCCTTCCCATCTATTCATCAAACCCCTAACCCTCTTCCCCCGGGTTGTGTGATTTATTGAGGTGTGACTTAACAATTTATACCATTAATTGATCACACACTCGGTGGGGCGGATGTGGTGAAAGCAACACCACCCCAGTGCAGGGTGAGAAGGATCTTATTCTTTAGGTCATATAGTCTACACTGACAATATATTATATTAACCACCCCTGCACAGTGTATGATATTTTTTTTCTGAGGAACATCTCATTGCCAGCATCATCATTCAGGCACTGTATTAGTACGCGTCTAAGGTTAAGCTTGTCCACTTTGTAGCTCAATTCAACTTCATTTTGTAACTTTTACTAGCTTAACATTGTTCTAATTATTTCAATTTTTACATTGCTTATCATATTTCTATTGTCTCTCTTCTTGTATCAGAGCTGTTCTAGTAGTTTAGTCATTTTTTTAGAAGCTTGCATATGATAACGGCATTAACCTTTTTATTTCAATTTGTTAACTTCCCTGCGATGAATAGTCCCCTTATACTACAGTTCGAGTTCACCTAGGAGGGAGTGGGACCTCGCTTCAGTTCTGATGACTTTGCCTTCAATGTAAAAATGCTAGAAATGTATGCTGCCAATACTACCACCACCATGGCACCTTGGGAAACCATGCAGGCCTCGCTTCATCTAATCAGGTAAGAGAAGTAAATTGTGGTTGATTGATTCAATGTTGAATGGCAATCATTCTATACAATGGAAATTCACTCCCCATCCCTCCGAGTCCTTAGGGGGTTATAGTAGCAGACTGCAGAGACTAGGAGGAGAGAGTAGTAGTACAAGGGAAGGTACCGCATATCTATTTTGTTGTTTACACTATCAGCAGATTTTAAAAACTGGCTGTGGAAAAGTCATCAGTGCGAAGTAAAACAATAACCCCACAATTTGTTTTAAAAATCATTCATAATGTAAAACTATGAAAAATGTATTACCTAAATAAATCTAAACTACCAAAGCCACAACTGGCCCACCCCTCTCCCTAGCTCCAACCAATGTCCCTAGTAGTGTCTAAGTCCAAAAATGAAATTGTCCATAAGTAAAATCCCCACAATGCCCCAACTCCCACATTCCTACCCTCTTCCCACAACAAGTCTCACCCACCCAAAAAAAGATTAAAAAAGGGGCTGAAGAGGGCACTAATGGTGGGCTATGAGCTTCTTCAAGTGCCTGTCCATCTGTTCCTGCCTGACTTCAATATTCGCCAGCCTCAGCATGATGCGGCGCTCAAATCGGCAGAATTAAGGGGGTGAAGCAGTGATGGTGGAATGGCGGCGGGGGCCTAGCATTGGACCATGGCAACAGCATGGCTGGGGACCGGGGCATCTGCAGCAGCTTCTGCCACCTCATCCTCCAAGGCCACTAGCCACCAGTACTCAGCCCTGATGGCCTCCAGTTTCCGCTGCCGGGTCCGGGCTTCAATCTCCTGCCTGTTAGGTTGTACTTTCGCACAAGCAGGATTAGCTATTTATCAAGAAAGAAAAACGACAAATTGTAAGCAATGCTCTTAGCAAAACACATAAAATTATGCCATGGATAGGGAAGGAGGGAGATGATTTGTTATGGGTGGGTAGGAAGGATACATAATATGTTGCGCTTGAAAACTACTGTGAGTCCAGGGAGGAGTCTGAAATACCACCTCAATCCTTTGAATCAAAAAACCTTGAAAAACCATTCCAAGCAAGTAAAGGTGAGAAGAACACCACCACTGAGGAGCACCCTAGTCCCTTGTTTTTTCTCCTTCCCAAGGATTTTACCATTCATCATTGCATTGTTCTTCTAGTGTTATATTTTTTATTCTTCACCCTTGGCTTTGCTACTCATCACCATTTAAGTTTTACAGTCTCTCAATCCAGTCTTCACCATTGAAACCATCCATCCATCCAAACATGGCTCTCTGTCTCAATCTTAACAAATCCTTCAGCAACAAGCATTTATCATTTACCCACCCATGCATCCTTTTAATCAAAAGAAACCACCACAGGATTCGATTCCAATCATCCACCCAGGCAGGCATCCTTTCACACATACACTTTCACCTACCCAGGCAGGCTTCCAACCAGTATACCTTTCATCTATCCTTCACCCACCCATACATCCTAGCTATCAGCCACCTATAATATATTCATCCGCATTCACCCATGCATCCTTCTCTTTCAGTCATATATATATATATTACATTTCACCCGTCCTTTCTCCTTCCATCCTTCTTTCCCTTTTCCATCAACCCATAGTTAAAGGTTTTGTTCATGAAACTTTCTTTGCTGAGTTGAAGATAGAAGTGGCCATTAGTTGCTCAGCTAAACTCCCGCTGTGTTCACCTGTTGTTCACAAGTCAACACTACACCCTTACAGTGAGTATATAATTAATTGTCAATAAGCAAGAAAAATGACTTACAACTGCCCGTCACTGCCGCTGGCTCACCCCCTACTGCTGCCGACTGCCTGGCACCATCACTGCTGGCCCCGGCACTAGTGGTCGTTGCGGCTAGAAAAAATCATTACACATTTCTTAGATGCCCGATACGCCTCCCCCTATTCATTTTTTATAGCAAAATACACCACACACATCAGTCACTACAATTTGGATACACTACAGACAGTATCGTCTATCAAAAATAACAGGTTGGGCATTTTGTTGGTGGCAATTTCTAAAAAAAGCCTCAAGACAAAGGGGCCGATTCCGATTCCGGCCGGAAATCTCTCCGACCGAGCCGGACCCGGAGAGAATTCCGACCGAATCGGACCCTAGCAGTCCGACCGGACGAGTACGATGCATTCGCATGCTATCGGACTCGATTCGGTCGGACTCCCATTGAAGTCAATGGGAGCCAGTCGTACAACGCGTACGCGGGCTCCCATTGACTCAATGGGTGCGAGGCGAACAAGGGCGCCCCCTACAGCGGGTACGCATCCATGCGCATCGCGGCGTACATGCACAGGTGCGACTCGCGCGCCTACGCGTACAGGGGGGTCCGACGCGGACCCCCAAAGTCTGGCTCCGACAGCTTTTTCGAGCCAGACGGCGCGAGTCGGTCGGACTGCTCAAGGCGCGCATCGTACTTACCCGGCCGGGAAACGTCTCCATAGCGCGGTGCGAGTCGTGTCCATGCGAGTCGGTCGGAGTGTGTTGAAGCCGCGTACGAGTCGGTCGGCGATTTCGCGGGAGCTTGCATCGTACTCGCTCGGCCGGACCCGCGTACGATTCGGTCGGGAAACAGGGCTCCGAATCGGATCCGGTAAATCCGAATCCGATTCGGAGCACTACCGGCCGAGATCGGAATCGGCCCCAAAGTGTTAAGGAGTGGCTAGAGCTATTGATGAATCTGATGTTTTGAGAAAAAAAGCAAAATATATTTGCAAAAGCATTGAACACACAAGTAATAATAAAAATTAATAATTGTAATAATTAGCTACTCACCTAGCCCATCAACCTCAATCCCTAGCAGGTCCTTCAGGTCCTGCTCTCGGATCAGGATGTCGGACCAGCGGTGTGTCAGCTGATGATGGGTGCACCAGACCCCAGAGCAGCGGTGCCGGTGGTCCCGCATCCCGTACCCGGACACAGGCCTGCCGCCTGCTGCCAGGGTGGAGGGGAGGTGACGATGGATATTAAAAACCAGCCCTGCCACCTCCACCTTAGAAAACAGGGCATGGGGCTGCACCACTGCCTGGTGCTGCCTTCCGCAAGGAAGGCGGCTGCTACTTGGACGCATTGGTGCGCCCTTATATGCCATGGCGGGAAAGAGAGAAAAAAAGAAACGGGAAAAAGAAGGAAGGAGGGTAATAAGGAAGTAGTAAAGCTGAGAATATAAAAGTACAAAACTAATACAAAAACACAAAAAATAGAAAAAAATACACACTTAGGAAGACAGAGGTTAAGATAATAAATAAAAAAGATCAGAAAATGTTTTTGGGGAAAGAAGGATTGAAAAGATTTAGGGAGGATTCAAAAAGTAGGCACCAGCACCATAAACAGAGTTAGAAACAAGATGGCTTCACCCATGTGCGACGCGTGGTGCAGTTCACGCAATATTTCTGTCCAAACACGCAATCCGCGTTGACGTATGGCAGAAATGTCACATGAACGGGCAGGACAAGCAACTCCGCCCGCTTGCGGAACCCTGCGTAGCACGGCTATGTGAACTCCTCCCAGGCTTGATGAAGACATAAGGCCTGACTCCATTTTAAACAGGCCGAGGCTCCATTTTCTCTATTTTTGCAGAATCATCATGTCTGCCTTTGACACAGATGTGACATGTCTGCATTTGACACTTATCTTTCTAAGAACCTATGAAAGTGTCAATTCACTCAGACATAGACATCAATAAGACGCCTGACTCAATATCAGTCTTGAGCAAGTGTCTTGTTATCTTTATTTCAAGGTCAAACAAGAACAATAGCCAAAACAGTGTAGTCTGAATTGTTATGTTTGTACCTTATTTGTTTGTGAGAATTTTTTCTTAGACTAGCATCCAGATGCTCATAGGTTATACCAGACATTCCTAAGGTGATGTTGGAAATTCCATCTTGGATAAGATACAGTATAAAAGGACTGCCACTTGACTACTAGTCAAGTGAGGTCCTTCACTCCAGATTATTGTACAAGATACTGGGAGGGAAGATCTTGACTGCCAGAGATGCTGCCATTGAACACTTTCTACTGAGAGCTAATACTGTTCACGAGTCCGGGAGGAGCTGATGCAATGCATGTTTGCATTTCGCAGACAACACAGCCTCCCTGACTACTGATAATTATAACTGCTTGCTGCAAACAGGTATGAAGTGCGCTGATTTTCCCTAAGAAGCTCTAGTTGCAAATTACTACTCCATGCTCTCCTAGCATAGCAGTAGGTTTTAGGCATTTTACCCATGTTAGAAATATTCAACTTATTCTCATTGTTTGTGACATGGATTTATGCTGTTTTAATTATATTCTGTGTGGTTGTTTTAGATGTGCTAAGCAACAGGGTGCATCTGTTGAAATAAACATGCTTTTTAGTTAAGGTGGCTTTTCTTAGTGCAGTTTGTGTGTGTGGTATTGAGAAGAACGAAATAGGGCTGCTTCCAATCACCACAGTGTCCCTGGATGCGTGTTTATGGATGGTTAGTAACCCAAAAGCATTGACGCCACTTCAGCTATGTGTTGAGTGGGATTCTACAGGGCTACAAAAATCTGTTGTAGGAAAGTGCCCCATTTTGACATGTTCACCCAACCCTTTTTGCCTGGTATTTGATGTGATTTCAACTGGAAGTGCACTGGCTTCCTGCTAACCAGGCCTCCAGTGCCAGATCTGTTTTCCAAAACTGAGCAACTGCTTCCCCAATTGGTGATACCTTTAGTGCCCTATGCAAGTCCCTAGTAAATGGTACCCCCGGTACCTAGGGCTCGAGTTCAAAAGAGGATCCCAAGGTCTGCAGTGCGAATTGTGCTACCCTAAGTGACCCCTCACCAAGCTCATGCAAACTGCCACTCAGACTGCATGTCTTAGTGCGGACAAAAGGGAAAACATGACATGGCACATAGCCTGTGTGCCCCGCCTGCTGACACTGCATGCAGTATAAGTAAGTCACCCCTACAGCAGGTGTTACCACCTTGTGAGGGCATAACTGCATGAGCAAATATGCCCTGCGTACTGGTCAGTTCCATTACTGCCAGTAAAAGTGATCAGGGAAAACATTTCAACAGCATGTGCTGGACACTGGTGAAAACAAGTTCCCCAGCTACATGATGGCTTCACCGAAAAAAGGAAGTTTGGTATCAAACATCTCGTATTAATAACCCTACACTGATGCCAGTGTCAGAATTACTAATGCATGCACCCAGAGGGCACCTTAAAGGAACCCCCTGAAAATCGACCAGGTACTGGTGTGCTGACTGACTGTTTTTCACCAGCTTGCCAATAGAGACCCCAATGGTGAGGGTCTTTGCTCTCTGGGGGCCATAAACCAATACTGCTCTGGCAGAGGGTGCTTTGCTCCCACCACCCACAGGATGATATGCAGATTAGCATTCCAAGGCCGGGGAGCTTCAGAGTGGCCCACCGCCTTTGGTATGTGAATCTGGATTCGCTCACAGGAGAGGAAACTGACCCCCTTTGTCCAGAGCCCAATGGCACTTGGACAGGAGGGAAAATTAGCTAGGCAAGACAGGTGTGTTCACCCTCTGGCTAATGCCACCCCTGAACTGTGCTACCTGAAGTGGTTACAACTTTTCAGAAGTGACCATCTTGTTGATGGCAAACGTAGGAATTCTGGGACAGGGTTATGCCCACTTTCCCCAGGAAGTGGTCATATAGGGGGCATAGTGACCCAAGGGGTAACTAGTCCATTGGCTACTACCCTATGCTTCCCTAACACCCCTAAATTAAGTATTTAGGGGAGCCCTGGCACCAGGAAATCAGATTCTGCCAACCAACAGAAGAAGAAGGACCAAAGAGCCGTGAAAGCAAGACCTGCAGAAGAAGCGACTGAACTGGCATCTGCCCTGCCGGCCTGTTCCCATATCCTCGGCAATTGTACCAAAGTCATCTCACCCTGCAAGCTGCTGATCCTTAAAAAACTGGAAGGACTGCCAGCACTTCTTCAAAGACTCTGGAACTCCTGTGGAGCAGCTGAGCTGCTCCCTGCATCCTGCAGGCACCCCAAAGAAGACTGCGAGACTCCGGAACCGCAAAAACCTGATGCCATAGGACACCACTGCACCCGTGCTTCCTAGCCTGAGCTGAAGTGGGCCAACAGTGGCAGCATGGTCCCCCAGCCCTCCAGAGACAAAGTCCACCTGGGACTTGCCCACTGTGGACTTCCCAACGCCGCCTGCAGTCTCTATTTGCAGGCCCCCTCTACCACGACTGCTCCATGTAATGAAAATCTGATGCCTAAAGACACTTCTGGACCCGTGGCCCCTGGAGAAGAGAACCAAAGGCATCCCCATGTCCCCGAGCATTGCAAGAGTTGAGCCCCCTTGTTGGTTCAGCCTGACAGGTCCCCCAGTCCGAGCCTGTAGCCTCTTTTCTGATAGATCGATCTCCATAGACTTGAATAAAGCACCCAACACTGTAAGGCACCTTTGCACCAGGCCACCCCAGTGCTGCCCAAATTGAACTGTTGGTGCTGCCTTGGACCTTGTCCCATACTCACCTTAAGTCCAGAAGATTGGTCCCGTAAGTCACTGTTGAGTGCCCAAATGCAATACATGTTTTCCCTCCAGAGGTTAACATTACCACAAAGTGCTTCAAGTACAATTTAAAGTATCAAAGTCACCCACACTGAAAAACACACCTCTGCACCCCGACGCCCCAGTGCCTACCGGGGCGACCTGTTGGTGTTGCCTGGGACCTTGCCCCATACTCACATTAAGACCCGGGGAAGGGTCCTGTAAGTCATTGTTAAGTGGCTGGATGTTGTCTTGCTAAGTTAACATTGCCGCAAAGTGCTTCAATTCGGAATTAAGGTACCAAAAACCTATTTACTTCAAACCTGCTATTTTAAAAAGTACTTTCCTGATTTTGATTATCTTGGTATCTAAAATTATATAAAGATAAATGCTATTTTTAGAAATTGGTATGGATCTCCTTATTGAGTCTTGTGTGTCATTTATTGGCTGTGTGTGTGCCGCGAATGTCTAACACTCCTCTCTGATAAGCCTAAGGCTGCTTTACCACACTACCCCCTAGAAGAGCACCTTAGGATTGCTAGAGCAAGCCCTGTCCACTATTAAGGGAATACAATGATATACAGCAAACATTGGTAACTAAGCCTTAATAACTGCACATTTATCAGAAATCATGGGCTGAACACAATGTCCATAGTCAAAAGGTTCAGATTGTGCTGTCGTGCAATGCACGAGTCACCTCAAGTGCTAGTCAACCACATCCCACAACGTGAGGTGCGGTTACAGTGTCCAAAGAGAAAAAAAGCACTCAGGCACACAATAGTCCAATAATTGTGAGTCAATCTCTTATTAAGTGATGTGCAGTTCAAAATGAACAGATCCAATCCACAGAAGTTCATTCTTCTTTTACTTCAGAGTCAGAAACACAAACAGTAAAATCCAAAACACAGCAGTCGACACATGTTTCATCCTCCTGGACTTTTTCAAGGCTATAGATCAAATTACAACTGAAAACTCTTAAAGTCTCCTCACAAATTCCATCACAGAAAGTTCTTACGGTTGAAGTCACCACTGACTAGCGGGCTTATCAAGGTCACGCCACATTTTCCCCTGATTAGACAAAGAATAGACAGAAGTTGGGATTGCGTACTAGGGGGGTCATTACAATAGCAGGCGGATCGCCACCGCCCGTATGGCGGTGGCGATCCGCCTGCCATTTTCCTCCGCCCGCCTACCATTTCCCCCCACCAAATCACGATGGCGGTGGGGACGCCGGCGGACGGAAAGACCGTCCGCCGGTTTTCCGCCGGTCATACAGGCGACCGGGTGGAAAAGGGCGCAAATATGGTGGCGGTGTCTACAAGACACCGCCATCCATATTATGATGGGCGGCAGTGCAGGGCTTTCCATGGCGGTGACTCCGCCATGGAAAGCCAGGCGAATTCCACTTTTGGGGGCCCGTTGCGGGCCCCCAAGATGTTGGGGGGGTGGGGGATGCACATGGGGGGTACCTATGGTACCCCCCTGCATTTGCATGCACAAGGTGGCAGGCACCGCGCGGTGCCTGTCACGTTGTGCATGCAAATGAGCAACATGCCTTTTTTGCATTGCGGTGGGTGCTGCTGACAGCACCGCCCGCCGCAATGTAAGAAATGTGGGATGCACCCGCCAGTGTGGCGGGCGCATCCTAATTCGAATAGCGGGACCACCGCACACATGGCGGGCGGTCCCTTTTTCCGTTGCGATGGACCCCTAAGTACTGTCCACCACTTGGACAGTCTGGATACAGTTACTTCACATAAATCTATACACTTTTGATCACTTTTGATCACAGTGGATGGAATATTCTGCCATAAGTGTGATGAATATCCCATACGTCATATTACAATCTCCATAGGATATAATGGGATCGAAATTCAGTGGATGGGATATCCATCACATTTGTGATAGAGTATTTCCCTCTGCAAAGATATAAATCAGGCCCTATGTCCTTCAAAGAACAATTACACAACTTGTGGTTAGTGAACTGCAGCCGCATCTTTCATCTCACAAAGCTTGAAGAAATCTCTACTATGCACACATCATGTCGCTGTGTGGCATACGGTTGCGGCACCGGAGATGAGCTCATATCCTGCCATTTCTACCCTCAGCGGTCACAGTAAGGCATTCACAGCATACCTCTGCCAGCTGAATGTAAAACTGGTGCTGCTGGTGCCATCTGCATTTCAGCAGCCAAGAGAGCTCAGCGAAGCAGCCTATGGCGGTGTACATGGCTCAAACGGTGGATCCCCCCTTGCATCATATGTTACATGTGGTGGCTGAGTAGACTGGTGACACAGCACTGGTGAGCACCATTATTAGAGGGATTTCAGTGGTATGTACCACTTGGATAGTCTGCTAGGTATTAGTGGAGCTGCCTGGTCTTTCCCTTTCCCTTGAAAAGTCTGAGCAACCCTCAGTGCTCCTGCACGTGATTCTAGTGGCAATGCTGGATCTGGGTGACCCCTGGAGGATCCCTAAAATGCACCATATTCCAGCCTCTCTGGTTCCAGTCACAGTGCCCTCCTTACCCCCCTCCGGGAAAGCCTACACCAAATGTGGTAGTCAATTATGGTGAGGGGAGACCCCAAGCAACGGAAGTTGCCCTTTGAGTGGCCTAAAGTTTCAGGGAGGCTTGACCCCCCACCAGACCCGGAGGAAGGTGCGACAGGGGGTACAGAAACTGAACAATTGACTGGGACAGTATCTATAATGGCAGAACTGCACACTGGCTTTTGCTCAATTGACACCCTAGTGGGCAGACTAGACCATAAGGGTGTCTGGTTAGATCGAGAGGGCATATGAATGGATGGTGCGGAGGAGCACATTTCAGGCCTAGGTGACAGTGCCACGATGGTTACTAATCACCTAGAGAAGCTGGAGTGCCCTCTGAAAGCAGTAGCTGTAAAAAATAAAGATCTGGAAGCAACATCCTGGTACAATAATATATGTATTATGGGTGTTGCAGAATCCACGAACATGGACCACCCAGATCAGTTGGTTGTATGCTTGCTTGCAGACCTCTTTTACTGTCAAAGCTTCACCTCCACATTTGTAGTCGAGAGAGCCCATCAATCGATTGGCCCATGCCCACCATCTTGCGCTCCTCCCCACTCTATTATAGCTTGATTGCTTAACTACCACAATTGGGATACAGCACTTCGCCTGGCACAGGAACATGGTCCATTTAAATTTCAGTGCTTCTCCATCCTCCTTATTACCGGATTTCATAATGGCGGTCCATGAGGCGAGACAAAAATTTGCAGACACAAAGAGCCTGCTGCGTAAACATGATCTGATATACAGCATGCTTTATCCAGCTTGCCTCCTAATTAACCTCAATGGAAAAGCTTGCTTCTTAGAAACACCGCCGGATTGCCTTCTGTAAACAACTAAGTAAGGAGAAATCACCACATCAGCCCGCTACACCAGAACGATCGCTTCCTGATCTACATGTCTTGGCGAGTGCGGACCTCTTCTCCTCAGACTGAATGCTGATGCTTTCACACTTCCTACATTACCCTTGCCAGCCATGTCAGAGTCACCTCTGGACCTACCCTGTAGACCCTCTCAGAATCCCGCTTTCCAGTATGATGTAACATACTGTATCCCTTGCAGCCCATTAGCATGGCTTCCCCTGAAGTTAATCCTTGTTTAATGGGCCCTACCTACTGTAATGTTGCCCACCTCCCAAGGTGTATACCTCGTTGGACACTATTGGGGTTTTTGTTCTTTTACCTTGTAGTTATTGGATTTGCCGGGTAGTTTGCTGCGTAGTGTGGGTGGGGGGAGGAGGCAGAGTGTTAACACAGGTTTCTGTTATTTTTTGGTTATAATAGTTTATCTGTGTAAGGGAAAACAGGTGTTGTCCTATCTTGCACAACATGTCATTAAAATAGCTTTCCTACAGGAGATGCATCTCCCACCTTGTGACTTCCCTATGAGTGCCCATGGGTACTTTTTGGGCTACAGCACATACTCATGGGGGGGGTCTACATCCACATATATAAGAGCATTCCTTTCCATCAGACCACCAGTTTCCTTGATGACAATGGGAGATATGCAATAGTCGCGGGACGCAGCATCCTTCTGATTAACGTATATGCCCAAACATGAACTCCCCTAAGTTCTTTCAGGAACTCTGGGACCTGCTGGGGCGAGCTGACGCTGATCTTCAAATTTTTGGAGCGACCTTAATTTGACCCTACACCCTACATTAGATTCCACTTGTACGGCCCGAGCTGTAAACCTCAGTCGCTTTGGGTCCTTCAGGATCTCAGCACCACCTATGCTTTGAGAGATGCATGGCACTTGAAGCATACTGATACTTTTGGATACACAATTTACTCTGACGGGATCTGGACTCATATAGAATATTGGCTACTCTCTGCGAACACTACCCGGTGGTTGGTAGATGTGAAACATCTCCCACATATGTTATCTGATTATTCTCCGGTATGGATGGGTCTCTAACTGCCGTATGGAGGGGTCCTGGAATGCCCACGGCACTTTCCGTGAAAAGTCCTGCTTGATGATACGTGTCGCTTCAAGCTTCGAGATTCCATGGTTGAGTATTTCTCACTCAATGCTGACTCTGTACCCTAGTAGGCTATGCTGTGGGAGCCCTTTAAGACTTACGTATGGGGGGAATACATTTCCAAGCACGTGTGCTGGGGGATATACATATCCAGCTGACCCGTATAGAAAATGAACTGCGCAATATCGATTGGTCAGCATCTCAACTGGGTCGCGGACACCAACTGAACCTTTGGATGCATTAGTAACCGAATTTCAGGACCTTGCTGAGAGAGAAATGGCGTATTTGGGATAACATGAGAAAGCCCGATGATACGGGGAGTGGGAACGCCCGGGTTGCACACTAGCGAGACTGTTGCGTCCAAACTGTGGCAGTGGCTGTATACCTGAGCTCCAACTGGCTGATGGGGGTCAAGTGACTGGCAACCAAGGTATTATTCATGAGCTTCTTAGATATTATAAGCAATTTTTTGCATCACGAGCCAGCGGAGATACCATTAATCAGGAGGAGTACCTGCACTAATCGGCCTGACAGATGTTCAGCAGCAGTTCTTGAGCGAGACTATCTCTTACAAGGAGACCATACAGGCGATAAATTCCTTGGATGGGTCCAAGGCCCCCAGCCTGGATGGATTCAGCAGAGCCTTTTACAAATCCAAAAAGCATGTTCTTGCTCCGCACCTCCTTGAGATGTATGCTGAGGCTTTTGAGGCCGGGATGCTCCCACCTTTGCTGAAAGAGGCAGTGATTATTTGGTTATTGAAACCTGGGAAAGACTCATGACTAAGTCCCTCTTAACATCCAATATCACTCCTTAACTTCGACAATAAAGTATTAGCCAAAGGCCTTCACAACAAGGTTGTAATTGTTGGTGGACAAGATTATTTCACCAATGCAAACTGATTTTGTTCCCATCGATCAACATCTCTGAACCTGCGCACTATCTTTGTGGTGTTAAACAAGATATCCCCGGATGTGCGGGCAGCTGTGGCGTTGTTGGATGCAGAGAAAGCATTTAAGTCCCTTGAGTGGCCCTTTTTGCACGTGACCGTACATACGTTTGGACTGTCTTGCTAGTTCATATCACTTTTTATGTTACTATACTCCAACCCAGTGACTTGTTTGCGGATCAATGGCTCACTCTCAGATCCCTTTGAGATTACCAGGGGGACACAGCAGGATTGTCCGCTGTCACCACTCCTTTTTATCATAGTAATGGATCACCTGGTTCACCATCTAGAGGAGAGACATTTCCATCATGGCCTGCACTTTTGCCTGGAGCCCTTACTGCTTTCGCTTTGCACAGATGATATTTTGTTATTTATCCACCAGCCCTCAGACAATTTAGCTCCCATTGTATGGGAAATCATCTGATTCAGTGTTTTCCCTGGCCTAAACATTAATTGGGCCAAGTCGAAGCTGTTTATTCTCACTGCCACTACTTCACCTATATCTGACGAATACCCTCTGACTTGAATCTACTAAATATCTCGGAATTGTCTTGCGTCAAGAGAAAGAGCAGGTGATCCGCCTGCATAACAGCCCGACCTTTGACAAAATGTTCTACTCAGATAGCCACTGGATCTGCCTCCCATTGTCTATGCATCGCCATCATGAAAATGGTGGTGCTACCCTGGTTACTTTATCTCTTTTTAAACCTACCCATCCCCCTTATCAATTCTTTCTTTGCCATCCTTAGAAGCCTTCTACTGAGGCTCATCTGGGCTGGCCGTTGGCCTTGGATTAAGTGGAGCACACTGGTTCTCCTGTATGATTGGGGTGGGTTCAGTGGGCCCTACTTTCAACTCCACTAGCTCGCCGTCCAATGTCACTTTGCATACCACTGGTATCACCCGGACGCTCTTCTCCCTTAAGTTATGCCTGAATGGGATCAAGCTGAAGCTATACCTTTGGAGGTCATACTCCCAATGGGTGTCCGTTTGGACACCACTGACATTCAAAAACTCTCAACTACTAGCTGGGCGTGGCGAAAGCTACACTTGCTATTGGTGTTGGGCTTCTTTATTCACCCACTTTTTCACTGGCTAACAATCTGTGGCTTCCAATCATTCAGGAAACTCTGGTCCAATTTACTCTATTGTGGCTGACTAAACAACGTTTTGGGACCTTTTCCCAGGTGGACATGTCCTATCCCATGCTGATGATGCCCATTTTATACAAGCCTTATACATCGATCATTTCATCCTGGGACGGCAGACGCCTACCTACCCCTGCCACCTGGCAAATTCACACCCTTGACGCTCATGATAACTGGCGCAGATGGCGGGCGACTTGTCTCTTGACTCTACCATAGCTTCATGGACATCATTCTGGTGCATGATGGGAGGGTTAGGGCATCCTGATCTCAGCCGCCCCCAACCTGATAAAATGTGATTTTATTGCTGTACCCAGACAAAATTGGTTTCTTCCCATAAGCTCCTCCATTATACATTTTTACAAAGGGCATACACTACATCTAGTGCCTTGGCTAAAATAGACCCTGGGAGATCATCTCAATGCCCTAAGTGCCATGTAGATGAGGCAGATTTTGCACATTTGACGTGGACATGTAGGCATATTGGGGTGTATTGGACTGGGGTCGTTACTCAATTGTCACTGATCGTAGATGTTACACTTGCTCCTGATCCCCTTGTGGTGCTACTGGGATACGTTAAGGATGTTCCAAAAGGGGTCTGCAGGTTCACTGTAATAGCTTTGTTGTTGGCAAAGTGGAAAATTTCCATGCATTGGGGAAGTGGAATCCGTCCAACTGTTGATGCATGGCAGAAAAGTTTGATCTACTGCGACACTACTAGTGAGGTTTATATCACGCTGCAGCTCCCTATGGTGAGACCTAAAGATATCGGGCAGTCACTCACAGATGACCTACTGACAATGGACCTGGATAGACTATTCTGACTGGCTGCAAAGTATTCTCTGTTGTTGCAAAGAACTATGCATCATCTCTAGCACAGTGAGCAGGCTGTCTTATAGGCAGGACCCCCTGCACCTTTTTCTCACCCTACAATAACCCAAATCGAACATAAATAATGTACTGTGCTGATGCATAATTATCAGTACTCCAAATGTCTCAGATTCCCTTCCAGAAGTAGCCTGATGCTGTATGCACTATGACATGGTGTAGTAATTGGAAAACGACCTTTACAACGTGGTCAAAACTCCGCAATACATTTACATCGCTGTTTTTAAAACGCAAGTCATTACAACGACTTGCACTGGAGGGCGCTCTAGACTAAGGAATAGTGTAATTTACTATTCCAACACCTTCCGTACTGTACGTAGACTGGAGTTGGAATAGCAAATCACACTATTCCTAAGTCCAGCGCCCTCCAGCGCAAGTCGTTGTAACGACTTGCGTTGTAAAAACAGCGATGTAATGTACCGCGATCTAAATGATCGCGTTGTATCATCATACATCCGTAGTAATTTTGTTTTATCCTCTTATTCATGAGGAACTTTGTTTATGCATACATAAAACAATTAATACATTTTTTTAAAAGAAAGAAAATGTAGATAAGAAAAGCATTTGGGGAGCAACATTTTGGCATAGTCAAGGCAAAGAGACCTTATTTTGAGTATTCATTGTACCTAAAGAAATGGTTTTCTTGAACAATACCATACAACAGACTACTTGTCTTTGATTTGGTAATATGAAAGACTTTAAAAACCTTCTGTACCGAAAGTTAATGTTACCCTGTTTAATAACTGGCAATTACAAATTAATGTTTCAGATTTCTTTATAAATGACTTGATCCAGAATAGAACATTTAATTCCACTCAGTTCCCCATTTACCTAAGATTCCAATACCTGCATGCGTCGTTCTCTTTCCAATACCCTTTGTCCTAACGCTAATCACCTTGATCCACCTTAAAGCACACAAACACCCATAGTACTTACCACATACAGTGTAGGCAACCTGTGCCAGCTCTGTTTAGCACATTCAGGTCTTTTGGCTGTGAAAGAACATATATCCTCAATCAATGAAAACATAGTTTTTCTGATTTCCTTCTGGGACCACATCGCCTTAGAAATAAACGATTGTTAGTGACAGGAATATATGCCATTTATAATGAATAGAACAAATACTCAGAGAAAGAAGCTGCAGAAAGATTAGGCAAAGAGATCCCAAGCATAGGGGGCTGAAAGACAATATTCTCTTTCTGGTGCGGGAATGACTTCAGGCTTACGTGTATAGCCTGACTCCAGAAGCTTTTAAGCCCTTGAGCAATAGCTATTGATGTGACCTCCTGCTCCATAGTGCATACATCTGGGCATTATGGACATGGAGGTCAGATCCGTCTGCCAAAGGCAGGAAATCCCTTGGATGCTTTTTTCTTCAGTTTGATCTGTTGGAGAAGAGCTTCCTTTGCAGTCGGAGGTTCTTTTTTTTGGCAATGACGATCCACTTGTAAGGCACGCTAATATCATTACTACAAAAGTGAAGGTAAAACGAGCTGCATGGTGCTCTGATGTCATTATATCAAAAGTTAAAGCAAAAGGAGTCAATCCACTCATTTTATTTTCACTACATCAGTGCTCAGGGGCATAGCTCTGTGCTCTGAGCACTAATTTAGTTGAGAGAGATATCACTTGAAAGGGGACAACCTCCCCTTCCCAATGGTATCCCTCCCCTTATAGAAAATGTCATAGGTTGAGATAAAAAAAATTTAATTAACCTTTTAGTTAGCCAAATGATGCCTGTGTCAGTGTTATCATGCATGCCAAGTAAGGACTTTGAGGAGGAAGACCCAAGAGGCAGCAGTATGCCACCCCTTGTGCAAAGTACATACATGCGAAACAATTGCCACCATTTGTCTACAACATATAAATGTAGGAGATAACATTAAAAAAGATATTGACTATACAGAGTGAAAAATAAATGATGTAAAATGAAAAGGCTGCTAACGCTCTGGGGTCGATTCCGATCTCGGTCGGAGGCGCACCCAATACCATTCGGTCGGGAAAAAAGCCATGCGAAAGCCTGTTTCCCGACCGATCCGTACAGTACACCGAACGAGCAAGTACGATGCGCACAACAGCAAAAAATCCGGCCGAGCCGTACTCACCCAAACCAGGTCCTGTACTCCGACCGAGGCAAATCCGGAAACGCCTAATCGAGTCGCACGGAAGGGAAAATGCAGCCCCGTCCGGCCGGACAAGTACGATGCGCTTTCCGTACGCTCCGAACCCGTCGCTACGCACGGCACGTCAAAGCATCCGGGAGAGGCGCACATAAGCTCCGATTCGCGCCACAACACGATCCACGGCTCCGAGACGAACACGGCACCGACGAGGACGACGCGAAGCGACGAGGACGAGGCGAAGCGACGAGGACGACGCCAAGCAACGAGAAGGACGAACGACACGAACCAACCATGAATCCCTGCGTCCCGATCATACCAATATTCTACATTTACTACCGGAACAGGCACGGACGCGTACGGCGCAGAAGGTAAGCCAGACACCAACCACAAAACACATACAACACGTACACGACACATCACACACACACACGGGGATGCTGAATATACTTACACCAGCAACAGCAGCACTATAGGGGCGGGATGCCCATCACCAATGCCACATATGCACACAGGGGCCTGAATGCGCACCACCACCCCTACCCAGGGGGCTGGATGCCTACCACTACTACCAGCCTTAGCCAGGGGGGCTGGATGCCTACCACTACTACCACCCTCACCCAGGGGGGCTGGATGCCTACCACCACTACCACCCTCACCCAGGGGGGCAGGATGCCTACCACTACTACCACCCTCACCCAGGGGGGCTGGATGCCTACCACTACTACCACCCTTAGCCAGGGGGGCTGGATGCCTACCACTACTACCACCCTTAGCCAGGGGGCTGGATGCCTACCACTACTACCACCCTCACCCAGGGGGGCAGGATGCCTACCACCACTACCACCCTTAGCCAGGGGGCTGGATGCCTACCACTACTACCACCCTTAGCCAGGGGGGCTGGATGCCTACCACTACTACCACCCTTAGCCAGGGGGCTGGATGCCTACCACCACTACCACCCTCACCCAGGGGGGCAGGATGCCTACCACTACTACCACCCTTAGCCAGGGGGGCTGGATGCCTACCACTACTACCACCCTTAGCCAGGGGGGCTGGATGCCTACCACTACTACCACCCTTAGCCAGGGGGCTGGATGCCTACCACTACTACCACCCTCACCCAGGGGGGCAGGATGCCTACCACTACTACCACCCTTAGCCAGGGGGGCTGGATGCCTACCACTACTACCACCCTCACCCAGGGGGGCAGGATGCCTACCACTACTACCACCCTTAGCCAGGGGGGCTGGATGCCTACCACTACTACCACCCTTAGCCAGGGGGGCTGGATGCCTACCACTACTACCACCCTTAGCCAGGGGGGCTGGATGCCTACCACTACTACCACCCTCACCCAGGGGGGCAGGATGCCTACCACTACTACCACCCTTAGCCAGGGGGGCAGGATGCCTACCACTACTACCACCCTCAGCCAGGGGGGCTGGATGCCTACCACTACTACCACCCTTAGCCAGGGGGGGGCTGGATGCCTACCACTACTACCACCCTTAGCCAGGGGGGGCTGGATGCCTACCACTACTACCACCCTCACCCAGGGGGGGCAGGATGCCTACCACTACTACCACCCTTAGCCAGGGGGGGCTGGATGCCTACCACTACTACCACCCTCACCTAGGGGGGGCAGGATGCCTACCACTACTACCACCCTTAGCCAGGGGGGGCTGGATGCCTACCACTACTACCACCCTTAGCCAGGGGGGGCTGGATGCCTACCACTACTACCACCCTCACCCAGGGGGGGCTGGATGCCTACCACCACCCTCACCCAGGGGGGGCTGGATGCCTACCACCACCCTTAGCCAGGGGGGGCTGGATGCCTACCACTACTACCACCCTTAGCCAGGGGGGGCTGGATGCCTACCACTACTACCACCCTTAGCCAGGAGGGGCTGGATGCCTACCACTACTACCACCCTCACCCAGGGGGGGCAGGATGCCTACCACTACTACCACCCCCACTCATAGGATGGACAATGCATGACACAACCAGCACACCACAACCTAGGGAATGCAAGATAAAGACATCCCCCCACCACCATGACAAGCGTGTGTAGGCTGTGTCAAATGCCTACAACACCGAACATGACTTTGAACATACAATGTGACCCCCTAGCACATGTGCCACACATATATGTGTGTGGCACCCACAATGCAAGCAGCCCATGACCATTGTGGCAATGGGGCCTAAACCCCCATCATCACAGTGACCAAAAGGTAAGTGTGGGGTCCATAGCTGAAGCACATTTTGACCATTGTGGCAATGGGGTCTAAACCCCCATCATCACAGTGACCAAAAGGCAAGTGTGGGGTCCATAGCTGAAGCACATTTTGACCATTGTGGCAATGGGGTCTAAACCCCCATCATCACAGTGACCAAAAGGGAAGTGTGGGGTCCATAGCTGAAGCACATTTTGACCATTGTGGCAATGGGGTCTAAACCCCCATCATCACAGTGACCAAAAGGTAAGTGTGGGGTCCATAGCTGAAGCACATTTTGACCATTGTGGCAATGGGGTCTAAACCCCCATCATCACAGTGACCAAAAGGTAAGTGTTGACAAAGAAAGAGCTGCAACTGCCAAACTGCATGGATCATTCCTGGTCACAGAACCAAAAACTCATCTGTGGCAAAGTAGTGTATGTGTCCCATTGCAACATAAATTGGGTGAGCCAAATACTGCAGTGCAAATGAGACATTCCTTTGGCCATGTGCAGACAAACAACACCCATGGGGGCTGACACCGTCAACATTCATCAATGACACAATGACAGAAGTGACCATCAGAATGCAGAACCACATATTTGCACCAATGGGCACACAAATGCAGATATCCTGTGGAGACAGCAGATGTGAGGTGAACAGATACCATACCATGGCAGCAATGGGACACACAAACCATGATCACTGTGCTGACCGATGACCTAGGAGTCCCAGGGACAGCAGGGGAAACACACCAAACAACATACAGCCAATGGCACACCCAAGATATGCCAATGCAGTGGTGCAGATGCACAAACACAAACAGGCAGACCAACACTGACATCATACACAGCAGGTGAGGGGGGGTGCCAGTGTCCCCAGGTAACCACACAACACATGAGGAGAGCTGAATACCAATCATACAGATGTGCATACACTGCCACACTAAGGTAACTCATGGATCCAAATCCCCTATGTGGGCAAGCAGGCATTGTCAGATGAGAGGGAGCACAAAACACACATGTCACACAGGAACGTAGGAACAACAACTGACACAGCAAGACACAGACACACCACAGCACCACCCCCAGGGCCCCCACAATGTGGTGACCCTTGGCTGCATAAAATTCCCACTCTGATGACAAAGCTGAATGTGGTTCACACTGTGAACCACAGTCATGTGTCCTGAGCAACAAACTACCATCACACCGACACAAGCACAAATCAATCAGCATGGCCAGTAAGCCAAGGCCAACATGGAGGCAGGGGTCCAGCTGGGCAACAACTCCCATCTGCACACACTCAACACCACACCCCTCGACCTCCAACAATGTGCAGCAGTGAAGTACACATGCACTGGTGACATTGCACATGCACCCATGACTATTCCAGGGTGGTGGGTGGGAACCAAGGTGCAGAAACACATCACACATGGCCACTCAACAAGACTCCTGAATGTCTGACACACTGCACACTACGCTGTACATGGACATGACGGCGATACCACACCAACCAATGGGATCCCAGCCACAGTCACACACCAATGAAGAAGCCAAGGTCACCCACAAAGAACACACATAGACAACAACCAACATCGCAGCCCGGACCCTGAGGAGTGCCAGCAGTCACACACACAACGTGTCACAATAACTTAAAGATAACACGAACTGAAAATCACATGACAGGGGCAAACAACAAGTGCCAAGGGGAAACCTGACTGTGACCCATCTGCGTCTGCACACAAACTCAGCCCTGACAGCAAACACACCTATGGGTGACACCCTGATGACCAGTAATGTGCCATGCACCCACATCACAGAGAACACAGGGAGAAGACTTTGGGGGAACATAGCTCAAGTCAGCAAGCATCACAAACAGGTACAACACTAGGGATCACAGCATGCGCAGATAAATGGAAGTGAACACACAGACATGCCCATACAACACACACCTTGGGCGCAGGCAATGTCACACGTGTACACACTGCCATGAGGGGACTCCACTCCTGTGTGAGGAAAGCTGTGCCATATGTTGCCTCAGTAGGGCCCCATCATGTCAGCTGAGCACTTGGTCACACAATCAACAATTAGCACCAAATGAGGGCTCCCGTCACATCAGCCTGGTCATGGATGTGCCAACGGAATCATCAGCACAGATCCAACACACTTGTATAGCAATGTTGCACTGACTACACGGATGAGTCCTTCCCCATTGATGCCCAAACCTGCATGTCCAGTGGAGATGGCAACACGGTCAGGGAAGTAGACAAATCCAACAATGGAAGGCACAACAGATGTGCAGGGGTGGAAGCCACAGATATGAAATTGCTAATGTAAGTAGGAAATCCCATTGCCAAATACTGAACACATGACACCCTCAGATGCTGCTATGGATGACATGGATACACCACATGATAGGACACATTCCCCCTGGACCACATGGGTTCCTGCACAGTAACACTTCATAATCATGAGACCAGATATCACCATCACTGCAGCAAGGGCATGGTTAGCAGCACCAACAACATGTACATCTGAAGCAGGAGCACTAGAGAAAAGAAAGTTGCTTTATTCAGCATATGTGTTGAATGAAAACGACGTCCAGAAAAAAAGAGCAAAGGCCAATGGCCAGTCCATTGTCAAAGTTCAAACAGGGTGACACTGGCAGATGTCACCCTACGCATGCCTGCACAAAACCAGGGACAATCCACTAGGAGGGGCAACCGGGGGGCAGGCCAGGCACCGCAGGGACAGGATCAGGGCTCACCAGGGGGAGTCAGGGAAGGGGTGGTGGGTGCTGGAGAGCCACTGACAACTGCAGTGGAGGTGTCTGACATGGTGTGTGCCGGCACAACTGGGGGGCATGACTCAGATGTCGTGGGTGCCGGCACAACTGCAGTGGACCCTGCAGATGCAGTGGACAGGTCCGCCACTGCAGTGCCCAAGTCAGACAGGGCGGTAGTGGACTCCACTGCAGTGCCTACCTCCAGGGGAGGAGAATGGGGAACAGGCAAGGTGGGTTGGACAGAGGGGGAGGACACCCTCACCACATCAGTGGCACAGACAAGCGCAGCGGGGGTGTGGTGCTGGGAGAGCAAGTGGCAGGGGGAGAAGGCCGGAGCCTCTTGGGGATGGTATATCTGTGGGTGGGGGAACCTGGGGCAGGGTGTGGTGGGGGCACCTGTGGAGTGGGGGCCTGAGGGATGGAGGAAGGAGACCTGGTGCTTGAGCTGCAGGGCGGTGGCGGGGTCTTGCTCTTAGGACTCCGTGGGGACTTGCGGGTGGGGGCCTCAGCCCGTCTGCGCCTGGTGGAGGGTGTCCGGGGGCGAGGGGCACTCTGCTCCGTGTGGGTGGGCTTCCTCTTCCCCCGGGATGCTGGAGCAGCTTCATCGGTGGGGAAGAGGCCGAGGTCACAGAGGAAGAGCTGCTGTGACTTTGGGGTTGCAGGTGAGGCAAGGGAGGGTGCTTTGGAGGGAGAGGGAACTGAGGACTGCGCAGTGCATGTGGATGCGTGTGTGTGTTCCAGGGCCCCATCCCCTGTGAGTCTGGCTTCAGTCCCCTGAATGTGCGTGCGTGTGCGTTTTGTCATTGGCGTGTGTGTCAGTGTGCTGGATGTGTGTGTGCTGGTGTGTGCCTGTGCCGGTGTGTGTGTGCTTGGGATGGGTAAGGTGCTGGGGAGTGTGGATGGAGCAGAGGCAGGAGGGGTGAGGGACCGTTTGAGGAGGGACACTGCTGCCGTCAGGGAGGAGTCCATGGACCTATTGCCCCTCTGTAGGTCAGACATGCCCGATGAGATGCCCTCCATGAACGACACCAGCTGAGTCAACAGCGCGGTGTGCGCATGGAGGACACTCAGCATGGCTGTCTGGCCTACATGGAGCTGGCGAAGGAGGTACACAGACTCCTCACTCAGGGCAGCAGGGGACACAGGGGCAGGGTGCGGTGCCTGGCCCAAAGGAGACACGCTCCCGGACATGGGAGCCTCCACGGACCTGGGGAATGGGAGCCGATGGGAGGGCGGTGGTGGTGCTGGTGGTGGCGGGGACAGCAACACTAGCTGGGGTGTGGTGGCTGCTGACACCCGCCTCCACAAGGGAGTCATCCTCCGAGTTGCTCTGGTCCTCAGCTGAGGTGGATGCTGCTGAGGACTCCTCGGTGTGGCTCCCCTCGCCCTCCGTGCCACTGGGTCCCTCCGACCACTCCTCGGCTGCTGACCCAGTCTGGCTCTCTGGCTCCTCCTGGTCCGTGGAGCTGTCCCCTTCCGTGGCCGTGGATGTATCTGCAAACAATGGGGAAACAGACAGACATCAGTCACCTGCACAAAACGCACACACCACTGTGAGCACAGCACATCACAGAGCAAGCCCTGGCATCATTAGTTGTACATTGCTAAAAGTACCCTAACTGAACAGGAGAAGCCAATTGTCAGTCTGATGCCAAGCATGGCACTCACATCCCACATGGCCTTGCACCCATCTGTCTGGTGTCTGTTGGATTGCAACACCCCAGCGTGGACACATGCACCAAGTACACAGTAGTTGGACAGTGCAGAGGACACGGTGTGGCATGTGGACATGCACACATCACAGCTCTTGCCACTGAGTCAGTACAGGTTTCCGGATGAAAGGGATGCCCAGAGTCAAATAGGAAATGCATGTGATGCATACCAGCGACAGACACCATGATGCACCCATGTCCTGATAGCCAGCGCCACTATGGTGTGCATGTAGCACATGTCACTCCCCTGCAGGCTCACCAATCAGTAGACACATGCCATGGCGGAGGCATGACTGCAAAGTCATACATCACTGTCTCAGTGATGTATGACTTTGCAGCCAGACAACAACACTCTGCACTGTGTCACAATAGTAGGTCATGGGGAATGCAAGTCCTGGAGCTGCACAAGTGCACATGTACATCACCCCCACAACACATCCTCTCAACCCTCATCTGTCCAGGTCATACCTATTGGACATATGGGAGACCTGTGACACTACCCTCTGAACCTGAGCCCCTCACACTCTGCTGTGAATGGGGAACAGCTGCCTGAACTTCACATTCACATGCCCCAGTCTGCATGGGCAGCTGATCAGACACCTATGTGACACACAAGTATCGTCTCCTATGGTCACATCTCCAGTGGCATGCTGAGCCCCTACCAAGAAACTCCACAGCAGTCCTGGCGACTAATCCACAGCACACTGACACAGAGGCAGACACCTGAGGGGTCAAATCACTGCGCACAATGTGTCAGCTGATACACGGGAGTGGGAGTACAGAGTGTATTGTATGGCCTGGAGTAGGCATGACTGTCCAGCCCCACATGAATGAGGGATGAGCCCTGGACTGTAGGCAGCTGGCTAAGTATGTGTGACACACGTCATATACATACTCCTGGGGCCCAAACATTGTTCCCACCCGCAGCATGGGTGTGTGCCAGATACCCCAGCCACATGTGGTGGATCAGCTCAGCAATTGGACCACAGTTCAAAGTAACACGCTGAATACATGTCAGAATACAGGCATTGTGTAAGCAATGGACCCACCCATGATGCCCACCACAGAGTCAGGGAAACAGATGCTGTCTCCCACCTTGAGTCAAGCAAACTGCAAGGACACAGTCCTAAGTGACAGTATTCCCTGCATGTAAGGGCCACACCTGGGTATCAGATGAGGAGTGGGCAGTGCACAATAGAGGGACATGGCTCCTGGACAACATGACTGCTGTACTGTGGCAGTTTAACCAGGCCCGAGGAGGGCACATAGCATGTTAGACAGAGTTCACAGTGCAGTCTTTGACTCACCCCCTCCTTGCTGCTCTCTGGCCTTCAGCTGCCCATCCAGGTCTGGAAAGACCACCGCCAGGATCCTGAGCATGTGGGGGGTCAGGGTCCGTGTTCCGCCCCTCCTGCGAGGAGGCGACAGCTTCAGCTGGACCCGTGCAATCCTCCGGGTCCAGCCCCGAAGGTCCTGCCACCTCTTTTGGCAGTTGCGGATCCGGCGCTTGTAGACCCCCACGGACCGGATAGCCCGGACGATGTCCTTCCAGATCTCCTGCTTCCGATGGGCAGAAGCCTGTCAGGATGACAAAGTGATAATGCCATTACTACACATGCAACATATCCGTGCATGACACAGTTGCATATACATGTCGCAATCACAGGGGCACATGGTGTACACAGGCAGTGCACGGCTGCCCATGGACAGTTTTCCAGAAGTCACTACATGGTATCATTGCATGGGGAGTAAAACCCTGTTCAGAAGCACTGTCACTGCACCATACCTGTCCAGTGCAAGTCACTACACACTATGGGGGGTGACAACTACTCAGTGAGCCTGCTAGCCAGTGGCGTGCAGACTCTCAGCCTTGCTAGTCAGACAAAATGCACATTCAGAAAGGCAGTGCACAGGACACTCACCTGCTCCCCTGGTGTCCCATACAGCTTGCTGTACTGTGGAAGTAGGCTGTCCAGCAGGGCCTGGTTCTCTTCAAGGCTGAAGGCTGGGGCTCTCTCCACAGTACGTGCCATTGCAGGGTCCAGAGGGGCAGAGACAGCAGCAGTGCAGTGGCAGATGTCGTCCTGGAGCATGTAGTGCAGGCAAGTGGGCTCTCAGGGGAACAGCCAGCAATATATATGTGCTGGAGAGGCAGATACTGTCCCTTGTGTCCAAAGTGATAGGTCCAAGTCGTTTGCATCTTCTGAATCTGGCCAATCCATGGAATAGCAGCACCAAAACACGCCCACAGCATCCTTCAAATCTTCAACTTCATGACATACATGATTTTGCAACATTGTTGTGGGTGACCAACTGATTTTCCAGCAACCGACTCGTTCGAAATTCGAAAACGCGTCCGTTGCCAGGCAAGCCCATTGTCAATGGGTGCGCACCGATCGGTCCATTGCAGTTCAACGCGCACAGGGGTACAACGCGTACCCGCACACATTGAAAGCAATGGGCCGGCCGGAGGCACCGATCTGTCCATTGCAGTTCAACGCGCACAGGGGTACAACGCGTACCCGCACACATTGAAAGCAATGGGCCGGCCGGAGGCACCGATCGGTCCATTGCAGTTCAACGCGCACAGGGGTACAACGCGTACCCGCACACATTGAAAGCAATGGGCCGGCCGGAGGCACCGATCGGTCCATTGCAGTTCAACGCGCACAGGGGTACAACGCGTACCCGCACACATTGAAAGCAATGGGCCGGCCGGAGGCACCGATCGGTCCATTGCAGTTCAACGCGCACAGGGGTACAACGCGTACCCGCACACATTGAAAGCAATGGGCCGGCCGGAGGCACCGATCGGTCCATTGCAGTTCAACGCGCACAGGGGTACAACGCGTACCCGCACACATTGAAAGCAATGGGCCGGCCGGAGGCACCGATCGGTCCATTGCAGTTCAACGCGCACAGGGGTACAACGCGTACCCGCACACATTGAAAGCAATGGGCCGGCCGGAGGCACCGATCGGTCCATTGCAGTTCAACGCGCACAGGGGTACAACGCGTACCCGCACACATTGAAAGCAATGGGCCGGCCGGAGGCACCGATCGGTCCATTGCAGTTCAACGCGCACAGGGGTACAACGCGTACCCGCACACATTGAAAGCAATGGGCCGGCCGGAGGCACCGATCGGTCCATTGCAGTTCAACGCGCACAGGGGTACAACGCGTACCCGCACACATTGAAAGCAATGGGCCGGCCGGAGGCACCGATCGGTCCATTGCAGTTCAACGCGCACAGGGGTACAACGCGTACCCGCACACATTGAAAGCAATGGGCCGGCCGGAGGCACCGATCGGTCCATTGCAGTTCAACGCGCACAGGGGTACAACGCGTACCCGCACACATTGAAAGCAATGGGCCGGCCGGAGGCACCAATCGGTCCATTGCAGTACAACGCATCACTGTACATGTGACTGGCATATGTCAGCATGCCTGTCTCAGATGGACATATGCCAGCCACAGATAGCTCCCAGGGAGTGAGGGGCACACCTACATCACGACAGCCTGTCCAAACCTTATCATAAGGCATGTAAGGCTGCATTTCCTATTGTGTGTATGTTGGTGTACATGTTGTCCTGTGGGTGTCACCTGTGGGCAGCCACCCCCAGGCTGTGCACGTGTTCATGGGGACAGGATCCTGGGTGTTACGTGTACGTGACCACTGTGATGTGCAACTGTTCATATCTGTGCATGTGCCATGGTCACATTTCACAGTGGTGTTTGTGTATGTCATTTCACATACCCCGTGAGTCCCATGTGGGACGGTATGTTTGAGCCAGGGTGTCCCAGTGGCACAATAGTGATGGACCTCCACAGTCTTTGTGCATGTAGTGTTTACAATGTCTCTGATTTCATGTGCACAATGGGAGACAGTCTCTACAGATACTGCCAAAGAGGGCGACCATTTCGCCCCCAGCTGCTGCACTGCTTAAGTGAGGAATCTCTCCTCTTGAATTTGAACAAAATTTTTGACCAAAGTACTCCATGGTAATCAATAGTAATCCAATGACTTGATAAATGTCGAGTAATCCATATATTCCATCCTCATAGAATCACTCCAGAGACAGCGATGTAGAACTAGAATGTTTTATTTCACATTTTCAAATGTCAAATGCTGCCGTTCAAGCTTAAACATAGACACGTGTTTTCAACATTCCTTCGAGCCGGCACTTGTAAAACAACCCAATGCATTTCGAACTGTTTAAGTTCTTCGTCAGGGGTACTGAAACAAACCAAAAAGAACTGCATAAAGAAAGATACTGTGCATTTTAAACCTGTAAATAATAATAAAAATTGTGCCCAAGTTTTTTCATAACCCACCCTCTGCTTGTCTCCCCTCGTGAATATTACTACAAACACAATGAGAACTAAAAGAAAACTAAAAGAAAAGTGACACAGGAAAACGTTCTCCCACCCTTCAACCTAACGTCCATAGAAAGCACACTATGCTAATTTACCTCATTTCACCGCAACCAGCAGTTTAAAGTGTGCATGCCATCCTGCATATTCAGGGAGTCGTCGACTTCCCGCCCGTTAAGACCTTATTTAAAGCCCACTCATACACACGCTTTCCCTATAACTCCCTAATTAAAGCAAACCCCGTGACCTGCCATGTCCTCTACTTACTAATAAAAAAGACTGGTGCCTCACTTTCCCCATAAAACAGTAAACCCGACTAGATTAAAACAGATGCTAATAATCGCTTGTGCGCAATTAAACTAATCAAAATAAACAGTGGAAACAAAACATAAACAAACATGTAAAATCACTCGTGATAAATCAATCAATCACTTTCAACAAAATGAAAATCCATCGTATATTAACAAAGCAACTTCCTTCTGGATCGTAAATACATGCAGTCCAAACTTGATAACACTGTCAGCCATCACTCAAGATAGTTAGATGTTATGCTGTCTCCAAAGTGGTACTTTCAAATGACTCCATTCAATAATTGATACACTGTTGGGGTGCAACCTCGCGTTCGGGACGTAAAAAATTGCTAAGCATATGTAAAGTAGCGAGTGCACACCTTCCCTTCATGTAAAGTTTAATTTTTGCTTATATTGCCAAATGAATGCGTGCATACAGCTTGCTGTGACAGTCCCCACACAGCATATCAAAGATACTGCCAAAGAGGGCGACCATTTCGCCCCCAGCTGCTGTACTGCTTAAGTGAGGAAACTCTCCTCTTGAATTTGAACAAAATTTTTGACCAAAGTACTCCATGGTAATCAATAGTAATCCAATGACTTGATAAATGTCGAGTAATCCATATATTCCATCCTCATAGAATCACTCCAGAGACAGCGATGTAGAACTAGAATGTTTTATTTCACATTTTCAAATGTCAAATGCTGCCGTTCAAGCTTAAACATAGACACGTGTTTTCAACATTCCTTCGAGCCGGCACTTGTAAAACAACCCAATGCATTTCGAACTGTTTAAGTTCTTCGTTAGGGGTACTGAAACAAACCAAAAAGAACTGCATAAAGAAAGATACTGTGCATTTTAAACCTGTAAATAATAATAAAAATTGTGCCCAAGTTTTTTCATAACCCACCCTCTGCTTGTCTCCCCTCGTGAATATTACTACAAACACAATGAGAACTAAAAGAAAACTAAAAGAAAAGTGACACAGGAAAACGTTCTCCCACCCTTCAACCTAACGTCCATAGAAAGCACGCTATGCTAATTTACCTCATTTCACCGCAACCAGCAGTTTAAAGTGTGCATGCCATCCTGCATATTCAGGGAGTCGTCGACTTCCCGCCCGTTAAGACCTTATTTAAAGCCCACTCATACACACGCTTTCCCTATAACTCCCTAATTAAAGCAAACCCCGTGACCTGCCATGTCCTCTACTTACTAATAAAAAAGACTGGTGCCTCACTTTCCCATAATGCACTAACCCTGTAAACAGAAACAGTAAACCCGACTAGATTAAAACAGATGCTAATAATCGCTTGTGCGCAATTAAACTAATCAAAATAAACAGTGGAAACAAAACATAAACAAACATGTAAAATCACTCGTGATAAATCAATCAATCACTTTCAACAAAATGAAAATCCATCGTATATTAACAAAGCAACTTCCTTCTGGATCGTAAATACATGCAGTGAGGCACCAGTCTTTTTTATTAGTAAGTAGAGGACATGGCAGGTCACGGGGTTTGCTTTAATTAGGGAGTTATAGGGAAAGCGTGTGTATGAGTGGGCTTTAAATAAGGTCTTAACGGGCGGGAAGTCGACGACTCCCTGAATATGCAGGATGGCATGCACACTTTAAACTGCTGGTTGCGGTGAAATGAGGTAAATTAGCATAGCGTGCTTTCTATGGACGTTAGGTTGAAGGGTGGGAGAACGTTTTCCTGTGTCACTTTTCTTTTAGTTTTCTTTTAGTTCTCATTGTGTTTGTAGTAATATTCACGAGGGGAGACAAGCAGAGGGTGGGTTATGAAAAACTTGGGCACAATTTTTATTATTATTTACAGGTTTAAAATGCACAGTATCTTTCTTTATGCAGTTCTTTTTGGTTTGTTTCAGTACTCCTGACGAAGAACTTAAACAGTTCGAAATGCATTGGGTTGTTTTACAAGTGCCGGCTCGAAGGAATGTTGAAAACACGTGTCTATGTTTAAGCTTGAACGGCAGCATTTGACATTTGAAAATGTGAAATAAAACATTCTAGTTCTACATCGCTGTCTCTGGAGTGATTCTATGAGGATGGAATATATGGATTACTCGACATTTATCAAGTCATTGGATTACTATTGATTACCATGGAGTACTTTGGTCAAAAATTTTGTTCAAATTCAAGAGGAGAGTTTCCACACTTAAGCAGTGCAGCAGCTGGGGGCGAAATGGTCGCCCTCTTTGGCAGTATCTTTGATATGCTGTGTGGGGACTGTCACAGCAAGCTGTATGCACGCATTCATTTGGCAATATAAGCAAAAATTAAACTTTACATGAAGGGAAGGTGTGCACTCGCTACTTTACATATGCTTAGACAGTCTCCACATCCACGTTGTGTGTGCATGGACTCTGATGTTGTGCGTGTGTGTCACAGACGTCCATGTCTGTCCTGCCGTGGCAAGTGGGGCCACTACCTGTGGGGGTCATGTTTGTTTTGCTGTGGTGTACACATGATACTCCATGTGATGCCAGTGTCCATGTGGCATTACAGGGTCCCTGGGAATGTACCTGTCGTTGAGCTGTGGTGCCTGGGGCACATCTGTCCTCACATGTCACTGTGGGGGTGATTGTGACACGGCAGCAGGAGATGGGAACTGTGACACGGAATCATGATATCCAATGGGCCAACCTGGGACAAATTGATGCCACCTGTAGGACCGTGTTGACAGATGTTGGCCATGTATGTACCATACATGTTCTTCCGGTACTGCACACTTCATGTAGTTGTGCCTCATAATGATGTATGTTGGGATCTTGAGTGTGTTCAATGCCGCATATGTGGGGTGACTGACAATCTTGCTTACTTCTCCTCTGCACTGCAGGGCTCCTGCTGTCCATCGGCCATTCCCAGACCTGGCAACGATGGTGGAACGGGACAGCATCCGACGGTACCGCTTCACCAGGCAGCTGATTGAGGATTTGGCAGTGCAGTTGTCCCCACATTTGCAGCCTGGCCGGCCGTATCCTACAGCGCTGACCCCCAAGGTGAAGGTGATGGCAGCCCTACACTTCTTTGCCACTGGTACCTTCCAACATACTGTGGCGACTGCTGGTGGGATGTCACAGACCATGTTCAGCCGTGTGCTCCGCGATGTTTTGGCGGCAATGTTGCTCTTCCTAAACCGGTACATCTATTTCCCTAGACTGCGACGACTCACTGACGTGAAGAGTGACTTTTATGCCCTGGGGAGGATGCTGCATGTAATTGGCTCCATTGATGGGACACATGTGGCTTTGGTACCACCACAGGCCCAGGAGCAGGCCTACAGGAACCGCAAGCACTACCACTCGGTCAATGCACTGGTGGTGTGTCTTGCAGACATGACCATCACACACGTGTGTGCCCGTTTCCCTGGTTCAGCACACGATGCCTTTGTGATGAGGAGTAGTCGCATCCCCAGGATGATGGCACAGATGCAGAACCAGCGTGCCTGGCTTGTCGGTGTGTACTGACTTTGTGCCATTGTGTGTGATCTGATCTGTAGTATTCCGCCCACTTTTCCAAGTCAGCTAATGTGCACTTGTCTGTCCGTAGGTGACTCGGGATACCCCAACATGCCGTGGTTGCTGACACCCCTCAGGAACCCTGTGACACCTGCCCAGATGCGCTACAATGAGGCACATGGTCGGACCAGGAGAGTGATTGAGCGGACCTTTGGTCTCCTGAAGAGCCGCTTCCGCTGCCTGGACAAGACCGGAGGGTCCCTCCCATATGCCCCTGCGAAAGTGTGCAAGATTATCATCGTCTGCTGCATGCTCCACAACCTGGCAGTGCGGAAGGAGTTGCCTCTCCTCCAGGATGACAATGACCAACATCCGCCACCTGTGGAGGATCCTGGCCTGGACCACGATGCCAGTGACGATGATGATGATGATGATGGTGATGGTGATGTCCGCACACAGCTCATCACCAACTTCTTTAGCTGAATGTGAGTATCCTGAGGTGTCATGTCAATGATGTGAGTTGGCATGATGTGTGGGTGGTGCTCTGGTGCTGTTGGAGTGTGTCCATGGGCTACTTGACTGGATGTGTGTTGCGATGTGTGGTGACAGGTGGGCTGTACTCCCCAACAGTGTTGACATGCTAACTTGGTTCTGGGTGGGTATCTTGTAACATGTATTGTGCATGAGTTTTGCTGTTCTGTCCTGTACTCCATTGCTTTTGACTGTGTGTCATTTCTGTCCTTCACAGGGTACTTTCAGATTCGTTTGGTCAACTGTGTCCACCGACGACGTGATTGCACATCCAGGCTGGTAGCTGTTGTGTCCCTACAGGTGATGTGCGCCACACCCATGGACTTCCTTCCGTCTACAGTTGTTGACTGTGTGCCCGCTACCAGGTGGGGTTACCTTGCATCTGTAGTGGTTACGGCATGTTGCAACTGTGTAATAAACCTGTGCTTCACTTTGTGATGTGCGTTGTCTGTGGTCACACATTTGACTGCCATTTGCTTACTGCACCTGTGGGCTACTTGACTACAACTGGGAATGGGTGTGGTGTCTGTGCATTGCACCGTCTTCCCTGGCAACATCAGTGTAGGCAATGAGTCAGATGGCCTAGGTGTGTATGTGTCGTGTAGCCCTGGTGGTGTGTCTCCCTCATGTGTGTCACGTTGCCTGTACTCACATGCCTGTGTTGTCCTTGCTGTTGCAGTTCGCATACACAGTGTAATTTTGCAGTTCATCATCCCCATAACAGCACCCACGTTGGAATCACGACAGAGGCAAGTATGGTGTATTAGTGTGTTTATTGTGATACATTTGTGTTAATAGTGCATAGGATGGGTTGTGCTGTACATGAATCTTGCAATCCCAAGTTCCTAGGTGAATTGAAAGTCCGGGTAGACAGGATCCCCAGTATCGGGGCCACAGTTGTCTGACACATTGGTCCAACTTGTACTCCCCATGCAATGTGTGGGAGTAGTGTTGCCGTCAACAGGGTGAACAGTCTGTGCACAAAGGCGAACATCCAGAACAGGTTCAGGCTTCCTGGGAGTTGCGCTTGGCCATCGGCCTCTCACTTTTCCCTCCTCGGACGACCCCTCTTCTTGGGGGGGCCCTCAAGTGCAGGCTGCTGCGGTGCAGGGGACTCTCCGCCAGAGTCCTCCTCCCTCCCTGTGGCAGTTGCAGTTTGTTCGTCACCAGATGTTGTTGGCACACAGGGAGGTGTGGACTGGTTGCTGTTCATCTGGCAGAGGCATTGTAAAATGTCCCTGTGCACCGCCGTCATCTCATGCAGTGCATCCCACTTGGACTCCACGCGGACATGTGTGAGTCCACACGGGACATGTGTGACTCCACGTGGGACATGTGGGAGTCCAAGCGGGCATGATGGGCAGCCTGCTGCTGTTTAATGTCTCTGAGGAGCCCCACTACCTGGCTGAGCTCTCCGGTGCTGGACTGGTACGCATCAGCTATGCGTACCAGTTGTGGGTCGTCATGCACACCAGCAACGTCTGCAAGCAGCGACCTCTGTCTCCCACCCCTCCCACCACCCCTGCTGACATGTGCAGTGTGTGCAGTGGCACGCACAGATAACCCTGGTCCACCTTGGGGGTTGGTGGTCGTGGTGGTGTCCATGGCCCCAGGTTGGTCCAGGGTCACTGTGCTGGTGTTGCTCCTTATTCTGTCCATGTCGGCAGGGATGGTATTCGTGGTGACAGTTGTTGTAGGGGTGGGTGCAGGGGGTGCAGCTGGTGGTCCTGCTGGTGCTGCAGCTGGTGGTCCTGCTGGTGCTGCATGTTGACTTGCACCGGATGTGCCAGGTTGTTCTTCATCGTCCGAGGAGGACAGAGGCTGTACGACGCCAGTGAGCTCGGCATCCTCTTGAGCCTGGGACTGGGACTCCTCAGCGTCTGCTGCTGTGTCCCCATCATCACCTGTTTTTGGGAGACACAAACAATGTATGTCATGTTTCTGCAGGCATCAATGGTTGACACACATGACAGTTGTGACTGTGCCTCTGGGTGCGGGCCTGTACATTGCATTGTCCTAAGTCGTCACAGTCAGGGGTTGATATTGATGTGGCACATTGTCCTGCATTATTTGGGCATTTCTATGTATTTTCTGGGGTGTGAACATGGTCTGCATTGCTTGTGTTTGGTTGACAGCCGGACCTCCTTCCCACCCACCCAGCCAGTCAGTTATCCCACCATGGAACGTGCTTGCATTGCAGGGAGTGTAAGTTGTCTCTCAGGATGTCAGTCAGTGGTGTCCTGCTGTTTGTTGGTGCACAGTTGGCAGCAGGGCCTTGTGCTCCCCACAGCAGTAGCCAGTGTCAGCCATCTTGTGAGTCCTTCTCCACTCCCTGTGATGTGAGCATGGTTCAGGGTGGTGTTGATGGGCCAGTTGTGAGGCTGAGCAATGTCTGTGACTACGACTCCCATCATGCTATTGCCTCCACCCCCCTTCCCAGCATGCCCATGCTTCCTTCCTTTTGACTCTGCTTCCCTGTGGGGTGGGCTGGCTGTGCTGATATGATGGCTGGGAGTGTTGTCCTGGCAGTTGTTTGGCTAAGAGTCCCAAGAGTGTCCCTGTGCTTCACACAACATAACCCAGGGTGGTGGTGCTTTGTGGGATCTTGTGTTAGGATGGAGGGCATTGCATTCTACCAGGTGGGTACTGTGGAGTTTGTGTTGGGGGGTGTGAGGGGAGGTGCTGGTGACTATAGTCAGTGCTGCAAGTCCCCCTTCCCACCCAGCCAGCCAGATATCCCACCATGGAACGTGCTTGCATTGCAGGGAGTGTAAGTTGTCTCTCAGGATGTCAGTCAGTGGTGTCCTGCTGTTTGTTGGTGCACAGTTGGCAGCAGGGCCTTGTGCTCCCCACAGCAGTAGCCAGTGTCAGCCATCTTGTGAGTCCTTCTCCACTCCCTGTGATGTGAGCATGGTTCAGGGTGGTGTTGATGGACCAGTTGTGAGGCTGAGCAATGTCTATGACTACGACTCCCATCATGCTATTGCCTCCACCCCCTTCCCAGCATGCCCATGCTTCCTTCCTTTTGACTCTGCTTCCCTGTGGGGTGGGCTGGCTGTGCTGACAGGATGGCTGGGAGTGTTGTCCTGGCAGTTGTTTGGCTAAGAGTCCCAAGAGTGTCCCTGTGCTTCACACAACATAACCCAGGGTGGTGGTGCTTTGTGGGATCTTGTGTTAGGATGGGGGCATTGCATTCTACCAGGTGGGTACTGTGGAGTTTGTGTTGGGGGTGTGAGGGGAGGTGCTGGTGACTATAGTCAGTGCTGCAAGTCCCCCTTCCCACCCAGCCAGCCAGATATCCCACCATGGAACGTGCTTGCATTGCAGGGAGTGGAAGTTGTCTCTCAGGATGTCAGTCAGTGGTGTCCTGCTGTTTGTTGGTGCACAGTTGGCAGCAGGGCCTTGTGCTCCCCACAGCAGTAGCCAGTGTCAGCCATCTTGTGAGTCCTTCTCCACTCCCTGTGATGTGCGCATGGTTCATGGTGGTGTTGATGGGACAGTTTTGGGGCGGGCAATATGTGTGACTGCGACTCCCATGATGCTATTGGCTACACTGACTTGGCCAGCATACACAGAATTCCTTCCTTTGAGTGGTCTTCACTGTGTGTTGGTGTTGTTGTGGTGGCTACATGTGTGGATGTGTTTGTTAGTTCTATTTGTGCCACTGCCTAGCTGTAGTTGTGGTTGTGTTTGTACATGTGTTGGCACAGTTGGATGTGACTTTTTTGATGGCATGTGTTGTGTTTCTCTGACTGACATACACATTTTGGGATGATTCTGTTCTGGTTGCTGTGTGATTGCTATGAGTGCATGGTTTGACTCTCCCCTTGACAGTGATGTGTGTGTGTTTTGTGGCAGTATATTGTGTACATTTGTTGTGTACTCACCAGGCTCTGGGATGTCCTCTAGTCCATATATGCTCACTGGCGGTAGGATGGCCCGCACCTTCTCCTCCCAGGGCCTGAGGTATATTGGCTTGGCAGGAGGGCCACTGCCGGTGTGTTGGCTGTTGATGTAGTCTTGCTTCAGCAGCTTCCGTACCCTCCTGCGCACGTCATACCACCTGTTCTGGATGTCGGCCTTTGTGCGCCGACATGGTGATTGGGCGTTCACCCTGTTGATGATCCTCTCCCACATCTTGGTTTTCTGCGACATGGGGGTCTGTTGGACCAATGTGCCAAACAGCTGTGGCTCTACCCTGAGGATCTCGTCTACCAGGACTTCCAATTCACAATCTAGGAACTTGTGATTCTTCTTGGGGGGCATGGTGATGGGTGGTGATGGTGAGTGATGTGTGTGTTGGTGTGCAGGTGAGGGTGTGTGAGTGTGTGTTTTGCTGGGTGTATGTGAGGTAGGTATTTGTTGGTGTGCTGATGGTGTGTGGCTTGTGTGAGGGATGAGCTGTGGGTGTGTGGTTGCTTTCTCTTGGGTGCTGGCAGTGGAATGGCATTTGCAAAGGCTCATGGTAGTGATTTGTGTCCTTTATATAGGTGGAGTTGTGGGTGTGTCTTTGTTCTCTGTCCCCACCCCCCAGTATTTATTGGCTTGGTAATTGCTTGTTTGGCCTTTTTTGTGGTGATTTTTCCTTTGTGCTGTTTGTGTATGTTGGAAACGTTCTTGTGACCGAGTCGGACCCTGCATTGGTCTCGTACGGTGTTCTCCGTTTCGTTCACGCTGTGTTTGTGCAGTTTTCTATGCTGCGTACGCGTCGGTCACGGTGTATTGTGTTGCTTCGGCTCGGTTTTGTATGCGTGTCGGTCGTACGGCTTGTCCTCCGTCCGACTCGCTCGTGGTTTTCGCGCCTTGCATCGTACTTGGCGGTTTGGAGTTAGCGTGTACGTTTCGGTCGGATTTGTTCCGGGTGCGTGTCGGTCGGTTGGATTCGCGTTTTTTTCCTGCCGGATTGCTGTTTTCCGTGCGGCTCGGTCGGTCGACTTGGTTTCCTTACGTGTCGGTCGGATTTTTCGCGCCTTGCATCGTACTTGGCATGTCGGGCGCCACGGGTACGTGTCGGTCGGTATTTTTTCCGGATCCGAGTCGGTCGGTGCTTTTTCCGGCCCGAATCGGAATCGACCCCTAAGAAGCCTGAAGTGTGACCTGTCCCAAATCTCAGGAAAAGTGCTCAGAACTTGGAGAGGGCATTGGCATAGCAGTCAAGTGGGTACTAATCTTTCATGATATTTCGCATCTATATTTAAAATACAATTGGCTGGCTTGATATAAAGAAACTCTACATGATCGTTCTATGGCAGTTCTAAGAAAATAATACACCCAATTTGTTTAATAGTGCTGGGACTGAAATAGAATATAGTGGCATCAGGAACTGTCAAAATTGCCCTTAGAAACTTTCTCCATAAATCAAGTTAGACTGGACATAAGCAGATAATATGTTCTATTGTTTCAGTAGCCCCAAGGTATACATGAGACAATTTATTAATCTTATCTCCGTTAGACCAATTGCCTTCAAACTGAAATATTGGAATGTGAAATAACCTAAACTACACAAATTCATTCTTTACAATGTGCAGTAATTTAGAATCAGGATACGTCTGACCTTTGACTATATATGTTTGTTGGGTATAATTAAAGAGAGCATATGATAAACATACAGCTAAGTGATGAGTTTGTGTTTTTTTTAGTAAGGAATTCAAGAATTATTTATGCCCTTGCAGTGGTGAGCGTATCTTAGGGAGGTAATTGATAGTTTTTAAACACTGGTGACCAATAACTTCCAGAGGCATAGCAGTGATCGTGACAAAATTGTGATAACTAAGAAGTTGTTCGAATAGTTCAACTGACATATGACTATGCCTCTTCACTCAAGGAAATACAAAACGTACAGCATAATTAGGTGCGGCTCTAATGATAAAAGATAAGACTTCTGTAAGATCTCCAGAGACGTGTAATGGAGAAGAAGACTCATTTTGGTCAATAAGCTAATGGTGAACATTTTAAATCACTTCAGTCTTCTAAACTCTCTTTGGTAAATGTTAGCTTTTGTGGCTCATTGCTGGTCAATAAACATTCTATGTGTACCACTAACCAACAGTGCAGAACTATTAGCAACCTTTCCTTCTCCTGTTCTCATAACAATCGGAAGATTGAACAGCCATTTATCTGTATTATTCCTAAAAGTTCCATGATGATTGAGTTCTCAATATATTTTCTGAGGCTGTTTGACACAGAACTGAATCATGTACCCAATTTCACTACAATACAGACAAAGTCCAACCTTGAGCCTGAACTCTCTTTCACTTTTAGTTAAAGGACCCTCCCCCAACATCTACTTCAATAGGGTCTCTTTGAAACAATTGGTACGCCGAAATCCCTCATCAACCAGATGAAGAGTGCTGACTGCAGATGAAGAGACTCAAGAAGAATTGAAATAATGTCCAGCTTCTTTCTTTCTTTTGCTCTCTTTCTGATCTATATTTCATCAGTAGTCCTAAATCAGGAAGTTCAAAAAATGTGATGTAGGACATTGTGAACAAATTAGCTCATCATTAATTTCTTATTTAAACTACAGAGAAAAAGGGTCATCTGAGTTCAGCTCATGATTTTTCTGCTGCCAACAGATTAAAATAAGTCACATAAGTTAATAATCCATTCCACCTTGCTGAATATCACACAATGCTTCCTCAGCAGAATATTCCAAATCAGAAGGATCAAACTACTTAAATGATAACAAGAAAATGTCATAAGGTTGGACACAAGGATATACACTGGTTACTGATGGAGTTGCCTAAGCCAGTGCTTATTCAATAAGATAACTAATCAGGAAACCCACTTTAACTTGATCTTGCCTATACTGTGCAGGGCAAAAAGCAAAATGCACTACAAGAGAATGCAAGCATTTTTGTAACTTTACTGAATCCCTAGAAAAGGATGGACTGCTTGAAGGGACTACAGTGATGTCTGCAGAACGTGTCACCAAGGTTTGTTTTAGCATCAAATTCTCAAGGCTCAACTCTTGTGTTAGCTCCAATAAAAGCTGCATAGCGTTTCCAAACCTAGAGCTATGGGTGTTCAAATCTGTTGAGGACAGGATGGTGAGAAGTTCTGTTGAGTCCCTTCTTCATTGTCTGAGGAGAGGGCAACTCCTCCCAGTAGCCACAGTTCCACACTAAATAGAAAAGTATACATGTAAGGTGTCAAGTGTCTCTTTATGAAGGTCCCAGTAAGGAGGAAAACCCCTTAAATGGAACAAAACTTTCTTTGGAAATCTAATAGCTTTGGACTGAAAATGAAGATTCGAACTCAAAAAATCAGCAAGGCCTCAAACTCATCCTGACACCTGGAAGGAGAAAAGAGCCTAAAACGAAATCAAGACACAGAAATTCGGGAGAAGATCAAATTGCTGAAAAAGGAACGGAAGCAAATGTGTTTCATGCATACACCTTCATGACCATAACCTTACCATCCCATACTGCATGTTCGTTGCAACACTAAGTATATTTACCTGTTGTGTATCCCACATGCGTGTCTGTGCAACCCACAATGATGTCTTAGTAAAGCATTTGTCTCTGTGGCACAGCAAATTGCATTCACATCTTGCAACTCCAAATAAAGGAGTACTGGCACTTGTGTTTATGCCCCATAGTAAATTGGAGTCTTCTTGTGCAGTTCATGGATGGTTAAAGCTGTAGTGACAGCGTTGTGTCCTTTTTGGTTAGAGACACCTTCCGCTGAGCAGATTCTGTTGCACTGGCCCACGCGTAAGGCTACTAGCCCTTTCCTTTTCATCTTTGATGACTGGACAACTGAGATCCTTTGCAAGTAGGGACCGATGGCTACTCCCTTCCGCATGGCATGATTACACACAGGGCAACTAGAGACACCATGGACTATACCATGTAGTGTGAATCCTCCACAAGCAGGACCCCGGAGGAACATTTACGCCCAAAAGATCTGTGCTACACTGTGATCTCATTCAGCATAAGACATGGTTCCCTTATGCAACTGTTTACAGATGATAAGCAAGCTGCAGAGTATGTGGCATAGGTGTGCGCTCTGCAATGAAATAGAGCAAAATAGGAGCATTGTTAACATATGTATTAAAATATAGAGTGAAAAGGCCATGATGGAGACTAATGGCAGGAGGGGCAGAAGAAGTTGAAAAGACTCTAAGTGTGGGAGGAACTGTGGAGAGCATTATGCCTATAATCTAATTTACACTGGCTCCTTGCAAAAGTACTCTTCAGTCTTCAGAAAAGCCCTAACCATGCAACCCATCTCATCCTTGCCCTTCATCATCAAGAGTATATTATCCTGAAGACCCTCCATTGGCTGTCTTTTATAGCAAAGTCACAGTTCATGGCCTTTATCCAATAGCTAACATACACATATATGCACATAAAGAAAACTTTCTAAGTCTTCAGAGAGAAATAACAACTTGCCTCTTCTGCTTTGCAGGCAAGCCATTGCTAAGTATTATCTTTTTAAACACAAGCTCTTCATCCTTGCTTCAAATGTTCTTTTTCCTTGCTTCAAATGTTCTTTTTCCCTAGCCATGCCAACTAGACACCTAAAGGTAAACCTCTCTGCCAAGTCCCGATACTCAAGAATATCGCAACAGTGGCTTAACCAGAATGTTGTGTTTCAAATTCAATAAGGAAAGTGGACTTCTCTGGCCCACAGTTAGGTAATAGAACTTACATATTAGACAGAACAGGGTGAGGCATTTGCCACACAAGGTAAACATAATTTGCTGTTGTGAATAGTTTTCCAACTTGGTTGGATGAGGTTAGAGCCCGTATTGTAATTGCTCCTGACACAGAATGTATGGTTAGCTAGTTCACAGTTGAAAGTATGTACTATATAAACGGATAACATATTTAATTCAAAATGATGAGACAGCACTAGCACACACATTTCTATCCTACACAATGCCCATTTTACGATGTCCCCACTATTTATTTTTATTTACATGCATATTTTTCAGAAATTGATCTGCATTTCTCTTGGTTGTACTGTAAGAGGCAATTTACAAATGAGCAGTTGCTATGAACCCTGTAGGTCACCGTCTGTCCTTGCACTCGAATTGCTTTGTTAAACTTTAGCAGGTTGTTTCATCCTCAGAAAAATAAAGAGGTTTTGAGTAAGTAAATAGATTATTGTTTAAAGGGTCTTTGAGCACATAAACAGGCTATAGGGGAACCCCTGACCAGAACAGGTAGAACAATAGGGTGGGCAAACGCTTTTTAGGCACTACCCTTGCAATGACTAAGGAGATTTCCCAAGAACAACACACGACTATATCCTCTTGAGGCACTCATAGAGGAAACAAAATAATCTCGTTTATTTTTATAAAATACAGTAAAAGGCATATTTGTAAAGTGTATACTGATCCAGAAGAAGTCTCTTGGTGATGTTGGCAAATAACATGTCTTGAATATTACTCAAATCAAAGTTTCTCTTTTTTTTTTTTATTACCTTAGGAGGATGAAAGACTGGTTGATTCCCACTGGGATGTGAACCACTGACCATACGATCAAACACAGACCCCTATCATGGGCACATTAATGCTATGAGTCACCAATGTCCTTTCACTCTATAAGCAACACCAATTTTGGTAGCTAAGAAAGTTGAGGCATGAGGTGATTTGCATAAGCCCACACAGTTTTGGCCAGCAGAGATGCCAGGATTAAAACTCAGGTCTGCCCGCGTCCATGGTCCCATTTTAGCCCCTGAATCCAACATCCTGTAGCCGAAACTTACAGATCAGGTGAGTCAGAGCAGCTTCGTCCCTCTGAGGCGGGCTTAGCCGCTGCAGTAGCCTTACAATATGACACAGATGATCTTCCCAGAATCCAATCACCTAAACCCCAGGAAGATCAGGGCTAGAATTGCAAACTGCAATTTTTGATTTGTTCCCCTTGTCTTGTCAATCTCAAGATTGACAAGACACTAATCTCTGCTTACCAGCCTCCCATCCTGGGGAGGGTAACAGGCTCCGTCTGCAGCCCCTAAGAAGAGCTAATCCAGCGCCAGATACCGTCAGCTTAACTGGGAAGCAACATCTAATAAACCGGTGGCTATTGAAAGGTATCACCCTAGTCAAAATGCTTTCTCATGGGTGGCTTGATGCATATTAAGAAGCAGTACAACAGCCCCATCTCATTCATTCTTGTCATAGCAGCAATTAAAAGCTTGCCCGTGGAATGCAGCGAGGTAAGACATTAAAAAGATCCTATGAGTTTTAAATTAAATGTCAGATCTCATTTGGCACACGGGCCTTGAAGTGTGTGAGACTGCGTTTTGGGAACGGTTGACAGCTCAGCAATTTGTGTCAAGCTCCCGCCTATTGGAGAGAGGCTATGAGCTGAAATTCCTGGCCCACTGCCACGCCACAAACTCTTCAGAAAAGCTTCCACCTCCCTGCAAACTTCAGTAATACATACGTGAGCTCAAGAAAAGGAAATATGTGTTATGCAAGCACACGAATTTCAAAGACAACCAAACACACACAATCCGACCACCCAATCTAACATATAGGGAAGAGTGGTTTGCCCCACCTCCCCATTTCTAAAAAGTGGGGGCTTATTTACAAGCCCATTGCGCCACTTTTGCGTCACTTTTCCCATGTTAAAAATGACGCAAAAGAGGCGCAAGGGGCTTGTAAATCTGCCCTGTGGTGTTCTGCCCCTATTGATATTATATAGGGGCTTTGCCTCAAATCCAGTGTATTCTTGGTGTCCCTGTCCATAACTACCGGTTAAGTGTACTTTGTCAAAAGATTAGTTTCTGAGGCGATTTGATTCCTTATAAATGTACGCTACAATGGTTATCATTTATACCCTATGGGGGAGTGGGGTAATTCTGGCCCTTGCGCACCAGGAGTATGCACAGTAATCAGAATTCAGAGTACTGTGGTAATAATAAATCGCCACCAAAATTTTTCTCCACCAAAGTTTACTTGGAAAATCTGCAGTAAGTTCTGATACACGCGGAATTCAGTGTGGAAAAACAGATCCTGCATGTAATTTCAATTTTTTCAGCAAAAACCGGGAACATGAGGTATTTACCTCACCTGGTAAATAAAGTAATGATAGTTAACTGGTGCAGTAATATACCTTACCCTTTACCATCTCCATAATAGTCACAGCCACAAAGTACATTGGGCCGCATTTATGAGGCCCCTTGCTCTGCCGGAATGTCACTTTTTGTGACTTTCCGAGGCGCAGGAGCCTGCTCCATGTTTACAAGGCAGCACTAAGCCACTTTTTTGGGCTTAATGCTGCCTCGTAAATATTGTTCCCTTTAACGCAGTTTTCTACGTTAAAGGGATGTGCAATGGGTGTTGCTGGGGGGCGTTCCCAGCAACATCCGTGGCTTTTTGACACTGCCCCAGATTTATGAGAAATCGTGAATCTGAGGCAGTGCCAAAAACGTATGCCTCCGCAGGGGAGGCGTAAGGGAGACACAGCGAGGAGAAATATCTTTATTTCTCCTCGTTTTTCCTTTTTGTATGTGTGCTGCATTCCGCAGCACACATAGAAAGAGGAAAAAGCCTCTTGTGAATGTTTTTGTGCAGGAAGGTTTCCCTTCCTGCACAAAAATAATCATCCCCTTAACGCAGGCACCCTTGCACCATGGTGCAAAGGTGCCTGCGATGGCACACGGCAGCCCATTGTGTGCCAGCGCAGGGAAAAAGGAGAGGAATCGCTGTAGGGCAGCACAGCAGGAAGGCCTGCGGCGCTGCCCTAAGGCTAAATCTCATAAATGAGGCCCATTGGATTCAAACAACAATAGTGTTAAATGTGCAGTAAGAGGACATACTCACATTTAGTTCATTTTTGCTATTTAGGCCTTTATTATGAGTGCCCTCGAAGATTACGTGATATCTATCGCACCTAGAGCAACCCTGTGGTTCTAAATTAACCATGTTCGATAAATAGCGCCAATTATGAGTTTGTCTCTAAAAGTCAGAATACCGGGCAGGTTTTTGGGTGTTTTCCGCAAAAAAATCCACTTACCCCGAATTTACTCGTCCTTTTCCCCACATTACATTGCAGCAGGTTTGACCAGCTGAAATTTAAAGTGGGAAAAATCTCTAGAGTGCAAAGTTTATTGCGCCACGTGGAATTGTGGTCCATGTGCAAGTGGCAGAAATTTAAGAAGGCACTTGTAATTGAGGAAGTTTTATTGCTGTATTTTCAATGTTGTATTATTACACTGCAAATGACTGGTGCTAGTTCTCCAACAATAAATGCTGAAAATCTCGTGGACACACTGGGGCATATTCACAAGCCAATATCGCCGCTTTATCTGCACTTTTTTGCCGATAAAGCGGCGATATTTCCATCACAATATTCACAAGCTGTCGCTAACAGCCGTTAGCGACAGTTTAATGGAGAAACGTCCATTACAAAGATCGCGACTTCTGCTAGCGATAATTATCGCTAATTACATGCAAGGGAGGCGTTCCCAAGCAAAATCCGGCGTTAACCCTACATCTCCACATTCTCAAGGGGATTCGTTAGGTACAGAGGACCAACAAAAATGTCTCTAACTACAACTATAGGCAGTTTATTAAGACCAGAAAATTTCTGGTCTTTAACTGGAGACATCCATTGGGGCCTCATGTAAGCATGTTTTGTTGCCTCTGAATTGTATTTCCTAACATGCCTGCATGGAGGGGTGGGGATAAATACACCATAGCTACCCTTCCTGGACTAGGTGGACAGTTGGAGGGACTCTCATTCACCATGCCGCTACTAGTTGTTGGATACTGATGGAGCATGGTCACTCCAGAGGACAGTTTCCTAGCCGCTGCAATTCACATCTCCGTGACCAGATTACAGGATTGATGGCCCCATAGCCGTCATTACATGTATAGCAATGGACATTGATCACTGAGCCTTCTGACATTGCAATTTGCATTCCTTTTGCCCATGATGCTGGTGTATTGCAGCGTAAGGGACAGCTATAGTACAGCAAGTCAATCAGTTGACTGAGGTCACATCACCTTACTCTGGCACCATTCCGAATATCAAGGCTATTACTACACATGACAGTGGGGCATGTTATCAGGGAGTGATAGCCGGGAGGGTTGAAGGCACTATTCTGCAGCTAATGGGCCGATCGCCACCTATCGCCGGCTAACGCAGGATTTGATATCTCCATCAAGATGATTTTAACGTGGGTTTTTACACCCCTTCCCTGTTACTATCGCCATGTAGCGTGGGCTTGATAATACCCCGCTAACATGGCGATAACTTTCAGGGTTAGGCGGCGTTAACTTTTCTGCCGTAAACTGACGTTGGCGATAGTTATCGCCCGTCATTGTGAATATCCCCCACTGTTCCTACAATATTTTCTCCCTTTAAAGGTACATTTGTGGTAATATCACAATTACGAGATGTGCCAACGCATTTACCGAATTTTGGCATTAGAACAATTTACCCAAAATATTCTGATATAAGGCCAATGTATGCCTCCCTTCTGTTCCATTGTCATCTTTGTTGTACTTTTTGTCATGAAATATTGTATAGAGGCTTAGGTCCTGATCTATTGTTTGGTGGAGGTACTGTCAACCAGCGTGGCGTAGGCCCTAATGGACTACTATCCACCAATTTAAGATAATAATGCCGGCCCAGTGGTGAGCTCAGTACCTTGGCAGGAACCACAGTGACCAAAAGCTTTGGTGTATGGCGGCCACTAGTTTTGATGTCCATTCACCAAACTTCACTAACGTTTCTGCTTTTCAAAAACAAGCTCCCCAAGTTGGAGGTTGTCACTGACAAACAAAAAGAGAAATGGCCTCCAGATCGAGGGAGTTTGGCCAGCACATGGTGGTCATTATTTGTTTTTTCTTTCCCTCATCTCCAGGGTTTAGCGGGGGCTCCACCCACAGAAAGCTGTACATACCTGTAGATGTTGGGGAACACCATTTGTTTGGCAGAGAGGGCATTCCGTCAAGTTCGTGATGGAGTACCCAGTCCGCAAAATTCTAAATCGGGCCATTATATCAATAGAAATTTCAATTTAGGTATGATTCCTCTCTGTAACCTGTAAACAATGCCTAAGTTATGACAAAAATAAATGCAAGCCCCAACGTTTTTGTTTAGGAGCCAGCTGCTGAATGCTGGGGTGGTTGTCAAATACAGTGTTGCCTAGTCTTGATTCCACTTCTCTAGTCTTTCTTGCACCACACTACATTTCCTGTCTTTTACCTCTGCGTTCTCCCTTCTTCACTATTTTCCTATGTTTTTCTCACGCCTTCCTTTCTTCTTTTTATGATTTTCTCCATCTTGCTTTGGGTCAAAGTTTCAAGATCAAAAGGAGGTCCTAGTCTTCAAAAATGAGGGGTGGTATCCACCACCTGCAACCACCGACAAAAATGAAGCACTGTTAGGGACTGTATATAAGGTGTGCTTGGTGCACACTGCATAGTGTGCTCACACAGAGCACTAAGCTTACTAAAGCTTGATGACTCAGTAGTGGGTCAATCACCAAAGGCAGGTCAGTGGCAGAATTGTATCCACTGATTTATAATAGTTGATGCAATACTGGAAAAAGGGCTCATTCAAAATATTCCTGGAAACCTGGCTGTAATTACAATGGGATTCCTTTGGAATAATTTATAAAGAATTTGAAACAAAGTTTCCTAGGTGTGTATATGCGTGGGTACACTTCTACCTAAAGTTAGAATGTCAATTTCCCAAGTTTAGGCTGTCATAAAACGTTAAAGGGACAGATGTATCAATATTAGGAATGGCGATTACCTAATTGCGATTTTCTATGAATCGCAGTTAGGTAATCGCTATTCCTAATGTATGAAACTCATACAGTTTCATTTAGCGATTCCTAGTGGGTCGCAGATCTACCTACCTTATGAATATTAATGGGGTAGGTCACAATTTGCGACCTATTAGGAATCACTAAAATCCCTGGGATGGGGGCCTGCAGGAGTCAGCAGACCACCATTTCTTGGATATCTTTGAAATAAAGCATTTTTTTTAATGCAGCCTGTTTTTATCAAAGGAAAATGGGTTATGCATAAAAAAGAAAAATGAAAAGTTTTCTTTTCATTTTTTAAGACCAGGCAGTGGTCCGTGGGACCACTGCCTGCTCTTAAAAAATGTTTTCTGAACATTCACAAAGGGGAAGAGGTCCCTTGGGGAATCCTTCCAATTTGCCAATGGGTTACCACCTGCTTGAAGTAGGTGGTAAAATTTGATGGTTTAGTGACTGCATTTCGATTGCTAAACATTCTTACATACTACTGCGATTCAGTATTAGGAAGGGACGCCCTAAACACGCCACTTCAGAATACCGAATAAGTATGTATTCGAATTCCAAACTGCAATTCGGTAACATGCTACCAAATCACATTTTGGGAATGATAATACCAAAATGCATTTTGCCAGTTGTAAACGTCCGGATTCTGCGAAGCAATACACAAAGTCTAATTGCCAGTTACACCTAGTCATGTCACCTAATAAACAGACACCAATTGGTTAGAACAAGAAAATGCCAACTTTCTAATACACAGCAAACACAAGGAGATGATGAACGGAGCACTGAAACTTTTCAGACACTCACCCCCAATCACAGATCTGGATTGAATTCATCTTATTCTTTAGCTCACTTCGTCACCTCAGGTCAGATCCAGCTATATGCAAATCAGTCTTGACACTGTGCCTCATGGGAACAGTCCAGCCCAAACTGCCAAGCCAGGTCTTCCCTGAACCGGAAACAAGCATCCTGGGACCGGTTTCTGGATAACACCCTTCATCAGCCAGGCTAGCTTGAATCCAGTGGCAAAGTGAGCAAGGGACCCATGTCTGGGCATACCCTGCCAACTTACGGCGATCAAAGCAAACACAAGGAGATGATGGACGGATCGCTGAAACTTTTCAAACACTCACCCTCAGTCACAGATCTGGGTAGAATCCATCTTGTTCTTTAGCTCACTTCGCCACCTCAGGTCAGACCCACCATATGCAAATCAGTCTTGACCCTGTGCCTCATGGGAACAGTCCAGCCCGAACTGCCAAGCCAGGTCTTCCCTGAACCGGAAACAAGTATCCTGGGACCGGTTTCTGGGTAACACCCTTCATCAGCCAGGCTAGCTTGAATCCAGTGGCAAAGTGAGCAAGGGACCCACTTCTGGGCATACCCTGCCAACTTAGGGCGAACAAAGCAAACACAAGGAGATGATGGACAGAGCACTGAAACTTTTCAGACACTCACCCCCAGTCACAGATCTGGGTTGAATCCATCTTATTCTTTAGCTCACTTCGCCACCTCAGGTCAGAGCCAGCTATATGCAAATCAGTCTTGGCCCTGTGCCTCATGAGAACAGTCCAGCCCAAACTGCCAAGCCAGATCTTCCCTGAACCGGAAACAAGCATCCTGGGACCGGTTTCTGGGTAACACCCTTCATCAGGCTAGCTTGAATCCAGTGGCAAAGTGAGCAAGGGACCCATGTCTGGGCATACCCTGCCAACTTAGGGTGAACAAAGCAAACACAAGGAGATGATGGACGGAGCGCTGAAACCTTTCGGACACTCACCCCCAGTCACAGATCTGGGTTGAATCCATCTTATTCGTTAGCTCACCTCGCCACCTCAGGTCAGACCCAGCTATATGCAAATCAGTCTTGACCCTGTGCCTCATGGGAACAGTCCAGCCCGAACTGCCAACCCAGGTCTTCCCTGAACCAGAAACAAGCATCCTGGGACCGGTTTCTGGGTAACACCCTTCATCAGCCAGGCTATCTTGAATCCAGTGGCAAAGTGAGCAAGGGACCCACGCCTGGGCATACCCTGCCAACTTATGGCGAACAAAGCAAATACAAAGAGATGATGGCCGGAGCGCTGAAACTTTTCAGACACTCACCCCCAGTCACAGATCTGGGTTGAATTCATCTCCTTGTGTTAACTTTCTAATACACTGCACCCTGCCCTCAGGGCTGTCTAGGGCCTGCCGTAGGGGTGACTTATATGTAATTAAAAGGGAGTATTGGGCCTTGCAAAAGGTTTGTCATGCCAAGTTGAAATGGCATCTTAAAATTGCACACAAAGGCTGCAATGGCAGACGTGAGACAGGTTTAAAAGTCTAATTAGTGCCCGGCATAATGAGTGCTGCCGGCCCTCTAATAGCATTTAATCTACAGGCCCTGGGTATATGTAGTACCACTTTACTAGGGGCTTACAAGTAAGTTAAATGTGCCAATTGGGTGTAAGCCAATTTTATTATGTTTAAGGGAGAAAGCACGTTAGCACTGGTTAGCAGTGGTAAAGTGTGTAGAGTCCCAAAAGCCAGCCAAAATGGGTTCAAGAAATAGGAGGGTGAAGGCAAAATGTTTGGGGGTGACCCTGCCGAAAGGGTCCAGTCCAACAGACATCATTGATGACATCACTGATAATGTCTCAAAATACATCATAGATAACAACACTGGGCATGGTGATGGACAAACTCCCTCATTTTGTTCATTTCTAAAAGAAATGCTTTAGGCTTTACAGTTCTGATTCCATCAGGATGACTTTAGGTGTGGCACACTTTTGTCAGAAATACAGAATGTTAGCATTGCAGTTTGTCATTAGAGCACTGTGGGGAGGAAGGGAGGGCGCGGGGGCAGGGACAGCTTGGGGGCAGACTGGTGGGATCCGAGGCAGAGACATAAAACTGACCGCGTTGGGGAGGTGGAAGGGGCAGCCCAAAAGATCACGCAAGGCAGGTGGGAGGGGCAATGGCTGAACAACAGATCATGGATGGCATGGGTGGGCAGGGGCAGCAGCCCAATTATATAGGGCAGGTGAGAGAGGTTATGGCAGCACAAAAGGTCAGTAAGCTGACCATGCTGGGCAGGTTGGAAGGGCAGTGGAAGTACAAAAGTGCAGCGCAAGAAGGAGGGGGAGTGGCAGACCAGTTGAACATGGAGGGCAGGAGGGAGGAATTTTGGCAACAGAATGGACCATGAAGGGCAGGTGGAAGGGGAAAGGGCACAGACTCGGGCATTGGCGGTCAGGGAGAAGGGGACAGAGGCAACATGCTGATCACACAGGGCAGGCAGAAGGGGCAGTGTCGGCACAACAGGGCAGGCAGGAAGGACAGTGGCAGCGAAACAGACCATGTAGCACAGGAGGGAGGGAGAAGTGGCCCACACATTGACAATAAATGGCAGGCGTGAGGGGGTCAGGTGCAGGAGCAGCAAGCAGATCACACAAGGCAGGCAGGAGGAGCATTGGAAGCACAATACACCATGGAGGGCATCAGGGAGGGGATAAGAGCTTGCACACTGACAACAGAGGAAGGTGGGAGGGCTTCAGGGGCAATGGCAGCAAGCTTACCACATAGGGCAGGTGGGAGGGGCTGTAACAGCACAACAGACCATATATGGTAGAAGGGAGGGTTTAGGGGCTGGATTCAGACAAAAGAGGGCAGAGTGAAGGGGGCAGCGATAGCAAGCTGACCATGCACAGGGGGCACGAGGACCAGTGGCAGCACAACAGACCATGTAGGTCTGGCAGTCTGGGCAATTGCACCATGGACGTCAGGATGTAGGGGACTGGACGTGGATGATGGGAAGCAGGGGGTTTGGAGCAGGGACTTGGGAGGACCCTGGCCCTGAAGAATAGACGGGAGGGGCCTTGGCAGCACAACAGACCATGCAGAGCAGACAGGAATAGAAGAAGCTCAATGGACCATGGAGGGCAGCCGGGAGGGGGCTGGAGTGTGCACATGGACTATGGATGGCAATAGGGAGAAGGGCAGGGCCAGCAAGATAACCACAGTGGGCAGGCGGGAGGGACAAAGGCAGCACAACGGACCACGCAGGGCTGAAGTGTGGGGACTGTGTCATAGACTCAGACAAGGAAGGGCAGGGGGAGGTGTGGGTAAGGGCAGCAAGCTAAGCAGAAAGGGCAAGCGGGAGGGGCAATGGCAACACAAAAGACCATAGAGCGAGAGGGAACAGACAAGGCACAGATTTGGATAACAGAGGTCAGGGAGTAGGAGTGAAGGGACAGCATGTTTACCAAGGAGGAAAGGTCTGGATAGGCAGGGGCAGCACAACCGATGATCGAGGGCAGGAGGGAGGTGCAGGGGCAACCCAACAGAATGCGAAGGACAGAGAGGAGGGGTCAAGAACAGGGACAGCAACCTGACTAAGTAGGACAGGCCTGTAGGGGCAGGGAGCTGTCCACAGGAGCACCCAGAGGGCGAACAGAGGGCAGGCAGAATGGGGGCAGGGGTAGAAATTTGACTAAGGTGAGGAGGCCAGCATGGGCAGGGTGGGCACAATGGACCATGGAAGGCAGGAGGGAGGGGCATGGTCATGCGCATGGAGAATGGAAGGCAAGGATGGGGATAGCAAGCTGACCACGGAGGGTCACCAGGCATGGGCAGGGGTAACTTATTGGGCCACGGAGTCCAGGCAAGAGGGGGCACGGGCATGCACTTTAAGAACAGATGGCAGGGAGAGGGGGCTGGGGCAGCAACCTGACCAGGAAGGACCAGAGGTGGGGGCATTGGCATGCAGATGGAAGAAAGAGGGCAAGCAAGAGGGAAACTGGGACAGGGGCAGCAAGCTGACCACAGAGGGCATGCAGTGCTATGTTGGCCAAAAACAGTGGGTTGGCCTGTGCCTCTGGTCTGCTCAAAACACCCTAGAAAATGATGAAAAAAACAAAAGTTAAATAGAAGTGATAGTCAAGTATGGTAATACGATCTTCCCTGACATTAAAACCCCCCAGAAATTCACTAAATAAATAATGGTTAATGTGATTTTATAGTTAGGTTTGATCATAAGATATTAGCTTATGTTAAACAAAATCCCTTTAAATTCATTGAAAAAAAAAACAAAGGTTAAAGTAACGTTAGAGTTAGATGTTGAAATCAGTTACCAACTAATACTTAAAAAACACTGAAATTATTCAGTGATAGTTCAGCGAACTAACTATATCTTGCGCCCTCACCATGCACTGCTTATGACCTCACATATTACATCACTCATGACATATTCAATTAGATCATTGATGACATTACTGATGACATCGCAAACACCTATATATGTTACTTAAGAAAACATACCTACATGGTAATGTGGTAAGTTCTTTAGTTGTAAAGTACAAAAGGTGATGCCTGGGTGGTAAAGACTGTGTGGTAAAGGTGCTGCGTTGTGATGGATGCATGGTACAGTTTACATACCCTCCTGATGACAATCCACAGCAAGAAATTGGTTATTGTTCTTTATGCTATTGTACTGTCCCAGGTGATGCACACTAATTCATGTATCCTTCCTGATACCAGTGCCTTTTCTGTAACAATAATCATTATTTTAGCAATTTTGCAGAAGAGTGTATTCCAATCACCTTGTATCAAAACGTGTTCATTAGTTGAGTGATACGCAATTCTCTATTGCAGTGAGTAAATGTCTGGGCACATGTCAGCACTCCTTTTATTGGGTGATAGAAGCTACAGAGTCTATGGAGTGGGTGGATGCCAAGATTACGATGACAGTCCAGTCTTCCAGCAGAGATTCAGTACTGTGATGACAGTGAAATAAATCCCCCTACATTCCTAAAGATCCCCCTCTCAGGGACTTTTATTTACCGCATTATTATCTTCTAGCAGTACCTACAAGGCACTTCTCAGTCTGCATCCTAATTTCTTCACCGACCTGCTAGTTTTCATCTGGGAGTCCATGTGGACCAAAAAAGTGCATGTTAATATAGATCATTCTGTCCTGATAAAAAGCTTGCCTGACATGAAAACATTAATTAAAGTTTCAGTATTTGTGGTAGGGAATTTGCAGTGCCCCATATATGAATCTGCAGGGGAATGAAAGTTTGGGTGCATGGATTATGAGAGTCCCCATGCTAGAGTATGAACCTTCCATTTTATTTTGGTATGGGATTTGAATGTTACTGGGTTTGGTGCTTGGAATGTCTATGGTTTAAGGTATAAAAGTTCAAGTGCTTGAGGTATGAGGGTGCCATTAATTGTGCCATGGGAGTTGCTTGCTGTATGAGTGTTGCCCAACCACCTGCAAGGAAAATATAATATGCATCCTTCACACATATTCCCTATGTCTGGCCAAAGATCATTCCCAGAATGTATGACTATCCTTCCCGTAGATCCATCAACCAAATCCAACAGCAACTTACTAATGCCATTTCTTTCAACTCCTAGACAAGGTCCCAAAAGGTTCCACTTGTTGTTGAGGGTCAAGACTACCATGGGAGGAAGAGTAGACTACTCTAGTAGAACCTTTTGATATCTGTACTATCTACCTCTAATTCATTTTTTATATTTCCAATTAATAATTTTCTGAGTGGTTCTTCTGCTTGCCTATCATTGTATTTTTGAAGTCATTCATTCTCAATCAGTCGTCAAACCATGTATCAGACCTTCACTTCATTTAAGTCTTATTTATTAGCGGCTTTATATAGCCTTCTCTCAGTAGAAATAGTTGATTAATGTCAAAGTTATGAGCGATGTAGACAAATCCCAAATTAGACTAAATTTAAGATCTAGCAAGTGGTTTGAAAAAACCTGCTCGTGAGCCCACACTAACCTGTTACATGCCCTGAAAAGGTCCCCAAGGGTTCCATCAAACATAAGGCAATTTAGGACTCTCTACAAAAATGCCATTGGGCAAAGAAAAGAAGAAATCAGGGGGGAGGCTTGGGAGCAATTGGTTAGCGCTTCTGCGAGGATGGAAGGGACAGTTTTGGAAGATAGTCAACACACCCTTATTTTGCAGCGACTCTAGCACTGGTATAGAGGTAACTATCCCTAAGCATGACTGGGTCAACCACATCACCAAGCTGTGTGACCTCAAAGACAAGGCAGGCATTGAACATGATTCTGTGCTAGATCTATCTAGTCTAGTATGCACAGAGGTGCTAATAATCACTGTCAGGGATGTTACCTCGGTAGTAAACAGATGCCCAAGTCATTAAGCTCCGGGACCAGATGGTGGTCCCTGTTGATCTTTTTAAAGCCAATCAGACTTTTTGGGCCCCAATCCTGGTGAATGTACTAAGGAGTATGATTCATGCAGCCCCTCCTAACTCCTTGTCATGGGCAATGATTGTGCCAAATTTTGAAAAGGGAGATAGAAGTGATCAGCATTGTTATCAGCCAATATCTCTCATTGCTGCCACAGCTAAGATACTTGGTAGAGTTCTGATAGACCAACTGGGAACCTGGGCTAATGAAAAGAACATTTTAACCCCGGCCCAGTATGGGTTTCGGCAGGGCCAAGGGACGGCAGATCAGTGCCTGAATTTACACCTAATAATGAGCAAGTATGTGGTTCCCAAAGATTTCTGCATCATGGATGTCAGTGCTGCATTCAATAATGTTATAAGGGGGAAGCTGTGGTCTATGCTACTAAATAAGGATGCAAATCCCAAAATTATTCACCTACTTGCCCAGTTACATGTTGACATAGAAGGTTGGATTAGGTTTGGACCAACCGGTGAATGCACCCATTACATTAAGATTAGGATGGGTGTCAGACAAGGTTTAATACTGGCACCCTTCCTTTTCAGTTTCTACATTAATGGTCTTGAGGACCGTTTGATTGAAGCTACAGCTGACCTGCCCAAGATGGGGACACAACAGCTACCTGTACTTATGTACGTGGATGACTGCATCCTTATGGCTCGGGCAGGGAGGGGTCTCCAGAAACTTTTAAATAGCTGTATGACCTTTATTCCAGATGTGAGTCAATCTATGAATAAAACCAAATCATATGCACTGGTTTGTGGGCAACCTCAAAGCAGATTAGCACCCTTTCACATTAACCCTGAACTGTGTTCCTCCATTTTCTTACTTGGGGAGTAACATTTAATAGCATAAACACCTGGCGGCACCTGAAGGGGGGTAAGTGTTAAGCAATTTGAACAAGCAATAGCGTCCTTATGTAAATTTGCTTTGAAGTTGGGGTCTATGCCCCTAGATGCAGCAATTACTATTTTTAAAGCCAGACCCATATCAATGGTTACCTGTGGGGCTGGGGTTTGGGGGAATACTGACCCTTCACCCCTGCAGTGTAGCAAAAAACACATTTTTGCGAAGACTTATGCCATTCCCTCCTACAACACCTGAAATTATAGTCCATGAGGAGATAGGACTACACCAACTGGGAGATATAGTAAGGATGGCACCTATACTGCTATGGCTGTCAATCTAGTCCAGGCCCGAAGTAGTTTTGACACAAATGGTGATTACTGACTGTGTAAATTTAGCAGGCGCACATAAGATCAAGTGTCTCATGTATGTAAAAAACTAACTCAACGCCATCAATAGATCTGACCTGTTTTTAAGCCGACATTTATAGAGACTCGGATTAGATCTTTGGCAAAAAGAGAATTGCTAAATTGGCTAAAGGAAATGAGGTGGCAGGGCGATTTAAAGAAGGGGATGGGGCGGCTCATCTTCCACTACGTACAACACCCCACATTGAGCCACATCTGCTACAGGTCTCACGCCATCAGAGATATCATCTGTCAAGATTTAGATTGGGCCTTCCTAACTTTCTGGTGTTTTACCCCTCTAATGTGTTTGCTGCGAAAGACTTGGTTCCCTGCCCATGTAATTCAATTACGTCCCAATCGCAACTACACATGATTTTTTTCTGTACGCTCTACAGAGCACAGATAACTCAGATACTAATACCTCTTCTGAGAACCTTGAATATTAGGAAATGTAAAGAGGTTGTTGGAATGCTTACAATTGCCTCAGACTGACCAAGTATGCGTAACAGTATATAGATATATTTTGTCTGTTGTCAAGTGCAGGAGAATAGTAAGCAAATAAGGAATATATATTTGATGCTCGCTCATTTTAATCTATGGATTAACAACCACTGTTTTTAATTTTGAATTTTTTTTATTTTGTAAATTTTAGGACATTTGTGCATGGTAGTTGTCTGGTAGATAAATTACTTGTTGACATTGTACAACTGTTAAGCTAGCCCAAAGAGGTCCGGTAGGAATACAATTGTTTTAAGTTACGTAAGTTGTGTTTAGATTCATTTTGACTTGCCAAACACAGGAGAGCACCTGGAAATAGTTAATGTTCCAAGTGAAGTACCGTCTCCTCTAAATGTGAGGAAGGAGAAAAATCAGATAAATTTGGAAGGGTTGTTTTTCACTATCTTATCTATGCATTAAGATATTCTATACCGGGTTGCTTGTTAAAATATTTGCACAATTTTCTCAACTGCATGTACTGTATATCGACAATGCATTTTATGAATTTTTTATATATTTATGTACACTTTTATGGTTTTCTTGTAAGCCAAAAAAAGTATTTGAACTGAACTGAACTAATGTTATATTTTTATTTTAAATGTAAAATAGAAAAGGCTACAGCATTAATAACGTACATTTGAATACAAATTTAGATTAATTTTAATATTAAATTTAATTGAAATTAGTTTGCAGAAGTTTAAAACAAATTCCCATCTAAAGTAAACACATATTATTTACTATGCTTTAATAAATATTACGAAGGATGTATAGAATTAATTAAAATTAATTGAATTTTATTTTCAGAAAATGAAATCTAACATTAAGATTTAAAATAATAAAGGTGGTTAAAATATTTTAATACAAAATAATAAATATGTTTTAACTTTTTACATTTATTTCAAAATAAATTATATCTATTAAGTTTAATAATTTATTTCAATTTAACATTATTTACTATGGGGTTTTATTTTAAGCCATTACCCCATTATTTTCTATGCAAAGGTGTTACAGTTCCAGTGGTTGGCCATGAGTGGTTCTGAACTTACTTCAGCTCTGTAATTTACTGCTGTTTAGGTCCCATTTTGGATGTAGTAACTTTGGAAGTATAGCAATGGGCTTACTCTTTTGTGGTTGGGTACACATCCCTCCCTAAACCCCTCCTTTACCCTTCCTAAGCCCCTCCTTACTCCTCTCTTAACCCCTCCCATTTAGTAGTAAGTACTCCCCGTACTCCAGCTACTCACCCTCTCCTTTCCATATTTACTACTAAAACCGTAAACATTTATGTGCAGAGACTCTGTACATGGGATGGAGATCTCCACATAGAAAAAGATAAAAGAGGCTGAGGACGAAACTTCACACATAGGTTTGTGAATAGCATATTATGGAACATTTGTAGCACTATTGTAGTGCAACAAAACGTACTACAAAATGCAGTTTGAGAATAGGCCTCACAGTTTTTTAATTTACATGATTTTGCATAAATGGTAATATTCTACAGTTGATGCAATATGTATAAGATTTACTCTAGCAAGTGATGCATTACACCAAGCATTCAACATATCAATGGCACAGTACCTTTAACTTGTTCAAGCCAATAGAATTGCCATAAGACTGATTTTCTTACGGTGTCATATAGCAATGCTTAATGCTGCGCACCTTGAGATATTTATCTCAACAAGGTTCACACAGGATTTCCATAGAACAACGGAGAGACCCAACAGAAATTGTAACAGCACAACTTTGAGGTTGTGGAAGGGTCCCAGGGAACAGTACAAGGAACCAGGAGGAGTTTGGCAATTTACACGAGTAATCTCTACCTCTCTGCCTCTCCCATCTGTCACTAACCTGAGACCTCTGAAAACACTTTTGGGAAAGGTTGAATAATTCTAGGGATGCAAGGAAAGTGTTTTATGTGATGCTGCAGAAGGAATTTCAAGAAGCCCTGCAAACAGAAAACTTCTGGGAACATGCCCTCAACAGCCCATCACCAATCTCGACTAGGTGAGTCAGGATCACTGGTGAAGAGCTGAGCCCATGCAGGGGAATACAGGTGAAGAGCAAAGTTCAAGCAGAGGTTTCAGCTTATCAACAGGGAGGAAAAACAAGCACATGGTCAAGGCCTGGAAGTGCCTTTTACAGAGAATGGGATACTTGAACCTTTCAGTAGATCCTAGAATCTTCGGATCCTCAAATCCTGCAGGAGATCCTCGAATACCGCTGTAGAATTTTGAATCCCGTTGTATTCTGCCACTCAGATGGGCATATGGGCACATATTTTGTGGTGACCGCATGTGGGTAGGATTGATTGTGCTGGTGATAGGGTATAGCATATAGGCAGCACATGTGACAGCCACAATCCTGGGTGGTATGACTCCTTTGACGACAACATGGTGTCAGAGATTCTAAGTGCCCCATCCATCCTGGGAGCAGAAGGATCTATCGCAGGAGCCATCCAACAGGAGGATTGGTCATCACTGATACCCATGAAGAAACTATATGTCAAAATAACGCTACATGGAATACTCATGATGGAGTACCTTCGAGCGAGCATCGGACCCAATGGACTCATCGTAAGAAACATCCCCCACATCTTTCTGGAAGACATGGTCTTCAGAAGGGAGTGGTCCCTGGTAGCTTGGAAATGCCATTACCATTTCCAAGCTTTATTTCGATCTTTGTAGACCATAAAAGCAAAAAATAAAATACATACATCACTGAATTTGAGCAATAAAAACATCAATAAACATTACGGAGTATAACCATGTACAGTAAACTGAACAAATTTCATAGCAGTTAAAAAAATATTAAAGTTTAAAAAAGCGAATTAAACAAAGATTTCATGTATTAGTAAGATCAAAACAGTAGGAAATGGGAAAGGAACATTTATCATGTGAGAGGGGAGGTTAAAAACTTGCGGCGCCTATGCCACATAGAATTAAGAAAACGGGACACAGCAAAAACAATCGGGGGATGAGTATCGGTTCTCAAAACTCTAAAGGCCTCCTGTGACTGTCTATATCCCAGGTTCCTACATATTGGCAAGAGCCAATACCTCCTGGGTATATTGTATCCTGGACAAAAGAAGAAAACATGAATAGGTGTCTCTTCTTGGCTATTGCAGGCAGGACATCCAATAGGGGAAGTTTTTGACCATTTATTTATAAATGCATGGACCGGCAAGCAACCCAATCTAAACTGGACATAGAGTTTCCTTGCCATAAACGGATGAACATCATCAAGGAAGACCTCAAATAAATACTGATCTTTAAAATTGAGGAAGTCCGAGGTTAAACGGCCTGATTTTATACTCCCTTGAATTTCAGCCAGTCTAAACTGCCTGTAAGTTTTGACTAGATCAAGCCGTGATATTGTCGGGGACACTTCCTCAGGGTGGGTCCATAGGTTCGGCCGGCCTAGTCTAATGCACAGGTCTTTTATGTATGTGAACCAAGATAGTTTTCCCACCCCTGGGAGCCCCAAGATCGCCTTGAGTTCCGACTGGTAGGCTATTAGCTCGGGAGTCGCCCATAGTCTACGCCAGAAAGTCAAGGGTCGCAGTCCGATCTCCTCATCTATGGGTCTAATCCCGAGGTCCATACGAAGGGGGATAAGAGGAGTGCTTTGCGGTAGGCCCAAGAGCTGTCTCATAAACTTGTTCTCGGTTTTAACCAGTCCACCTACTGGGAGGTGTCCCCATAGTTCTGCCCCATACATTATAGCACTCCTGATTTGAACTTTATATATCTCAGTCAACGGAACCGGTTGTCTAGATGTTGAGTTCCTGTATAATTTTGCTATTCCCCCGGCCATCTGTGCTAACCTTAAACCTGCCTTGTTTTGCTGTGGGCCCCACCCAAAGGTTTCCGTCAGCGTAACACCCAGATAGTCAAAGACAGCTACCCTCTCTAGCTGAATACCATTTAGGGTAGGATTAGGGCGAGATGTTTTACTAGGATTAAATACCATGTACTTGGTTTTTAGTGTGTTAATCTCTAAGCCCCTATTTTTACAAAATAAAGAGAAGCTGTCAAGGGTCCTTTGGATGCCCATGGGCGATTTAGATAGTAACAAGGTGTCGTCCGCAAACATCATTGCTGGCACCTTGCCACAGGCGAGCTTTGGGGCATCAATGTTGACTACCTCATTTAATGGGTCCACCAGTGCATTAATAAAAATGCAGAACAGTGTGGGGGCCAGAACACACCCCTGCCTTACACCCCTCCCCTATTCACTGGGAAGCGTGGGGTCAATTCCCCAAATTTCCCATATCTCACCTGGGCAAAATTTCCAGTATGCAAACGCTTGATCAAAGATAGCAAATAGGGCGGAATGCCCAGTTGCTCTAAAACTGCCCAAAGTTTGACACGAGGCACCAAATCAAAGGCTGTTTTTAAATCAACGAAGATCAAATAGAGGCTCCCACCCTCTATAGTCACTGTCTTCCAATATAGTAATTGGAGCCTAAAGATTTGGTCAATGGTAGAAATATTTTTACGAAAGCCTTCCTGGTACGCACTCAGAATCTCCCGCTCGTCCACCCAGGACTGAAGGCGCTCCAAGACAATCCTGGCAAACAACTTCTGAGTTACGTCAATCAGGCTTATTGGCCTGTAATTAGTGGGCAGGAGGGGAGAACCCTTCTTGTATACTGGGAAGACTTCTGCCCCTAACCACGTATCCGGGATTTTCATGCCATTTAATATGGCATTAAATATTACACATAAATAAGGACCCCAAATATTGGGCTGATCCCGAAAAAGATCCCCGGGAATCTTATCTAATCCAGGGGCCTTTCCAAGGGGAAGCTTCCCAATTGCACTCAGCACTTCAGTCAGAGTAAACCCTACATCGTCTTCGAGGGGATCCCCCACAACAGTTGGCAAAATTCCCCCTATGGGCTCTATAATGTCCTGGGTAGAATACAACGATTGGAAATGAAGTTTCCAAGCGTCAGCAGCAATATTCGGCTCAATAGGTGAGTTCTCTGAGGAACTTACTGTTCGAACCAAAGTCCAAAACGCCCTCAAGTCTCTATTAGTGAGAGCCTGTTTAATTGCATCCCATCTTTCAGACTCCCACTCCGTTTTGGCTAACTTTAGACTATCACTGTACAAGGCCCTCCTAGTTTTTATCAGTGATCTGTCTTTTAATTTTATGGCGTCAATGAGGGCACCCTTTGCCATTCGGCAGGAGTTGTTAAACCAAGTGGATTTAGGTGTCCTCTTGCCTTTAGAATGTATCAGAGGATTAAAAATGTTGGTCAGGCTAGTGGTCAAGTCCGCATGGATAGCCGTAAGTTGAGCGATAGTACCAGGAGAGATGGGAATCTGTGCGGCCTTCTCCATTGCCAATAAAGGTGGAATAATTAGGGAATACAGGGCAGCAGCCTTGCCTGGGGACTGTTTCAGGGTTTCCCACCTAATTCTCCTTCTGTTATTGTCTAAAGATAGATTGGTACCAGAGAGGGGGCTAGTGATTGGTGGACTATAAGGTTCCGGGAGCTTAAGATCGAGTACCAGAGCGTGGTGGTCGCTGTCATGTCTTGGCCAGACAGCGAAATCAACTACCCAATGCCATATACTTGCTTCCACCAGAGTATAGTCCAATAGAGATGCTTGCCCTGGTCTATTAAAAGTAGGTTTTCCTGGTTGGTCTGACTTAATACGACCATTACATGCCCTCAGTGCATGAGTTAGTGTGACTGCATTAATCTGTAATACCAAGGGGGTCCAAGCTCTTACCAGAGGAATCTGTGGTTCAGGAATTAGCCAAAGGGAATCCTCGGTAGTGAACGAAGAGTCAGTAGGGAGGGCTAGGGGCTCAAACTGGCAATTAAAATCACCTCCTATCACCATCCTAGTATTCGGGGGAACTAGCTCAATGAATGTGGCAAGCATATCCATGGTCTGGGATTCCTGGGCAAAGGTTACCGGACGGGAATAGATGTTAATAAATGCAATTTTAATCCCAGCATTAAAAGTAAGGAGGGTGCACTGGATATCATCTGAGGAGGTGTTCAGCTGTTCAACAGTACAGTCCAGATGTGTAGCAACCCACGTGCCTAACCCTCCCGATGGTCTACCTCTGCCTCCCATAGTTGCTAGCACATTAAAAGTTGCAAAGCCCCTCATGACAGAGTCCTCTCTAGCCCAAGTCTCCTGAAACATACACACGTCATGATTTTGTACAAATTGTATCCAGACAGGATTTTGAAGTTTATTTTTGATACCGGCAATGTTCCACGACAGCACCCTCAGCTGGAGGCCCAAGTTCAAGGTGGCATCACGCACAATAGGACCAGAGGGATTCGAAGTTTGTGTGATGTCTGGCTCGATCTCAGGATCTGGTACTCCCACATCTACTATAGATCTATTCCTACCCATAGGTGCGATTATAAATTCAGAGGTAAGAGGGGCTTGATTATTTGATACAACTGAAATAGCACCTACAGAGGAGTCCCAGGTGAGATTCATAAAAAAGTTCGCCAGAGGCATCTTGTGTCACACCAGCATTATTTAGGGGCTGCAACCCAGTGATTTTCGGATTAGGCTCACTTTTAGTCCCCCCTAGCCCCTGGGTAAAAGAGGGATCAGATGGAGTCGAAAGTCAATCTACCTCTTCAAGGGCCCCAAACCTATTTACTACTGGAACATTATACTGTATTCTGGAAAGTTGGCAAATATGGGATGGGGTTGTAACCAGTGTGTTGGAGCTCTAGTGCCTGGGGTCCATGGAGGTGGGTAGTTACAAGAATAAAAAAAGGCCAAGGTGTGTAATTGGATCCCTGTAGGCGGTGCATAAAAGCTGGGAGACTGATCAGCCAAAATTCGGACTGTCCGGGGATTGCTATAATTAATAACTATACAGTCTCCTTTGATTGTCTTAGGGTTCTTACCAACCCACCCCACTCTCCGAACTAGTAGTATCTCACCCGCCCTATCATAAGGGAACTGTCCATACATGGTGAGCCATAAAAGGCACTTGTTTCTCAACTCCAGCTGTGTTTCTTTCTTTCCAGTTTTTAATTCAGGTACACCAGTTAAAACTGTAACATAAGGGAGTGAGGCTGGAGGTAAATCGATTATTGGCAGGGCCAGGGGAACTGGGCCTATATTCACATTATCTGCTGAGATAGGCACTTCCCTATCCATCGACTGGTCAGTATGGAAACTCCCACTCTGCGTACTAGGGCCCCTGGTGCTAGGAATGTCCCTCCTTATTTGAGCTCGGTATTTACCGAGTTCCTTACCAGGAGAATAAACATTACCCTCTTGAGCAACGCTAGGAGCCCCTAACTTGACAGCACTCATAGGGGCTAGGCGAGATGGAATGGTGGAAGTGCCACCTCTAGCTAGTGGAGGTTGCCCTACTTTGTCCGTCTGTGAACTACAGTCTTTCTTCTCCACTGGTGCCGGCAGGATGTTAGCCAGAGGGTTGCCCAGTACACACGGGGCAGACATCTGGTCACTAAGTCTGTTCCCAAGATGGTTCTCTAATTCTTCTTTAACAATGGCTCTCATCTGTACCTCTAACTCCACTATCAGATTCCTCACCAATAAAGGGCAATCAGGATGTTTATAAGAGTTTGAGGGAGATTCTACCACTCTTCCCAGTCTGACTGATTCTCCCTCACTGAGACTAATTTCTGCACTGGTCTTTTTGTTTGATCCTGTCCCATTGCCCATTTTTCGCCTTACGGCTTTAGGTAAAGTAGTATTTATTCTACCTTTGCGGGTTTTTGGTTTTGCTGGGGAGGGTTGTAAGGGTGATAACAGAGTCTCGCTTGGTCCAGGTAAAGATTTTAACGAGGTAAGGGTGGAACCCGGACTGGATTGTACAGAAATAGGTGGCTCAGAGGATTGAAGAAAGATATCTGGGGTTAAGGATAATCGCCTCTCTGTAAGCTCAATTTCAGTCGAGACTACCCCAATAGCTCTCTGAAGCATCCTATCAATTGAAGTTTGGGGGAGTGGGGCCGGTATTAACACCAAAGGATTTTTTTTGGGTGCACAGCCACGCTTCCCCATATCCAAAACAAAAGGAGAAGCAATCATACAATAACACAAAAAGGAGACTAAGTAAATACAAACCCAATTGTCGGGTTAACAAATAACCAATCAACTGGATTTCAGAGTTAGTCAAAAGCCAAACAAAGCCTTGCCCCTAAGGACAAAAGTGCAACGTGCTTAATATGTTTTGGAGCAGAAGGACATGTAAACATAGACCAAAAAGTGCAAAGTGCTATGGCTAACAGGGCCTAGCCCCAAAGGAGAAAAGTGCGATGTGCTTAATATATTTAGCAGCAAAAGGGCATATAAACAAGTTACTGTCAATAAAATGCGTCATACAATGTCCTGGTTTTAGATATATAGCAAGTCCCAGAGGGTCCAATCAGCCCACGCTGGAATAAAAGGAAGTAATTAATGTTATACCCAATCAACTTGACCACGGAACGTACCGGTTCCAAATATCTCTGTGAGGGGAAATATCAACTGGAAATGCAAGGGCAGTGAAAGAAAAATCTCACAGTACCTCTCAGCCAAGTCTAGTGGAGGACGAAGACCTGGGCCCTTACATGTAAGAGGGGTGGCCCTCCCCTGCCTCTTCCTGGCAAGGACGGGCCCGCCCTTGGCCCGGGCTTCGCCCGGGCGCTGCCCGCGCGCGTCCCGCGCTGCGGGAGGGCAGCAGCGTTTTTGAGCAGGGTGCAGGCGCAGAGATGACGCTGGATACTCGCGCCGGCCAGGGGCTGCTGGGACGTGTAGTCCGCTGTAGGTAATTGCAGTGCCGTTCCCCTCACGGCGGTGAAATTGGCAGCAATGCCGTTCCCCTCACAGCGGTGAAATTGGCAGAAATGCCGTTCCCCTCACGGCGAGTATTAGATGCTGATTAACGCGTCCCGCGTCCCTGGAAATGCACCAGGGACCTCCTCATACTGATCATCAATACAGCCAAACGTTTGGCGGACGATCTCCTGATTAGGATCACCATGGCGGAGAATGCTCTGAAGACAACGATACAGCTAACAGCATACAAAAACAAGCTGGCTGAAATCAACAACGAGGTGAACGAGAATAGGGAGTACCTCCTTAAACAGAAATTAAACAAACTTCAGAAAAACATAAAGAAGTTTGATAAGGAGAAGGTTTACCCCTACCTCAAGGAAGACTACACTGGAGGTAGTGACCAGTCTTCGGATGAGAGCACGACATCACGCACACGCAACTCATCGACCAGCAGCAATTCTAGCTCTGGCAGCAGAAACAATGAGGATACCAGCCACCAACCACCCCCACTGATGGTATACAGCATGCCACCGTACCAGCATCACCAACAGGGCTGGCACCAATATCCACCGATGTACCCACATGGACCACAGGGTTTCCCCCAACCCTTTTACCAACACCCCCCTTTTTTAGGCAGAGGCTGGGGCAAAGGGCGAGGTAGAAGAAGAGGGGGCCAACAGAAACATGTCCAGTGGCAGGACCCCCAGGAAGAAACCTCGAGAGTGACCAGGAGCCAGGCAGCGGGCAAGAGAAGCTAATTGTCAATATCTCGCTGAGAATCCTCACAGAACTTGAGAAGAATGTACTCTGCAAAGGCCTGGGTTTCGTCCCCACACCAAAGGAGGAGGATTTCAGGACGGAACAAGAACTACACTGCTTCTTTAGGAAGATCCGCCTACATGCCTTCATTTTTGGAAAACCACCCGTGGAGACAGATGACTCTGTACTCCACAAACCCTCCACGTTCACGCCTTCGGCAGGGATGGTACCACCATAGATGCTCACCTTCGAGCAGGCCGTCCTAAAAGATGTTGGAAAAACACCGCGCAAGATTTCCTTTCACAATATTTCCAAGATGGAAACTATGGCCATGCAGACACTGGGGACCGATACATCGATTACCATAAAATCAGCCGAAAAGGGCGGTGCGATTGTGATTCAAGACACTACAAAATACAACTTGGAGTGTAAACGTCAATTGTTGAACAACCTTCATTACACACCCATCAGGGAGGACCCCACCAACCGTCTCAAAAGCATATATCATCAATGGTGTTTACAGCTGAGGCGCAAGGGTGGATCAGCAAGAAGGAGGCTGAGTTTCTGATCAGCGACCACCCCAAGATACCCTACTTCTACACCCTCCCTAAAATCCATAAAGGGCTAACACCTACCCCGGGCAGGCCCCTAGTGTCTGGGATAGGGTCCATATTGGAACCACTATCCCAATTTTGTGATCACTTCTTGCAGCCCCAGGTAACAAGAACACCACCATTCCTGAAGGACACAACGGCGGTCCTTAACCTCCTAAAGGACCTGGGTGAGGGCCCCCCGGTTGATCTACTGATCACCCTGGACATAGAGGCCCTCTACACCAACATTCCCCAGGACGCCACTCTGGAGGTAATAGAAACTGCCCTCAGGAATGAGGAATGGACCTCACCCACACCCATTAGTTTCATAATGGAGTGTGCGACTCTCGCCCTAAAAGAGAACTATTTTCAATTTGAGGACCAGCTTTACCACCAAACACAGGGTACCTCAATGGGCAGTACCTTCGCCCCAAGCTTGGCATGTTTGTACATTTCAGACTTTGAGACAAAAAACATAGAGAACAATACCAACCCCTATAGAGAGAACATACTATTGTGGCGAAGGTATATTGATCATATACTCATCCTGTGGCAAGGCACCAGTGACTCCTGTACAGAATTCTGCAATTGGGTGAACACACTCAACCGGTTCCTCAAGTTTAGCAAGACCACTTCCCTCACAGAGATACCCTTCCTGGACCTAGTGGTAATATTCAGCGAAGGCAAATTGACCACTAAAACATTCAAAAAACCTACCGATACCAACAGTCTGCTTCGGTATGATAGTCACCACCCGAAACATCTAAGGGATAATCTCCCTTTTGGTCAATTTTGCGCTTGAGATGTAATTGTAGTGACATTAGGGACTACAAACGACAAGCAGAATCCCTGACTTCCGACTTTGTGGCCCGGAGATAACCGGAGAATGTGGTGAAAAAAGCCAATAAAAGAGCCAGGAACAACCACAGGGAGTCCTTATTGGAATCAAGGGACCGCACTCCCAGTGAGGTTATCACCTGCGTCACCTCTTTCACCCCACAGTCCAACCACATCCAAAAAATCATTAAAAAAACACTGGCCCATACTGTGTACTGGAGAATTATCACCAGCCACCCCTCGTTTTGCCTTTAAACGGACTGCTAACATTAAGGATAGGGTTGTACACATGAGACCACCTCCTACCCCCACACCCATCAGGCGACAACTGCAACTTTGGGGGCTCCCTCCAGTGTCTGGGCATCACCCATGTGGGTCATGCAGCGTGTGTCCCTTTACACATCAATCCAAACAGGTGGACATAGGTACCTCCGACGCATGGGTACAGAGATCGCACACTAATTGTAACACACGCAACTGTGTATACATGATCACATGCTCTTGCCAGAAACGTTACATTGGCATGACGACACGGGCGGTAAAATTGCACATCACTGAACACCGTAGCAACATAAGGTGCATGAAAAGCATGACTAAACTACTTACACATTACATGGAATAACATCATACACCTGATGACATCAAATGGACAGTCCTCGAAGCAAATGCCACCCTGACTTCCCAAGCCCTTTTAGTCAGGGAACAAAGATGAGTCTTTTGTTTGAAAACACACCAGACGGGCCTGAACCATGATATACCGTGGGGAGAGGTGACGCGCTGACATTGTGACACTTTGTCTAGTTACATGAGACGAGACCATGACCCTGATCCACTCACTTGGAGCAACTGACGATCACCTGGCTCTACTCAGGGTCCGCCACCTCGACATCACGAACCCCACACATGCAAACCATGCAGTCTCTTCACCCACAACAGCACCCTGGAATTTTAATCCTGGCCTACCTCTGTGCCCGTGGGAAACCCCTACCATCTCTCACCCCCAACAAACCCCCCCCATGATGGAGCATACTTTCTACACACCCATCATCTTTGAACCTTAGCAGCCCACTTCAAGATGGCCCCTTCATTTCCACTTGATAATGCCCTCAGTACTGATCCCTTCAGCACTGTGACCCCTCCACTCCAAGATGGCCTAGTATTTCACAATACATGTGACCCCCTTACAACATGGCCGCCCTCTCCCTGTTAATCCACACACCATTCCAAGATGGCCCCAGCTTTAGTCAGCACTCCCAAGTCCTCTTCAAGATGGCCGCTTCTTTTCCACTTGATAATGCGCTTAGTACAGATCCTTTCAGCACTGTGACACCGTTCCAAGATGGCCCCCGCTATAGTCAGCATGACCCTCCTTGGCCACCATCCTTTCCCTTCATAAAGCATCTCTGTGGCATCAACCTGACCACCCTGGGACAATCGGCCATGGGTAGCTCCCGCACTGGGAACCGCTTAGGATACAAGTAAGTGCCTGACATGTTGTGTTTGTCTCTTCCCATTTCGTAGATTCAGCCACCCCGCATTCCATGGCTTTTTCCGGCATCCACTTAGCAGTTCCCTGACTATGATGGCGGTTTTGGTCTACTTCTCCCTTGGTTTCCCATTCTCCCCCAGCAACCGCCACCCCACACCCTGCCCCACTCGTCACGCCCGGCACATGCTGCTACCCCAGCGGGAGTGCTACCCACCGGGCTTGATCTATGCCGGAATGCACCACCACTAGTTCATTAATTGCTGTATACCTTTCTATTATACCCCTTAGCAGCTCGGGTGAATTTTCATGATACCCCCCTCCAGCCTTTGCGGTAACACGCCCCACCCAGCTTAGTACCCAGTGTTTGTGCCGCAGGCAGTTCCCAAGCCATAGCATCTGTGGGGAGCACACCAGGCTCTGGGTATGAATTTACACCATACCACATTACAGCCATGTGTTTATACGCCCCGCACAGCGGCCCCGAGCGATCCATGCCGCTGACCTCCCCCGAGTCACACCTGCTGCTGGGGTGAATTTTTATGATACCCCCCCCAGCCTTTGCGGAAACATGCCCCGCCCAGCATAGTACCCAGTGTATATGCCGCAGGCAGTTCCCAAACCCTAGCATCCGTGGGTAGCACACCAGGCTCTGGGTGTGAATATTCATCATACCCCCTTACAGCTGTGTGTTTATACGCCCCGCACAGCAGCCCTTGAGCAATCCATGCCGCTGACCGCCCCCGAGTCACACCCCGGTTTCTGTTGCCGGGCGGTAATACCTACCACTCACTACAGCGGCCCTTGATTTTGTATTATGATTTTTTTTTTATATTTTGGATTTCCTGTAGGAACAAGGTTTCCATTAATCACACACCAGGCCCCAGGCCAAGTCTGCTACGCCCGAACCAGCCTGTGTGGGCGACCTGGATAATATTCTCATGTCATCACCATCTCTACAGAGTGGCGACCTGAGTGATGATCATTGCTTGGTCCTGGGGAGACGGTACGCACCCCCTTACACGTGCTGAGTCCGACACCTGTTACAACAGGCACGTCCCAGACTTGTAAAAACTGCATAGTAGCCCCCTCTTGTAGCGGTTGACCATTATACATGGTTCTTTCTAAGGAGCTGGCACTTAGTGCCCACATGCCCGCTCTTAATAGGTAGACATTGTCTAACATCCCCCCCTCTGTTTTTGAGTGTCACTACCAGGTTAACTATTTACATCCACTTTTCCAGATTGGTCCCCCTCGCGACTTGAGCGAGTCTACCATTTGTCCCGGCTGGGGCAGTACGACCTTACCTTCCCGGTGAGTGTGATACAGGGTATTAGAGACTGCATGGTGTATGTTTACAGCCTACTACAATACCATTTCCACGTTGCATGGCCGCACATTCACCACAGTTGCTGTATGATACATGTGACCACTTATGGTTTTGGTGATACTTTGTCCTCATCACAAATTGTGTTTCTCTTCCGAAAATAGGCTCCCCTTGCTTTCCTGAATCTGTATAATTTTTAATCATATTACCAACACGAGGCATCACAACACTGCACTAACTATATTTTAAAGACAACGCGGCCCACAACACTCACTACCGAGTAGCATGGGGAATTGCCATGGCTAGGCAATGGAGATACCTTGTGCCTGTGATATACACAATGTAGACCTTCATGTGTTTTCTCTATAGGTGCCTGGTGATTTTACCCTTCTTTGATCTTTGTTCTTAACCTGGGCAATACGTATGCCTCCTCCCCTTTCCTTCTTCCCCTCCTTCCTTCCCTACTTCCCTTGTTCCTGATTCCTTGCAATTTTCTTTCAGGGGGATCCAGCCCATGCCTCATCGAGTACTCCTTCACTTGTATGTTATATATTTTCTTTCCCCTAGGTGCATCTATCTCTGGAAGGTATAATTGTACCTCACTTATACATTTTTTTTCACACACCAGGACGACTAGGTATTCTGACATCAGGGGACGTGACTTTGACCTCCTTCACATATTATCTGCTGCCCCTTAATGAGTAGACGAGGATTATAGGTCCTGATGAATTGCCGAGATCCTGTTGGACTTTTTAAATAGGCAAGAAACATGTCGACCCTTTCACATAACTCACAAGAACTGACAAAGGTCTAATTTTCCCTCTCAGTTCATATTTTTTATCCATGGCCCAGACACTCCGCGAATAAATTCCCCTTGGAGTCTCCAGGAGCCATTTTTAAACCACACACACATTCCCACATCTACTCACTTCACATAGGTTCGCCCTCACATAATACCATCTAGCTTCACAACGGCAAAATCGAGAAGACCTCCGGCAAAGAGCCCCCTCACGGGGCCCGTTGGGCAGCCCCGGCCCAACGAGGAGCTGCCCTATGATGAAGCATGACACCCCTCGGGGTGTGTGAGGGCCCTTGATCCTAATTGGAGCTATCCCTTGACGCACCTATCCACGCTCGCCATCACTGACGTGCCCTCCCTCTCTTTCTCCCCCCCCCCTTTCTAGCCCATTAGGAACAGCATACCCTTTGTTTTCAATGATATGACTCCTGTCATGCAACGCAGACAACATTTGAAGTGTCAATGCCCTGAACAAGGGGTGGAAGTTGCAGCCATTAACGTTGAGGACCAGAGGTGAATGGGAATGGGGCTGAGATCCTGTGACAAGCCGAGACAGGGATTTTGAGAACCGAGCCTTTGGGAGTCACCAATATAATTATTTTCTTAAAGCCCTTCTCAATTCTGCTGGAAATGTTTTTTGTTAAACTTCTTTAATTAGCAGTTGACTTCCTGGGTAAATTAATTAGCTATTGCACACTGCTCTCACGCTGGTTTTAGAGCATGGCATGGTACTCCCTTCACCTTTTATGAGAACTGGAACTAACCTGCTCCAGCAATTATAATTCAGAACAATACCAGCCTGTGCGACAAAATTGAAAATTGGCTAAATCTTGTCTGACCAAGATCCAGGGCTTAAGGTAAGAACATCAATTGGAAGGGCCTAGCATATTTACCTCTTTTAAACTACAATAACGTTAGCAGCTACTGCCTACTTGGTGCCCTACATAAAGAAGATATACAATATTGCCACATATATTCATTTCTTTCTAAAACTGGTATGGTGGACAATCCCTTTCCCAACTTTGTGACCATACTCCAAAATGTTCTATAACCCTGTATTATACGTACATATAAATGTTTAGCCTGTGTTTGTTCAGTGAGCATTTCTTTACCAAACTAACAGCTAATCCATATGCTCTTTGGGACTCCCTCGCTGCAGAATGATAGTCAAGATTATTAGGCGATCTGTAAAGCACCTTAAAATGTTCATGTTTTCTTTGCATGATTTCTTACCCTTAAAGACAATTTGATTTTGTTGTCACAATTAAGAACTTAATTTTCATATATATCTCTCTTTTTCTTGTGGGTCTTTCCAGATTTGGTAATAATTGATTTATACAGATTCCACAAATACAGCATTGGTGACTTGTCAAATCATCAAATATTCCAAACCAATATTTCATTGTGGCAATATTATTTATAGACAGTTTTATCATTCTGCAATACGCAACTCAATCTAAGTGGTCATTGGCCATTTTAAATGTATCATTAAGCAACAGGATATTCAGATCTATATATTGCAGGAAGTGATCACTAAATAGCTTGTAATAAAATTATAATTAGGTATTAGATTAAAATATTGCAATGAATAAAGATGTAATCTAATATCACTTGAAATCCAGTTGGAAAATATGGGCAATTTGTGCAGGCCAGTCAATACAATGGTTACACAGCATTGTGAAATTGGCAGATAAAAACTGTCCACCTAACAAATTATCCCTTTTTAGGTCTGGAGTTAGCCAAGACCTTGTGACTGTTCTAAAATTACAAATACACTTATATGGCCATTTAGTCAGACTTCTTCATCCATTGGTATGTTACTGTATCATTCACATTTTTCTTCCGCCCACTACAGCATACAGCATGGGACAGTGGATCAGCCAACTGAAGCAACTGACTAACTTCACTGTGAGTGATGGCATTCTGCCCTTTCAGAAGGAGCACATATCTATACACAGTAGGTCTCGAATGTGTCAGAGACTACAATAGCAATCTGTGTTTTTTGGGACCAAAAAAGTATTTCGTTTTTGGATTGATGAGGGCCCAGCAGATTCCCCAACAACTAAGTTTTGCAAAAGTCATGACTAAACAAAAGAAACAAAACAAATAAAACAAAAACAAACATTGAAAAAGTCAAAAAGCTGTCAGGCAATGCCAGACGCTGGTTTTACTTTTGTTCTCAAATACATTTGGGCTGGAACGCCCCGAAGTCACAAATATGAGCATAGCTTTCTTCTGGATATTCACAAAAGAGATTGCAACTGAAATTCCCTGTTAGTCTAATAATATCATCAAAACAGGTGCTCAACAGTTTATCCAAATCTGTACAACATTTTAGGGAAAGTCTTTATAGGATTTATTATCAGGATTCAGACAAATATTACAAAGTGTATCATGATGATATCTACCAAGATTACATTTTGTGGAAATCAGCACAAAAATAAAAGCTCTTTATGAACAGCTTCTCTGTCAAGTTCACTAACTGGTTGGGTTATTATAATAAACCCCCTTTGAACTTCCAGTACCCGGTAAACATGGCTGCTGTATCGTGAGAAGTATGGGAATGTTTCTGGGCTGCTTTGGTCTACAACTTTTAATGTATACATTGTAATGTATGGTTCTGTCATGCACTATGGAATCTTTATTGTTGGTTGAGGAACTGTCACCATGAAGCCTCATGGTTTTCTGACATTTGTGTGTAATAATAAATTAAGAAATACAAATAAAAATAATCAAAATGAAGTAGTATTCATTAACCGGTCAGCCATTTGCACGGATTCCCTATAACAGTTCCATAGCACAGTTCAAATATTCTGGCGTCTGGATTTAATAACTCTCACTCATTACAATTAATCTGGTTAATTAAGAAATAATTTTTAGGGTGAGATTTCTCACTATTTATCTTTGTAGCCTTCACCCCAACTGGTAATGTAGTGATGGTGATTTAGAACTGATTACCAAATGGAATGCCAGCATGTGTTTCCCCTTCACCAGAGCTGCTCTCATTGTGTGACCTTCTTGTCTACGATATCCCCACCGAGACAACAATCATTACCTGCAAAAAGCACTAGGAATTCAGCTCCAGGTGCATTTCTGACCATAGCTGCACCAATTAAATTTGTAGAATGATATATTACTTCCATGAGAGAGAATTATAATCATATGACAGGATCTGTGTCTGCTCAGATAGCTGTGTAATCTAGTGTAGATCATGGCAAAGCAGCGCAAGGAATATCATCAATAAGGCATATAATGCGACTTCTCAACCTAAACACCCAACGTAGTTCTCTATATATTAAAAGTCACTCTAGGCTACACATTTGCAATGCGTGGTAAGGTTATCGAGAATAGTCCGCCTTATATCATTTTTATTGTGTTGAAAAATATTGAAATGTTGGGTCAATTTGGTGTTGGAATGCTTGCATCTTGTTGTGCTCTGGTGTTCTACCATTCTTGTCCTCACTTCACGGTTAGTCATAACTATTTAGTGTAAGTTGCACAGACATTGGATCAGATAAATGACTCCACTTGTGCTACAGTTGGTGTGATTTCTGAGTAACCATGGGGTTCTGAGCCCTAAATCGATCTCTGTTTGTTGTTAGGTAAGATAGCGACAGAACAAGAGCCACAAGGAACGGGACTTCTGATTTTTGGTTAGATCCAATGGGTCTCCTGATTGTCTCTGTGTGGTGCTCGAGGTCTGGTGTGTTCTACTAAATCTCTCAAGTTCTTACTGCATTTAAAAGCAAACATTGATTTATCCAGATTCATCGCTCCTGTGTCAAGAATGTGCCAATTCTTTGTAACAATCTTTTGATGGTATTAGTCAAGCAGCTAAAAGTACTAACACATACCAGTCTGTTGGAAAAACGTTTTGGTGGATCGTCAAGGAGTGCTTCTTTATGATTTATTTCTTGCTCTTTTTGTTGCTTTCTGAACCAATGGCAAAGGGTAGTTCCTTTGTATTAAGTTTTCACTGAGTTTGTTAGCATGTTTCTTAAAATTCTCTAACTCAGAACAATTTCTAAGTATTCTCAGAAATTGGCTAACTGGAAGACTGTTGTTTAAGGAACTTTGAATGGAAACTGTCATATAATAATAAAGGGCCTCATTACGATGTCAGGTGGGCTGTATTGGTCTGGGACGCCCGACCAAAGGTCGGCGGTTCGAACCTCACAATTTGGATGTGACCGCCCATAGGGCAGTCGGAAACATTCATTTTGCTATGGCATCTTGTGCAGCGGACGTAAAAGACCCGCAACACAAGCTGCCATAGCAAACTGGATGTTTGGAAACATCTCCTGCACCATGTGGCAGGCACCGGTGCCTGCCACATGGTGCAGGGATGTTTAGGGGGGCCCCATACGTGCCCCCAGGACCTATGGTGGAGGGCCGGAGGAAGGGGGCCATGCTAGGGGCCCCTAAAGTCACTTTCCGCCTGCCTTTTCATGGTGGGTGGACTGCCATGAAAGGGCAGGCCGAAAGTGCCATCATAATCCCTACAGCGGAACCGAGCCTGGCTCTGCTGTCAGGGGATTATGGTGCCTTCCGACACACCAACGGGCTCCTTGAGCCAGTCGGAAGTGCGTTGGAATCCCCCCATAGGTTTTACTCCAACTGCCGGCATCCTAATACGGTGGTAGGATTGAAACCTACGATGTCGGGTGGAAAGCCTCCGACAGCTGGTCGGAGGCTTTCCGCCCGACATCGTAATGTGGCCCACGTTTTGTTTTGTACAGTTCTGAATGTATATGTCCACCCTTAGGATACAGTAGTAAATCTAAGAATAGAAATTGAGATCTACTGCATTCGCAGGTGAACAATATGTGATAATTCCTAGTATCAAGCTACTGTGTAAACTGGAGAAGCAGCTCAGAATCACCTTCCCAAACTACGAGAATGTCATCAGTGTATCTTATCCATAGTTCGAGATTAGACAAAAAAGGGTTGTTGGATGGGTAGATATATGTGTTTTTAAAGTTGTACATGTACAAAATTTATTAGAAGTTAACGTCTGGGGTTTGAGTATTTGTTTTGTGTTACAAGTACCTGCACGTTCGAGATTAATACAACACGGATTTAGTTTTTGATCAGATGGTACACAACAGGAAGTTTTAAAGCATCCTTTTTCTTATAAACTTGGGGCACATAAGGTATGTGAACACAATGGTTGGTGGTGTTTTAGATTATGTTGATTTCACTGATGAAATGCGAGGGGAAACATGTTTGAAAATAATTTGATATTATGTTGGGTGTCTAATAGATGTGACTGACATATTTTTTCATAAATCACAGATACCCCTGATGAAGGTTAATGAGAACCGAAATGCATTGGGTGTGATACTATTGGAATTATTTGGAGGACTTGAAATTCTGAAATGTTCATGTCTAGGCCTGGATGGGCAATCATGAAACAATCAAAATGCATTAAATTCAAGAATTTTGTCTTTTGACGTGATGGATACATTTTGAAAAATCAATGAAATAAAATGGATGAAATTGGACATACTATGGTTGATGGGTATTAATTTGCATACCAATGCTTATACGGCTGTGCAACTCGACGTTGACCCACAAACCGCGGGTCACAATTTTCTCATGTGTTCATGCCATAGTGCGTAAGGAACGGGGCACTAACGAGTGCTGCACGCTAAACTTGACAAAAAGTAACAGGTACCATAACAGAATTTAAATATGGGTGTGCTTCAGGACCTTGCCTGCACATGTACAAAATTGCCATTCTTGGGGCAAAAGTACTGTCCGTCGAAGTTCCTGCGACCTGCCAATATAGTTGTTTTTGAAATAGAGAAAAACATTCCTTCATGAGTAGGGTGGCACAGTCCATTATGAAGGATGTTGGAGTTATAACTCTCTTGTTTGATTGTTTGATCAGGTAACAAGGATTCTATCATCTGTAAAGTCTCATCTTGTGGGATGTTAGTATATAATGACTCTACGTCAAAGGTAACTAAGTAATGCTTCTCCATATCAAATGTTGCATCAGTCAAGAGTGTGTGAATGTGTTTCATATCTTGTAAATACAACGGCATCTGTGTCACCATGGGTCTTAAAAAACAGACCACAAATTGTGAGAGTGGCTCAAGTAAAGGCCCTTTGCCCAAAACAATGGGTCTGCCAGGGGGTGGGAATTGAAGTTTATGGATCTTAGGTAATATATAGAAATAAGGCATCTTGGTATATTAAGTAATCAAAAGTTCTGCTTCATTTGCCGTTATTCGTTCCATATATCTGACTCTTTCCACCAAAGTCTTAATCAAAAAAAGTCAAAGATCTTTATTTCAGCCTCTAGGGTCATAAAAGAACGTATAAAAAAATAAAAACACTATACATTATGTACACGATATAGCCATCATACTTTGTACAAAAAATTACACTCCTCTTTTTACAGAGTTAGATTTTGATAAGGTCGGGTCATCTAAGCCCCCCTAGATTTACAGTAAATATATGTTGGAAGGCTATTATGATAGCTGCAAAGTACAGAACCATAAAGTGCACGTGCAAGTACAATAAGTTAATTTAAAAATTGAAGAGCGGCTTCATTTAAAAGTTTCAACAATAATAACAAATGCAAAAATTCAGAATAGAGGTTCAAAACCCAATGGCCGTCCACGTTGGCCTACTAGGTAGTGTTAAGCTAAAATTAGGCTAGGGTCTTTTCTTTATAATGGCTCTACGAATACACCACATAGAGTATAAGAAGCGCGAAATGGAGAGCACAATGGGCATGTCCGTGCCATACTTAAGTAGCCTATACACCTCAGAACGTCTTTCATTAACTCCCGTTATAGTCCCTTGCACTATCACCCACGATTCTGTTAGCCCCTCCTCACCTTTAATTACAACGCTGGACTCACCTGCAGAACCCCCGAGGACACGTGCGAAGGCCTGCGCACAACATACTGCTGAGTCGCTCATGGACTGTGCAGGAAAAAAAAAGGGGAAACAAAAACTTGCTACAAATATGGGCACCAAGCGAAAAAAGCATCCAACAACTAAAGTAACGAGCAATGACAAGGGGTCAACAGGCACAGGGGAAATACCAACGATGAACCTTGAACAAAGTCTTAATCATATTTGAAGTCTAGGTGTGGGGTCTTGTTTCAAGGGTTTATAGTATCTTTGATATTTAACTGTCTTAGACATTCTTCTTGGTAAATATTATTGTCAAGGATGACTATTGTGCCCCCTTCATCTGCTGGTTTTATAACAATCTGAGTGTCTGAGCCTAGCTGTCTTACAATATTCATCTCTTCTTTTGATAAATTGAAGAATGGTTTCTTGGCTTGTCCTTTCAGCTTATCAAAGTCTTTTAGAAGAGCCTTCTCGAAAGTGGATACTTTAGTTGGAATCATGTGGGGGAGAATTAAAACTGGATTTCTTTCTGAGGCCTATATTGGTGACACTGTTGGTAGTGTTAGTATCTTCTATTGGAATAAAGAAAAATGTCAAACTGATTTTTCTAGAACAATTGAGCCAGTTCTTTATATATGATGAAGTAATCTCCCAAGTTCTTTAGAACAAAGCCCAAGCCCTTGTTCAACACATTGTCTTTTTTCGTGGTCAGAGCATGTCTGCTTACATTGACATTAGGTCCCTGCTCTGCTCATTGATGGAGTGGGTTCCTTCATCTTACTGCGTGTTTGCCACAGTCTGATGGTACGTCCCATTGTACGTGGTTTCTCTGTAGATCCAGAGGGGTCACTTGAAATCCTCTGCTTCTTCTTCTTTCTCTCGATCTCCAATGGTATTGTCTAAAAAAAGTCATTATCCTTGGTTCTGGAACAGGAGTGGCTGGAAGTCATCTGTTGTATATGGATAAAACATTTTATTATAAAAATGACTAATGTCTTTCTTCAGCATGTTAATCTTGTTTTGCAGCAGATACTCTTTGGTTTTATACATTATTTTATTCACTTCTTCTAGTTTTTTCTTGAACTGGCTGAGTTGAATTGTGCATTTTGGTTGGTTCTCTAAGGCGAGGATTTCTAGTAAAAGGAGCTCCTCAGTTTTTTTGCCGTATTGATAATCAGAATTAACCAGTCCCTGGTACATCGCCATGCAATGAGAGGGAGCGCCTCTCTATTATAGTCAGTTGTAGCCTACACCAGGTACCATTGGTCCTGGTGTGAAGAGGGACCCAATGATAAAGTATGCCACCTAAGGGTGGGCGATGGTTCTCGTCCTTAACAAAAGTATTGTCCTCAAGTACAGAGATATGTTTTTGGTCTGATCACTCGCTCCATGTGGATCCCCCTTTTTTGTGTTATGAGCACAAATACTAATTCCACTCAATATAATTTGAAGAACTTCAATATCATGAGCAGGTCTTTCATTCTCAATATCAATTTGTAAATCGACTATGGAAAGTCTAGCCCTGGCTCTAGAAAGCCATATTTTAAGGAGGATTTAGGTTGCACAGGTCATAATAGTTCACAACCATCATCCATACATGTGCTTTTGTTAACTGAGTTTACCTTCTCAGCCATTGAAATTTCGGCCTTACTGAATTTAAAGGCCTGCATTTTTTACTTTGCAGCCCTGCACCCCTCTGGCCAAACGGCCTAACTGCCTCACGGCCTCTGTTATTCGCTTGTAATGCTTTGTGGCACAGATGCCTTGCTGACCTCTCCATCAGCACGCTGCCCAGTTTAACAGCAGGTGTTACTGGGTCTGTGCAAGAGATCAGGAGAGGTGAGTGACCATGAGAGCCAGTTACCATATCTAAAGCTCAATGTCTGCCCAGTCTCCAGTTGTACGCTGCCTTTTCACAATGCTTCCCTTCCTTCCCACTTTGAATGGTAGTGCAAAACTGAAAGAGCAATTAAATGTCACAAACCTCTCACGTGTAAATATACAGAAAATAATATGTGCTGCCAGGCTTTTGAGGCCAGCTTCTTTTCAAGCAGTCTTTGCCACATACTTCTGCCGCTATCCAATCACTTAAAACTCCAGTGCTTTCCAATCAAGTCCAAAATGCAAGGCTGAGTTGCTGCACTGTACACATAGCAATTTTGGAGCAAGGACTGAGAATACCGCCACCAGGCCAACTAACATGGAATACGCCAATCAAAATCGACGCAGGAAAACTATGGAGCAGGTCCAACACAGTCTTGAACCCAGTAGTTTAATTAACCCAAACAAAGCCAATGATCTAACTCTAGGTGTAATAGTGAGAAAAGGTTGATTTAAAATGACTTGTATCAAGTTTATACATAGAGCTGAATTCCTTGCTCCATCCCTCTCTATTGACCGTCAAGTAATTCTCTCTCTGATCGCCCTTCTGCCCTAACACAATCCACACACATGGGCGTGAGGTCCCTAACTTCCTGTGATGAGCCTCCTGCTAGGCCTCACATTTAACTGACAACCCACCATCCTCAAACAAGCATATAATTTCCTTCTTAATTGCACCTTCTCTAACAATTAAACCTAAACATGAAAGGTAAACATGAACTCTTGCACCGGATGCAGTTGCCATCTTATCAATAACAATACTACAATCTTACCTTATTTGAGTCTAACCCATGTAGCAGCCTTGTACTAACAATTAAATCCCCAATACCATATTTAAAGATGTTTGGGCCAACCAACCATTTTTGTCTCCATGGAAATACTGCCCATCCTCAGACTTATTTGTGGGTCCTGCCAAAAGGCTAGTACACATGTATTTGCTTCGACATCTATTCTCGATTCTAAACCCTAATCCTTGTCCCCCCTATCTATACACCTATCTAACATCACCCCTCCTCCTTCCCACTAGCGATCTCATCTAATTCCCTTTGATTTCAACCAAGCACAAACTGGGATACAGCATGGAATGGTTTCTTCTGACAACAGAAAACTAAACCGATAACCAAAACCCAACATAGGAACCACTAACCTTGGCTCCCAGAGTATCGTCTACTCTTCATAAATCGCTTCAATTCTAGAGGAAATATGTTCCATACAAATGCAATAACAATGCAATAGTGCAATGCTACGAGTCAGCCACCTGCCACACACCACGGGGGAGTCTAAGGGGGCCTTCCCGAACCCATGGCACACCATGGAAAAATATAAAATCCAATTTGCAAATACAACTTTTACAAACAAATTCGTATATATTAGGATTGCTCGATGAATATAAAGGTGGACTGGAATTGAAACATTAGATATTGTAGTGGGAGGGGTCGAGAAGAGTTGATCTGACTTTACACATACTCAAAAAAGCAACGAGAATGTAGCTATTGTGCGCGAGGCTGGCATTGAGGTTTTTGAACTACAGATAAGAAACATTCCAAAGAGAAATGCAAACATTAGGCCTCTATTAACCCATCGGAGTGGCCATTTCTTGCTAGTTTTAGATAAGGGAATTCTATCCAGGATGCGGAAGCCTGTTCTTAAGGAAGTCTCGCCCTAGTAGCCGATCCACTGCGGCTCAAACTGTGGCACTTGAGGTGAAAGTCAGTTTCCAGCTCAACACTTATAACTTTAAATGTCAAACAGTGTTTCTCTTTATCTAAGTTTACCCAGCGACAGAACGTTTTCGCTGCTTCCGCTGCCAATTTTTCCGTTGGTTCTTCATGATGTGTAAATTAAAATTTAGATAATAATTTATTGCGGTAAATAACTGCCAATTGAGCTATTTCTCTGAACTATATGTCACATGCATTTTAAGTTGGGCTTTGCTCGCAGAAGCAGTGTTTGTAGTATGGGTTTGGCAGTAGTAGCTGCTGTGGTGGAGTCAGGTCGCTTGACAGTGTTTTTTATCTTTTGTAGAGGTCTTCTGGGTCTAACCTGCTGGTCACCGGTTTGCATCCCAGCACGGTCAACCTAGCGTTTCTCTCTTAGAAGACAGCAACAAGAAGAACAATAGTTTTGTGTAATAACAATTCTATTTTAGAAATATAAGTAAATAATTAAATAAAGAAAAGACAATTACAATGATCAGTATTACTATTATTACATCGACCTCTGCTATTTAAGCCACTCATAAAGGCATTGCAGTTTTATGATTGTTAGTTACAGATTTCATCATAGTTGGAAAGAAACAGTGTGATACTTGATTAAGGGAGAAGTAAGCTACAGGAATGATGTTTGGGAATAGCCTTTCCCTCATGACGTATTGGAGGTAAGATAGCTCATGTGATAAGCGCACCAGCTCCAGCTATATCTGTGTAACCGTGGGCCAGAGATCTCAAGGCCAATGGACACGCTCGGCCTTTTGTACTTTCTACTGCAATGAACTCATTGCCATTGAGTTGCTTATTTATTTAATTTAATTTATTTATTTTATTTGACGAGTTTTATATAGCGCTGCCTAGACCCAGAGGTATCAGAGCGCTTTACATGAGGATCGTTGAGTTACAAGTTACAAATTACATCCGTTACAAGAGCATAGTAAAACACAGGAAAAAGAACAATGTTACAGTAGTTCGTCGGAGGGAGGGGGCGGAAGGAGAAATAAGCGGGGAGACGAGGAGAACTGTGCCTAATGTCCGGCTGGGTAGGTGACGGCCGAGGGGGTGAACCAGGGCCGATCTCCTTTATAGCTGTCTAGCAGCTCCACCGGGCATCAGCCATGTTGCTCAGGTTTCCGCGGTCAGGAATAACAAGAATACCAGTTTTGCATGGTTACGTTAGTTACAGTTGCATAATCAAACATAGGAGAACAAGTCCCCTGTAGAGGATGGAGGGAATATGGGAGGGGCGTAGAAACAGGGGGCTGGGAAGCACCTCTAACCTATTACACTGATCCAGCGCGATATTAGCAACCAGCATTCATACAACAAATACTCACTTGGGCCCATACATTCATACTACGCTAATACTTACGCTGGGAAGTCAGTTGTACTCTTTATCAAAATCCCTGCTACCAATTACTTTTCTGATTGAAGAGTAATGACTTACCAATGAATCCTTTGCTAATTGGGAAGTTTAAAATGAGTGACATTCATTACAGTTCATAATCCTGAAATAACCACTGAGTCAGGAAGTTTTAAAATGTTTATCTAAAGATTTTAGCAGAGTAAATACAGAACCATATGGTACTTAATCGCATATCAAGGATGAAGTATAAAATAAAATTATTGATTAATGACGGTCCCTCAGAAAGGAGAAAAAGAGACAGCAGCGCAACTAAAGGTTGCAGGTATATTTACCTAAGTGCGAGAACCAAACCCCTTGGCCAAGGAGTTGGAAAAGATAGGACCCAGGAAGGATGAAGAGCAAAGACCTCCTCCAGGTTCAGGACAGGACCTCTCTACAACGACGCCTGCGTCGTTCCCCTCTCTGATACTCGACTTCTCCTCAATTCTCCCGTGCCTTCCTTCTAATGGACTCCGCCGCCCACTCCTCAGGACCTCTCTGGATATCAGTTCAGTCTACAATCGATCAGCTTGTCGGTCTGGAGCCTCTGCCTCTCTGTGTGGACGCCTGTTCTCTCTGGTCCCTCTGCTCTCTCGTCTAGTCTCGTGCAGCACGGCTTCCTTCAGCTCTCAGCTCTCAGCTCTCTAATTAGCTAATTCTATATCTATTATACCCTTCTACTCCCATGTACCTCCCCTTAATGTTGCCAAAATATGGGACCACTATTTCTGATTGGACAGGGACAGGGGGTTGATCCTCACACCATATGACTTTAGTTCAATTTTCTAAAGACCATTGTTTTAAAATACCGCCCATCAAATTTAATACATTTGCTTTATTTCCCACCCGTCTCACGACAAAGTTTATACATTCTTCATGTACATAGTTGCAAATTTAACAGGAACAACATGAGTACAGCAATGTTGGCCATTAGGTCGTGGCCTTGGACGTCGTCCAGGTTGACTTCATCCCTTTCTTTGTGGGCAGCCATGCAGGGCGCATGCGCACGATCATTGTCACATGAGTTTTCAGTTCACCAAACCCCAGGCCCAAGTTTACGAACTAATAAAAGTCAAAGAAGAAAATATTAAAATCACAAATAAAATGTTTTCACTGTATACCCACTCTTTCTATTCTATTCCCATTTATTTATAAATTCTATCCCGCATTAGTAGCGTTAGAGAAACGACAAATTAATAATAACACGAGAGCAAGCTGTAGCATGTGAAAACATCAAGCAGCCATTTTAATGCACACTGCGCAGAAGCAGGAGTTTCCCACCAAGCAAAGAGAGACGTCACACTATGTGGTATGGTTGAGACATGCGCAGTAAGGTTCCCGCGCTTTAGCGGCCATTTTAGAATAAAGACAAGCGTTATTCGTTAGTTTAAACACATAGGCAAGCTTCCTAGCTATTCATGTAATGTATGCAAGGTTTAGTACAAACAATACAAGTTTTAATAAATTAATACTGTGAGGAGATTGCATCCGAGCAAGTCTCATTTGTGAGTCCTTGCTCCATCAACACCTTGTAGGGTTTACACTACACACCTGTTGACTGTTATCATTTAAGAATGTCAAGATATAAGTGGAATTTAAAGAGATGTCTGTGCACACTGCAGCGTCACATAGAATCTTTGACATTTTACGGTCCAGTAAAAACCGACATGTAAAAAAAGGTTACAGAAAATAAATACTCTACCTTCTTTCAAATCACTAGATTGAAGGTTTTTTGTTGTCAAGCTGGATGGCTGGCACACAGAAACTGATGAGGCAGTTTTGTTGACCCCCTAGCTACAAACCCTTCCCTCGAGTTGGCAAAGTGGAAAAGGGTAGTAGATGGTGAGGCTCAACATCCGCCTTTCCAGTAGTTTGAGAAGAGCGTGAAATCTGGAAGTAACCCCCTCCCCTCCTCCAGTGTGTTGCATGGGGGGGTGGGGCAGAAAGAATGCTGGATACTTTATGGAGCAGGGACACAGCCCAATTGTTGAGCATGCCACCCCAGCCCTTCTGTTTTTGTTTTTCCCCTGGTGTCTAGAAGGCTTTGCCCCCCCCTGGAGTGCAGATTGAGGTTAAACCCCCAAACTGTCTCTCACAAGGGCATGGTCCAATGCCAGGGTGGGGCGTCCCCACGCCATCATTTTCTTTTTTTTCTCTGATGACTAGGGGGCTTTCTACCCACGTGGGCAGATTTGTAGTAAACCTATCAATATGCCCCCAGAAGGCAGAAAGAGTGTTAGGGATATTTTGGGGTGGTGCATGACCATGATGCCAGGGTGGGTTGATCCACCGCTTCTTTTAAAAAAAAAAAAAAATCCCAGATGGGATTTTGCCCCACGGAGGGTGGGGGTGGGGGGATGATAGTAATTTACCAAATTACACCAAGGGGGAGAAGGGCTGTTCATTTTCCTTGGGGGTTGGGGAATTTCCCTTGTACGTGGGGCCACCCTTCACCGAGTATACCTTGTGTCTAGTGGGTGGATCACTGTTTGGATGTTGTGGTCCTGACAAGATCCCCAGGAAGGGATCCACTAGGGAGAGATTCTGTTGGAAATCTTTCCCATTCAAGCTATACCTTTCATGCACAGATCAGTGCGGGGGGTGGCAGAGTTATGCACCGATAAAGTAAAAGCAGACCGCGCCTAATCATATTGTCTGATTAAACTTTTGCTACTTTGGCTTCACTGCACTGTGTGCTCTATGTGTCACAGTAGCAAAAAAGACAAATTAGAACATTGGAAATGTTGGGAGCTCCATTGAAAACAATGCAGTGCTCCGGGCTTTTAATAGCTGGTAGAAGCCCGGAGCTCCAACATTCCAATGTTTTACTTTGTTCACAGCTGGTGCTGTAAACAAAGGCCTCTCGGAGCCCAAGGGGAATTAAACCCCCTCTGGCTCCGAGAGGCGTTTGTTTTTACTGATTAGAACATTCTGCCCTCTAGGGGCAGACTGTTCTAAGAGCCTTAGAGCCCTCCGTAGCTGGTTCTACCGGCCATTAAATGCCTGCTCCCTTGTTAAAGGCCCTTGGAGGCTGGAGCGGTCCTTTAATGACCGGTAGAGCCCTCTACGGTGGGCTCTAAGTCTATATTCAAAACAGGAGGAAGATCTTTTGTGTTTTAATTTTTTTTAAACCCTTCTGGTCTTTGTCAATGTGGACAAAGTATTCACATCTACTGTAATATGAAGGTAAAGGGGTGGACATAAACTGTTTGTCCAACACATTTGAGAAGCTGAAGAAAACAGGCATGCACCCAAAAATAAGCTATACCAAGAGAGAGGAGACATGCGGATGATGGAGGCGAGGAGGAAGTCTTTTTAAAAAAATGCAAAAAGAGCTAACAAATGAAAGTTTTAAGTCAAGGTCAGATTTTCATGCAGGGTTTTAGAATACACTGGACGGAGAATGTTTTGGGATAGCATGCCATATGAGGAACTAAAGCTTTAGAAAGAAATTAAGAAAAAACAATATTGATACTACAATCAAATGAATAGTTGCCTGCCACTAAGAGTGATTTCTATTGGGAAAGAAATGTGCCCTGCATTGTATAGGTGCAAAAGAAACAATTAATGGACAGAATGCTGGACAATGCAAACATTCACCCCCAGTCACAAGGATCTGGGTTAAATCCATCATTCTTTTGCTCACCACACCACCCCAGTTTGGACCCAGCCATATGCAAATCAGTCTTGACCCTGTTCCTTGTGGGAACAGTCCAGCCCGAACTGCCAAGCCAGGTCCTCCCTGGACCGGAAACAAGCATCCTAGGACCGGTTTCAGGGCATCACACTTCATCAGCCAGGCTAGCTTGAATCCAGTGGTGTAGTGAGCACGGGACCCACGTCTGGGCATACCCTTCCCACTTAGGGCGACAAATGCAAAAGAAACAATTGATGGACAGAATGCTGGACAATGCAAACATTCACCCCCAGTCACAAGGATCTGGGTTAAATCCATCATTCTTTTGCTCACCACACCACCCCAGTTTGGACCCAGCCATATGCAAATCAGTCTTGACCCTGTTCCTTGTGGGAACAGTCCAGCCCGAACTGCCAAGCCAGGTCCTCCCTGGACTGGAAACAAGCATCCTAGGACCGGTTTCAGGGCATCACCCTTCTTCAGCCAGGCTAGCTTGAATCCAGTTGTGTAGTGAGCACGGGACCCACGTCTGGGCATACCCTTCCCACTTAGGGCGACAAATGCAAAAGAAACAATTGATGGACAGAATGCTAGACAATGCAAACATTCACCCCCAGTCACAAGGATCTGGGTTAAATCCATCATTCTTTTGCTCACCACACCACCCCAGTTTGGACCCAGCCGTATGCAAATCAGTATTGACCCTGTTCCTTCTGGGAACAGTCCAGCCCGAACTGCCAAGCCAGGTCCTCCCTGGACCGGAAACAAGCATCCTAGGACCGGTTTCAGGGCATCACCGTTCTTCAGCCAGGCTAGCTTGAATCCAGTGGTGTAGTGAGCACGGGACCCACGTCTGGGCATACCCTTCCCACTTAGTATTGCATTAGGGGCATGTATCCCTGCCAAGAGTGAAATAATATGAAATATGAAATACCAGCATTTGTAAAGCGCACAGCTACCTCCGGAGAGGTGTCCTGGCGCTGGGGGCCATCGGGAAGATTAAGCGAGCTATTGCCCAGAGTCACAAGGTGCTGGGCTAACCTGCCACCGGCGCCGGGGATCGAACCGTGAGCCCCCGTGTTCCGGAGTCAGCCGCCCTGGCCAGACTGCCCAACTGTGTGTGTATAACTGGTATTCATCCTTCTATTTGGCCCTCGTTTCACTCTAATCTAGCAGGTGCACAGAGGCCTGGGCCTGACCCTGACAATGTGAGGTCCAGGGCCTGTCCTCTGTGACCTGGAGGCATGCACCAAGCTGTCCCATTCTTGGGTTTAGCACTTAGGATGGTGGTAGTGGCATTGCACAATGCTTTATGATCTCATATATTGGCCACACCTTTAATATGGTTCAGTGAGAGTGTGGCCTACTAGCCTCTCTTCTGTTAGGTTCTGCTGTTTGGTGAAAACCCAGGGGCAGATTTACGTTAAACTAACGCAGCACGGTGCAGCAAGTCATTTTGCTGCGCCGTGCTGCGTTAGTCTGGAAAGCACAGGGATGCGACATATTTACAAGAATATGTTGCATCTCTGTGCTTCCCCCTGCGCTGGCGCACAAACTGCTGCCATGCGCCGGCGCAGGCCCCCTTGCACCATGGTGCAAGGATGCCTGCGTCGTGGGGAGATTGTTTTTGTGCAGGAAGGGGCACCTTCCTGCACAAAAACAATCACTACAGGCATTTTCCTCTTCCAATCCGTGCTGTAGAATGCAGCACGCATTGAAAGAGAAAAACGAGGAGAAATGAAAACATTTCTCCTCGTTGCGCCTCGCCTACGCCACCTCTAGGGTGGCGTAGCATACTGACGCATCTCCAGAGTTATGATTGCACGTAATTCTGGAGTTGAGTCCTGTTCCATGAGTGTTGCGTGGGAACACCGACTGCAACACCCATGGAACGCCCCTTCACCGCAAAGTGCTGCGTGTGAAGGGACCGTATTTACAAGGAGAGGAAAAGTCACGCAGGGTGGCTTTTCCTCTCCTTGTAAATATAGAGGAGCCCCCTGCGCCACCAGTACATCACGAAAAGTGACGTACTGGTGGCGCAGGGGGCTTGTAAATCTGCCCCCCAGAATCTTGTGCTGATATCCTGTGTGTTTGTGGAGCAAGTGTGCAGTACTCAGGTAGCACATGTGTAGTAGTAGGACTTTGTGTGTGTCTGAGTGCCAAAACTAGTGGAATCCACTTTGGATGCCCCTGCTTTGCCATGACAAAATGGGGGATTAGGACAGCTCCCCCCAGACAGGCGAAGAGTATTGCCTGCATTGTATGGTTTGAGGATGGAGATCCAGACACTGAAGTGAGGAGTATGAAGACAGGACTACCTTTAGAAAATCCAAGTTAGCAAAGAGCTGTTGAGCACTGCAGGGGTAAAGGGTAGAACTGCACTTTTTTGTGCAAGGTGAGAACGTTTCTAGGTCAGGCCTGCCCTTTTATGTGTCTCGAATTACTACTTCAGACAGGCAAATGACAGCCTGGTGCGGAAACTTCATACTTGATTGTTGCAATTTTGTGGCTGCTCCAAGTTGAAGGCAGTCCAAGTTCTACCTGCTGACGGACTTGGCTGATAGTTCGGTGAATGGGCTGATATTTGTGACTGTTTATGGGCCTGTTTTCTAGTCTAGTGGGCAGTGTTTTCTCTGGTGTTTTACCATGAACTTTTCCTGCAGCAAGGCATGTAGTTGATTATATCTTGCAAAACGCATATACAGCTTGTCTTCACAAGTTCAAAACTTGTGAAATATGGGCCTCTTTTTCAATTATGTGATTTGCTAAGGGAGGCCACTTTTATGTTGGTGCCTGGGCCTATTTTCTATCCCAGTCCGACCCTGAGAAAATTTATTTTATACATAGGCTGTGCCTAGATAGCAGCCTGTGAAGGACACTTGAAGAAGAACCACCTCAAACAATACACAATCAAACATTTTTTGGCAACATAGAAAGCATTGGAAAGCCTACATACAGTTGCAGCTCTTGCAACCAACCAACTGGACCTGAGAACTTTAAGCAGCACAGTATTTCAGTAGTATGAATCCAAATAAAATACAAAGTTTATAATTACATAATTCATATAAAAAAAAGCAGAATCTGGTTCAGTGTGGCAGAACATTCAATAATTTAATGCGAGGCAAATAAAATATACACTGAGCATTGATGTACAGTCAAGCAACCCTGTCTTTCAATTGGGCCATTTTTCCATTAGCTATGTCATGGTACATACAAGAAATAGTACATGGACTTTGTTTATAGCGTGGGATCATTTTGAAAACAAAGGCATACAACGGTACTGAAAGGACGCAGGTAATTGGTGAAAGTCCTTTATTTAATATGAAGGGCGACAGGACGAGTCGGACCTCCGACTCCGAGATAGTCAGCTCCCAACTGACTACAGTTCCGTTACCCCAGTAACAAGGAGGTTCCATAGAGAATGGAATAGAACCTAACACATCTTCCCCCTTACATAACAACGCAGAAGAGTACAATGATGCACAATGAATGAAAACAAAATAACAAAATCAAAAACAATAGAAGCTAACAAAATATTAACAAAATGTACAATACAATGAATGTAGCAAAAAGAAGAAAACAATTGAACACATCTTCCTCCTAGCATAACAGAGAATATATACGAAAGTACAATACTTGTAGTACAATATAATTTAAGCTATAAAACCACGAAGTCTAGAAGAAGGAAATCTGGTTCTAGTAGATACGCGTCTCTCACATTCACGGATCATAGAAGATGGAACACTGATGCGGGTAGACACAGATTCCTTATCGCCACCCATGGTAAGATTATTACTGTGAATATCATGAGCGATGGAAACCTTGTCCTTGTTCCACCACTTACCATTTTGTAACTTGACCACGTTTTTTTTCACAACTACCACTTTTTGTGGAACAGAAAATTTGGAATCCTTCATGGCAATGACTCTAGGTACTTTAATTCTGACAAAATCACCAACTGCAACCTTAGATTCCTTCCCCCGCACACTCACATACTTATTCTGAGCAACAATTCTTTTCCTGATCACATCCTCCACCTTTTGCCTGGAAGAAGAAGAACATCCCATCCTCGTCGCCAGTGAAAGGACGCAGGTAATTGGTGAAAGTCCTTTATTTAATATGAAGGGCGACAGGACGAGTCGGACCTCCGACTCCGAGATAGTCAGCTCCCAACTGACTACAGTTCCGTTACCCCAGTAACAAGGAGGTTCCATAGAGAATGGAATAGAACCTAACAGGTACTCATTTAAGTACATTTTTATTTTTTTTATCTACCATTTGCTACCACAGTTCTGAGGCTTGGTGGTGTTAAAAGAAACAAGTGCCACCATCACTCAACCTAACGAGCCCCATGTTTTCAGCCATCATGATTCGAACTTGTATCCTGTAAGTCTTTAACAAATCTCAGCAAAAGGTAATCAATACTTGCTATAAAAAGGGTATTATAAGGGTTCACGCAGGGTATATTTTAGTCAGTAGGTACAAGTTAGTCCTACCTTTGTCGAGTTCTCCAGTAGTACAAAGCAGATCTGAAAGTGTCTCATGGCCCTCATGACAGACCTGCAGGCAGCAGAGCCCAGACCAGTCCCATTCCTGCCCACTCTTGAGCATCCCTTCCTGCTCTCACCATTGATGGTGGGGGCCTCCTATCCCAACCAGCGACCCGCCCCCCCCCCCACCCTCCATGCTGCCCGGTTCCTCCAGCAGCCATGTCCACCATTGGTGCTGCCAGCAGAAGCGTCTTCCACCGCCCCATCGCTGCAGCCCCTTTCATTGCCAACACCCAGTTGTACAACCTCCAGGTTGGAGCCTTGATGAACTCACATGCAGCAGTCAACCTCTCCCACCAGTACCGGCCTCTCTAACTTTTGTCACTTAGTAAGTGCTATCTTATCTGCATGATACAACTAACCTCTGATGGTTGCTGTCACATTTGTCTCCTGGGCGTGACTGTCTTCAAAGTTCACAGTCACTGTCTCTGCTGTCACAACGCAGCAGGTGGACGCCGGGCCTTAGATTCCTAACACAGTACTGGTACTACCCCTTTCAAATTGAATGCCAGGTGTTCAGTGTGTGATAGTACCTGCCTATTTAAATCACTACTTTCATTAATTTGTATTTTACCAGCCTTCATGTGAAACGCTGCTCTTTCAATAAAGTCTCTCGTTTAGGAGACTGAGGAAGTGCAGCTCAGCGATCCCCGGAAATACAGTAGCAAAAAAATACTAAAAAATATTCAACAAGGTCCCAGAATAAACAACGAGTATCGACAAAAGCACAATAGCAAATAAAATGCCAATGTTCTGGAAAAAATCCAAAATATCCAGAGCGTCAGGTCGAGCCTCAACAGCAGGTTAAGCTGTTCCAAAGGGCAAGAGAAATATTACTGAGATAATTATATAGCCGCCTCCTTACAGCTTTAGTGGAGTGATGGCTGCCCTCTGCCAACATTATCACCCTGCCAACTTGGATTGGACTGGGCTTGCTTCATGATGCATAGCACGTGTGGGCCGACATGTTCGAATCTAAACCTCTCACCACACGGATCATCCCTGTCAAGATGAGTGAAGAAACCCACTGTAGTGCTGGGATCCTGGAACCTGCAGCGGTGCTGAGCAGTGCAGGCCTGCCAGCACGTGGTGCACAGGTGGCAAACAACGCACAGAGGCTGGCAGGGACATCTTAAGGATTTTGGGGGCCCTGGGCCAAACTTATTTTGGGGGCCCCTGTTTGGAACAGCTTTGTATTTATGATACAGTTTCAGCTCTTCCATGCCCACTTTGGGAAGGTTACTGACATTGTACAGCAGTAGCGGCTCGTGGTGGGAGTGCTGCGGGGCGGTGAGGCGGGGCGGGGGAGGAGCAGGATGGGGGGTAGTAAACTACGGCATACGGCCGAACAGAGGCAAGTGAACAAATAAATAAATAAAACAAATTTCATTGCGCGCTCTGCATTGCCAAATGCGATGCAGCGCGCCCAACGAAATTCGTTTTATTTATTTGTTTACTTACCTCTGTTCGGCCGTATGCCGTAGTTTACTACCCCCCACCCTGCTCCTCCCCGCCCCGCCCCACCGCCCAGCAGCACTCCCACCACGAGCCGCTACTGGTGTACAGACACACTCATCCAAATTCTAAATGTGTTTACATCTAATATTGGGGATGGTGACATGTTTTCAAATCTGTAACAGCAGCAACTCACTAATATTACTGAAAATAATCTCTGTGACGCTCTCCCACTTCTCATATAGGAGGTTCTGTTTTGATCTAAAAGAAACCTTTTTATGGATGTTGTATGAAACATGAACACAACATTTCTCTGCAAAATGTCTGTAATATATTTTCACACATCACCCTCATTAAAAATAAATTAATGGAAAATGGAATTTAAAACAATCTGTTTAAGAATTATGCAAGGTCAGAATTAGGGCAAGACTTTCTGCAGAACAGAGCTGTCTCCATCAGGGGGTCCCCTCTAAAGGCTGAGGCCCTGGGCCAGAGCCCACTTTGCCCATGCCTTAAAACGTCTCTGGAGGCTGGGTGTGTTTAACTTGGGGTGTGGTGCGCGACTGCCTGCGCTTCCGGGCCAGACGCCTTTTATTTGTCGCCGCATGGAGTGCATGGGCTAGACTACCAGAGCACTGTCACGGGGGAGTAAATAGACCACTACTCCGCATAAGCAGAGCTGAACAACATTACATTCCTCCTCAACTTCAGTTAAACAAAGCATCACAATACACAGTACTTCTCAAGTGCAAAACCACCTCATACTCATTGTCTTCAGCCTAGATGGGCGTTCACACGAAACAATACTTTAGACGGGTGGAAGGTGCTGGATTGCTTCACAGACAGTATCTCATGCGATCGCCCCTGTTGGTAGTGTTTAGTGGAGATGGGCTAGGTGTACCTTCCCCATCGAGGGCCCCAAGGATGTAACTGTGGATGTCCCTGTTGGGCCAAAGTCACCAGGGACCTCTACCTGGCTGGTACATGGGGCGGTGAGAGCACTGGGGAGTGGGCATCTGCCTCGGGCAGGGGGCAAGTAGACATGGAGTGGTCTTGTGTGTCAGTAGAGTCTCCTCTAGCCAGCTTGGAAAAAAAAATACAGGTGATTTCCTTGTCCTGTCGCCTAGCGGTGGACCAGGGTGCCCCTTTGTCGTGTGAGAACCCATGGGTGGCGTTCGAATGGCTGTCTATATTTGCTTCCTGGATGCCGGTCCTTCACAAACACTTTGTCACCAGGGCGAATGTTGGATGTTAGACTGTCAAGCTCCTTTAGTGGTCCTCGCTGGGTGATTGGTACTTTTTGATTTTCTGGAAAGTCCGTGCCTCATCAATAGGGCTCAGAGGCCATCCTGAGTGATGTGGGATGGTGTCGGTGACAACCTGCCCCATGCTGGAGTGTCAGGGGGCCTGCCCAGTTGTGGAATGGGGAGTCTGTCGATATTCCCTGTGGAATGCATAGATGGCTCGTTACATGGGCCGTTGATTGGTGTGGGCAATGTGTCTTATTTTGTTACGGGTACACATGAAACGTTCAACCTCTCCATTGGCGTGTGGCCAACGTGGTTCCACTTTGCGGTGGTTGATGTTCCAAGATTGTAGGTAGTCGGAGAACTCTTAACTCTGAAATGGCGGTCCACTGTCAGTTTAGAGTTCCTTCATGAGGTCATGGGTGGCTATCATTTTCTCTATCTTGGGGATGACCTCAGTTGCAGCTTGAGATTCTACTAGCTCTATCTTGGGGTAGTTGGTATAGCCATTGGTGAGGACAAGGGTGTAGAGTCCGTCGGGGAGGTGCCCAAAGTCCAGACTGGCAGACTCCCACAGCCACTGGGGGCCAGGTTCAGTGAGTACTGGTGCTTCTGGGGGGCAGAGACTTAGCACCACTGACAGGATCTCACGTGGTCTCTACCTTCTCGTCCATTTGGGAAACCAGACCTTCGCCCTGAGCCAGTTCTTAGTTTTTACCATGCCTTGGTGGCCATGGTGGGCGATCTGTACGGCTTGCTCTGACAGGCTAGCAGGCATCAACAGACAGGGTCCTCGAAGTAAATAACCACTTGCGTCAGTCATGAGTTCATGACGTACATTGAACAGTGAGTCTAGTGTCTTCATCGCTTCCGGGGTTCTGCGGGATCGGTTTTCTTTGAGGGAGTGCCACTTCCTTGAGCGGATCACCGCAATGGCCATTTGTAGGCACTCATCACTTTCCATCGCAGTGTGGATGGCCTCGAGGGATAGAGGAAGCGGTCTTGACCGCTCCATCACGTATCAAACATATTCTTCTGTTTCTTCCGCTTTTTCTGCTTCCTTTTCGGTGGTGGCACGGGGGTGTTCGGATAAGTAGTCCACGGTATTGTTGGCACCTGGTCGATATTTCACTTGGCAGTCATGCTTCTGCAATGGGATCATCCACTTTTCTATGCGGGTGTGGGTTTGGATGCTGAGCTTTGGAACAGGGGTATGAGGGGCTGTGGCCAGTGGTGACTACAAAGGGATGGCCATAGATGTACATATGGAAATGTCTGCAGGCCCAGTGTATGGCGATGGCCTCCCTTTCAATTACATCTGTTCTGTGACAGTGAGTGCGTGACCGACTGGCAGATGCCACTAGGATCCAGTCTCCTTGGTGCTGTTGTTGGGTGAGGACAGCTTCTAGCCCCTTTGACGGGTCAAAGTATGACAGTGTGGTGTCTGCAGAAAGAGCTCTCTTTGTTTGTTTGAAGGCCTCTTCCTGTGCCACACCCTATGTCCATGAGGTGGTGGCCTTTGTGAGCTAACGCAGGGGCTGTGTGAGGCAGGTGAGGTTGGAAATGAACCGCCCGTAGTAATTAGCCATCCATAGGAAGCTTCTCACTTCCTACACACTGGTCGGGGTGGGAGCCACTTGGACGTCTCATACTTTCTCGGGGTTGGGAACCACTCCATCTGGTGAGAAGGTGTAAAAAAAAAAACTGATTTGCTGTTTCAGGAAAATGCATTTTTCCCTGTGGAGTGTGAGTTTTGAAGTCTCAGATTTTTTGGACACCCTCCTCAGGCACGGGAGGTGTTCTCTTATGGACTTGGTGAATATCAGGATGTCATCGCTAGCATGGATGACACCCGGCAGTTCCGCCAGCAGTTCCAATATTGTATTCTGGAATTCATCTGCGGCACTCGATATTCCAAAGCTGAGTCGTCGTTAGCACCTGAGGCCCATGTGGGTGTAAAATGTGGTTATGTATCTTGAATCGGGCAGGAGGGGTAGCTGGTGATACCCCGAGCATAGACCAACCTTGGAAAACCACTGTGCTCAGTTGAGTTCCCCAATAATGTCATCAACGGTTAGAGTCAAATGGCGCTCTCGCTTGATCATGACATTTGGGAGCCGCATATCTACACAGATGCATATTTCTCAAGGCTGCTTCTATTTTTTCATGACTACTGTTGGGGAAACCCATGGCGAAGGGCCAAGGACTTTCTCAATGATCCCAGCATGTTGCAGTTTGTCCAACTCCTCTTCCACCTTGGGCCTAAGGTGGAACACAATGAGACAGTATCTCAGTGCCACTCGCTGTATGAATCGATCAATATGCAGATTCATGACCTTGTTCTTTAAGCAGCCAATTCCGTTGAATATGCTTTCGAACTCTGCTAGTATAGTAGACAGCCCCTCAATCTGCACGCCTAACGCAAATGAAATGAGACTCAGGGGTCGATTCCGATTCGGGCCGGAAATTTCTCCGACCGAGCCGGACCCGGAGAGATTTCCGACCGAATCGGACCCGTGCAGTCCGACCGAACGAGTCCGATGCGTCCGTATGTTATCGGACACGAGTCGGTCGGACTCCCATTGAACTCAATGGGAGCCGGTCGTACAACGCGTACGCGGGCTCCCATTGCCTCAATGGGTGCGAGGCGGACAAGGGCGCCCTCTACAGCGAGTACGCCGCGAGCGCCCGCGGCGTACACGCACAGGTAGGGGGACCCATGGGTCCCCCTGTGTGCGCCTCGCACGGGTACGCGTACAGAGGGGTCCGACACGGACCCCCAAAGTACGGCTCCGACAGCGAGTTCGAGTCGGACGGCGCGAGTCGGTCGGAGCGGTCGAGGTGCGCATCGTACTTACCCGGCCGGAAAACGTCTCCATTGCGCGGTGCGAATCGGGTCCGACCGAGTCGGTCGGAGCGGTACGATCCGGGTACGAGTCGGTCGGAGCGGTCGGGTCGCCCGGACGAGTCGGTCGGCGACCCGCATCGTACTCGCTCGGCCGGACCCGCGTACGGTTCGGTCGGGAAACAGGCTTTCGCATGGCTTTTTTCCCGACCGAATGGTATTGGGTGCGCCTCCGACCGAGATCGGAATCGGCCCCTCAGTGTCTCCCTGATGTGGCCCCTCACTAACATGCCATGACCCTCATCTGCCAAGTAGATGGTGGTGTCCACAGTCACCTCTCCATGGGACATGGACGACTTGAAACTCCCAAGCATTGGCAGTGGCTGTGTCTGGCCATATGCAAAAACCCTGACTCTGGCTTTCACAAGCTTTGGTGGGTTTGGCAGTGCATGATAAGTCTTGGCTGACATGAGGTCTATGGAGGGTCCTGTGTCGATAGTCATGGTGACTGTGTGGTGGCTCACCTGGAGTTGGCACTATGGGAGTGGTCGACGTGTGGCATTAGTGGGTCCTACTGTGAATACAATGTGCACCGTATACACCTTTACATCATCATCATCCATGTCTTCTGGTCCACTAATTGCTTTTGCAACCTTTCGTTTGGTGGACCTGCAGACTTTGGCAAAATGGTTGTACTTGCCACAGGCTGCCAATATCAGACCTTTGGCGGGAGAGTCATTCGGTCTGTGGGGTTGTCCTCCGCAATATCCACATGACCTCTTGGTCTTAGGTGGTCTCTTCATGAGCTCTCTGCTGCGTCATGTTTGGATTGTGTTGACGGGCTGTATCTTGATTGCCCTGTGGAACGTGGCTTCCATATGAGATGCACAAGCTTTGCAAGAGTTCCTTACACCTTCCTAGTGTAAGGAAGTCTTGGCGTGATTTTCCTCACTCCTGGAGTATTGCCTCTCTCAGCTTAGATGACGTACAACCTTGAATGACCTGACCTCTGATCTCCTCTTGCTCATCATAGACAGGGCTGGACTGGCCGTAGCGGGCACCGGGCGTTTCCCCGGTGGGCCGCCAGGGTGGGGGCCGGTTTTGGGCCCCTGTGGGGCTGTTTTTGTTACAGGGTCATTATCGCCCCCTGTAACAAAATCGGCCGAAACCGGCCCTGGCAAACAGCTCGGCCACTCCTCCAAACCCCTGGGGGGCCAGCCGAGCACTTTGCCAGGGCCGGTTTTGGTTCCCAGTCCGGCCCTGATCATAGAACCCGCATGTGCTCATGAGTTCTATGAGTCTACTATGGAAAATGTCAAATATGATGGAATAGGACTGTGAAGATACCATGTCATTTTGTACTGGTGATTGTTGTGTTTGTATTTGTTGTCAATCATAACACATGGATCCTAAGAATCTCAAATGGGGTCAGACATGACACACAATTTGTCGGAATGCCACACAGTTCTGTTTGTGACACCCGCCTTGTGTGTACTTTTACTTGTTCTCGCAAAGGATGGGCTTAAGAATCTGTATATCTTATGTGTTAATTCAAGATAAATTACTGTGAGCTAGTCACTTACCCCAAAAAGAGGAAATGGGTAGGAAAGAAAGAGAAAAAACAATGTATGCATTTTACACGTACGTGTGCAAATTAGTTTTACACCAATATCTGACATGATTTTTTCTAAAATATATTAGAATACGCATGGTCTCACATTTACCTTGAGGTATAACCTTCCGTGGTCTATCTGCAAGCCTCACATTTACTCCTATAGTATTATGTTACAATAAATAAATCCAATGTGGCTGCTTGCCTGTAACACATTCAGACTTTACTTATACATTCTTTAACATAAGGGGAGTCAGGTTTAGAGTTTTCGTGTCTCGGTCAAACAGAACTTTGATATTATCATCCTTTTTGAGGTGTGTGTTTAATACATGTGACTGCGTTTCCCGGTTTCATCTTTGTTTACTATTTCTAATACTAGTACGGACATGACCACTGTGTCCAGTATCTAGTATCTATTCAACATCTACTTGCTACTTGGAATTCTGCCCCCCCAATGTAAACCAAAATTATGGTTTAAGTTAGTATGATACAAGTCTATTGTTAATTTTTGACTATTTGATAGAACATGACTCTTGTTCTTCGTTCATTGGGCCTAGTATATTCTACCTGGCCTTTCGCCATCGATATTATGAGATGGCCGCCATTAAGCCTCGCATACCCTGTGAGTGTTTTCTCACTTTCCTCTATAGGTGCGTGACTTTAAAGGAATTTGACACAGCGCCCATTTCTTTTCCCCGGGACGCTGTGTAGTCGTGCTGAGACACTGCCTTACAGGCATTTGATTCCCCACTAACTGTGTGGGCACATTTGTATCATTTCTATACTTTGCTAACTTCGAGCACTGATGTCAAATGTATTTTTTAAATCGAATTATTGGACTTAGCTAATCCATCACTAATGTTCTGCGTTTGTGTTTTATAAGTTGTATTTAGTATTTGCTGATATGATACAGTACGGTGTGTTGTACCACTAATGTGCCGTGTTTTTGTCCCATAGGCTGCTTTTACAGTTTGCGGGTATGATATACTATACTAATGGGCTCAGTTCATATCTTTACAAGTTTGTGACAATACATTGGACAGAAACAATATTCTTGTGTGTGTCCGACATATTGGCCTTGTTCACATTTTGCACGTGCTTAATGCTGCTTTCACAGCTGTGCAGTCAACTAAATGACTTATTTACCTTGTTTGTTTGGTGTGTTGCACCATGTTATGCCATGCTTGTTGTTATCTACTGATCATAAGCACCATATAACGCAACGCACATACCTTAGGGTTTAAGACCCAATTTTTATCACATACAAAGTCATGCTACCTCAACTGCATGATGGCACCAGTAATTTTATGGATGCCAAATAGCCTTTTTTAAGAGTACAAGTATATACGTTTGGGGGTGGGACTTATGTATGTAGAAATCAGATATGGGCCATCAAATATAATTTTTCATTAATAACGTCGATATGTTACTTCCTTGTAGGTAGGAGCTTACTAAGGTCTCCATCTAATTTTCAATAACATCTTGACCGATACGGTCTCATTGGTAAGATACTCCCTGATTACCATCATTCTCGATTTAGATGTTTATATCCCTATCTCACCTATGTATTATTGCTTCAACATAGGTATGAATACTAATGAAAATAAAGTTCCTAGGCAGTCGAATATTCAAGTGATTTAACAATTCATCATGATTTTGCAACTGTAAGATATATGACTCAGTGTGAATAAAGTGGGGCTATATTTAAAACAATAATGGATTTTTATTTAACACATTTTAAAAGACAAGATATAGATACATTTCAATCAGAAATAATGCATAATTGATACATAAACATAATTTAACAATTTTTCAAAGACATGATTCATATCATTCAAACGAAACCAATCTATATAAGGAAAAAACAACTATCAATGATATATCAAAATGTGATGAAAATGAAAAAAAAGGAGATAGTATATATATATGTATATGTGGCTACAGACTGGATCTTCTCAACGCGCGTTTCGGCACTGGGAGTGCCTTCATCAGGAGAGCTACGGTATTATCTTACAATGTGGTTTAAAAAAGCCAATGCGCAAATAAGGGGCATTTATTGCTACTCTTCCACTTAAAAGAATCTTGGATGATCAACTGTATATAGTAGAGAAGTTGCACTCTCTATCAAAGAGCATGAGCTTGCATCAATATAATCTTGTTTCTTGTTAGATGCCACAACCGAAGTCAATATGATGTAGTCGATTGTACCGGTGAATGGTCCGTGACCATATCACCGTAACTCTCACTTTGTAGATTTTTGCATGCACAGACATCTGCCGTAGTCATTCCAGTCCAAATGAAGTTGTTGCATTCTCTGTTTTCATATTACAACCTCCACTTTGAATTTTCTGGTGTTGCTGGTGGAGAGTTTCTTGTGTTGCTTATATTCCCTCTAAGTCAGTTTTGTGTAGTTAGCACCCGCACACAGCTCACTAAGGCGAACCCTCAATGATTTCGGACATGAAGAGAAAGTGCGTGTAATCAGTGGTTAGCAGCTAAGACCGCGTTGCGGTTGCGGAATTCCCAAGATTTTCTTGTGTATATTGCCAAACACGCCTTTCGGCGGTTAAAAGTATCTCAATAAAAGGATGCGGTGAGTTCTCGATTTTACAGACTTGTGGCTGATTGATGGTGAAACAAACGTCAAAGCGTTTATAGAGGGTGTTGCCTCAATCGGCTCCTGGGTGAATTCATCGTTTTGAAATGTAGAGACGCCGTGGGAGAGACGATTTGTTTTATTATGTGGTTAGGGCTCAGCACCTCGTGTACATTGCCAAACACGCCTTTCGGCGGTTAAAAGTATCTCAATAAAAGGATGCGGCGAGTTCTCGATTTTACAGACTTGTGGCTGATTGATGGTGAAACAAACGTCAAAGCGTTTATAGAGGGTGTTGCCTCAATCGGCTCCTGGGTGAATTCATCGTTTTGAAATGTAGAGACGGCGTGGGAGAGACGATTTGTTTTATTATGTGGTTAGGGCTCAGCTCCTAAGTCAGGACAACAGTTTCAAAACGGCGTTCTACTCCCGTCTCATCTCTCCGGCATCATAGTAATGAGGAAAGTTTAAGTACAGGGGGTCCTTGTTATTTGCATTCAACATAGGTATGAACAGCATATAGTTTTTCATAAAGACACACCACGCCCTGGACCATTTGACTGTACTTTATGGTCCATAGGTAAGAAATTTCAGATTTTCTGTGGAATATGGTGATTGGCATAGTGCTCACACATCTTGACTGGTCTTTTCTTGCAAAAATTGCCAAAGTGATGCCAAAATTTGATGTCTGACAGTAGCCCTATCCGTACCTACACAGTTAATAATTGTTATGATTAACTTTATGTAGAATTGAGGACTCTCTAGATAACATATTCTCATAGTATGCCCTTCTCTTTCCTCTTACCCAATTCCCCCTTCTGTGTTTTCTACAAACTTTTGTTTTGCTTTTAAATACAGATACATAGTGTTGTATTTTCTATTGCATTTAATTGGGGTTACTCGGCTGGGTCACCAGATTAATTTTCAAGGACATGTGGGTCCCTTATCATACCTAGTCATTTTAACAGAGATGGGTTTTATTATTCATACTTTCTTCCATATACAGTTCTACCTTCTGTGACATATACTGTCTTTTCAAGATATGGTCCCTTGATAGACATCTCTCTTCTAGCTACATAAATCTATCACCAAAATATTTAGGGAAGGCTCATTTCCTTTTGGACAGCTTAAATCCCCCTCCTTTCTTTTCCCTACATATTGAGTGATGTATTTTCTATCTCGTCAATCAACCTATCTTGGGGACTTTCAAGTGTTATGGCTATATTTTGAAAGACACAATTTGATTGAGAGCGGCACACTGTTTTAAAGATCACACTTAAGTCAGAATTTATATTGATTATTGTGTATGGACTATATTTTTCAAGACTGATGGCTATATTATATTTGACTTGGTCTGATCACTTTCTAGATTCTATTACCATTTGCTTTGACTGACACAGACGAGCATCTTCTACCAACCACTAACTCTTGATTGTTTCATCGTATACACATCACCTTACCTGAAGTCAATTTACATTGGAGCATTCTTGTCTACAACCTTATGTAGTTTGCTAAGTTGGTTTTTATTGCTTCTTTATTTCTACGTTTTTACAACACGGGTGCGGCGCCTCAATCAAACATTCCGCTATACTTTCTTACTCCTTCCTTTTTTTTTTTTTCTTTTTTTTTTTTTAAATAAAGTGTTATTTTATTAAGGAGAAGTTCTTTGGTGCCTCAGACTCAGATTTCCATTAGGTAAAGGTAATTGGAATGTCATGCCATTCTGCATTTGGCAATTGAAGCTGAACTGAGAAGTCTGGCATGGTCTGGGTTTTTTTTCCTCTAAAGATGTTTACCTCACCTGCACCTCATGACCATTACTTTATGTGGTTGAAGAGCTTCAGTAGAGTGCTGCTGCACATTTACACTGACTGCAGGTCCAATTCACTGAGATTTTGTTATGACTAGGCATTACTTACTCGTGTAGTACTCCTGGCTTATTCCTGAGTTCCAGGTTTAAGCCAGGAGTAAATCTTTGTGAATTGGGAAACTATTGCTTATGTAAGTTGAAATTCGTAACTCATTAAGTTTGTTGGGAACCGTTTGGATTGGCAAATAAGATTAGAGCAGGTAAATAAATGTTTCTCTCATCCCCCACCATGGGAGTTTTCTACCAGGAGTAACGGATAATTTTTCATTTCTTTTTGTCCAATATCGTTAGGTATTTCCTTGTGTTGATGAATAGGAAAAAATCAGACTGCCCACTCTAAATAAGGTGGGCTAGCTCTTATCCTTACATCAGACAGTCCCTACTTCCGTCAGAGTAAGCTGTCTGATGGCAGAGCCAGTGGGGCATTTCCTTTTTTTTTTTCACCATCAGTTTTTCATTCATCATTTGCAAAAAACCATACAGTATTATACAGGTTTCATTTACACCAGAAGGATAATCAAAGGAAAAAGAAGAGTGAGACAGGGAATAAATTAAAACTAGTCGTCTGATGGGTATATCTTCAGCAAAGCGGTCAGACAAAACAAAATTCGTTAAATCTGTAACATTCCAGATACCCACCCCCTCAAATAAGAAAAAAGTAAAAAAGCTGTTAAAATCATAACAGATGTTATTTTTTCGTAACCAAGGATTATGGCTGGGGTCGCTCCGATCTAGCCTTCCAATCCGTTACTGGAGCCCAGATAAGTTTCCCTAATTTCATAGCTTTCCACCCTTTCTTCTCATAAAGACCCTTTTCTAGACTATTGATGGCTAAAAGCCGTGACACCCATTGTTGAAAGGTGGGAGGGTTGGGGTCCTTCCATGCGGCTGCCACACAAATCCTAACAACCGCCATGGCAAGAAATAAAAATTCACGGTGAACTACATGAACTCCATCCCTGCCCACACCTAAAACCACTAATTCATTAGATAATCTTATTTGAATCCTCAAGGTTTGTCCCATAAAGTGTTCAATTGCCCTTTTCAAAGGGTCCAGCATAGGACAAGAGGCGAACATATGTACCGTATCGGCCTCCGCACTACAACAACGCGGGCAATAGATGCCCATAGTCCCCCCCATTCGGCTATTTTTGCAGGGGTATAGTAAAGTTCAAAGATGGTTTTAAAGTGTTGAGCTTGTAGATTAGCTACCTTCAATACCGTACATCCTAACTTAAGTGAGGCTAAAAACTCACTCCCTTCAATATCAAGCTTCCCCCGCCATTTCTCAGAATATTTTCCCAGATCATCGTTTTGATGCTGGTTTAGCTCACTATAAATCTGGGTGATAGAGCACCCTTCAGGGTTTTGCACCGTTTCCATAACTGTGTCTCTGTCGAATACCCTTATTCCCCCAGTTTTCTTTACAAGGGCCGACCGAATCTGTAAAAATTAAAAAAATTCCCTGTGCTCCAAATTAAACCGGATTTGGGCTCTTTCAAATGTAATTATGCCATCAGAGTCTATAATATCGCCAACAGTTTTAACACCCAGCCCGTCCCACCGCCTCATTACAACATCATGAAAAACCTCAGGTAAGGATGGATTCCTAAATAGAGGAGTATAACGGTTCGTTCTACCCAATCCCAGCTTTTTCCTAACAGAAGACCAAACAAATATTGCTGCTCCCAAAGTCTTAAATTTAACTTTTTTATAATAGCTGGCCTCACTGAAGCTCAAAAGCCAATTACGCGCTTCACCATCTATAAGTAGATCATATACATCCGGTATGGCGTCATCATCCCTCCACCTATCAGTAACCGTGCCTCCCAATAGCCCACGCATATATTGTAATGCTGCGGCCCAATAATATAATCTTAAGTCAGGCACTGCCCAACCCCCTTTCTCCCTGGGGAGGGACATAAATTTAAGTGCCCTTCTCGTCTTCCCCTGTGCCCAAATAAAATTATTTATCATTCTTTCCATTTCTTTAAACCAAAAGGTCTCAAACTTCAGGGGTATCGTTCTGAACAAATATAAGACTTTTGGGAGGAATATCATCTTAATAATATTACATATTCCCACAATCGAAAAGTGTAAATTATTCAACCTATTAAGATCCATCCTTGATTTCTGGATCACTGGTGCAAGATTCTTTTCAACGACCTTGGCTAAATCTGATGTGATAACAACCCCTAAATAAGTGGCCGAATCGGTCACTCTTGGGTCTACCAAGTTGGTCTTCTTATTATCAACGATTTGCGTCTTCCCCCGGTTGAGTCTGTACCCAGAAACTGCCCCAAAGCGTTCTGCCTCATGTTCTATTTCGTCTAGAGCTACAGAGGGGTTAGCGGCCATAATTGCCAGGTCGTCTGCATAACCCAAGATCTTTGTTTCAAATCCGTTAAGCCGTATTGGGAGAATGCCTTTGTTCACCTCTAATCTCCTAATTAAGGGATCAATATAAAAAGCGAAAAGAAGGGGTGAGCATGGGCACCCCTGCCTAGTTCCTCGCATGATGTCTATTGGATCGCTCTGTCCCCCCATAACACGGAGTCGAATCTTAGGGTTCCTATACAACTCTTGTATAGCTCTTATGCACCCCTTACCAATACTTACATTCTCCAGCACAGACCAGAGGAAGCCCCACAAGACCCTATCGAACGCCTTCTCCGCGTCAAGCAGTATAAGCGCCATAGGGTCTCGTGTGACTGAGGTGCCATCGAACAGGGTGCAAACTCTCCTGATATGTTCAGCAGTTCCCCTGCCAGGGATAAAGCCGTGCTGGCGGGTCGAAATAACCTTCCCTATATTTGTGCTAAGGCGGTTGGCTAAAATTTTTGAATAAATCTTTGCGTCGCTGTTCATTAGGCTGATAGGCCTATAAGATCCAGGTTCGTTAGGGGGTTTGCCTTTCTTTAAAAAAATGATCATACTAGCTTCTCCCCATGACTGCGGAGGTGTTTGTCCGTTCTGTACCTGGCACATTACGCAACATAAAACTTCCCCCAAAATTGAAAAAAAGATTTTATAAAATTCTAGCGGAATAAGATCAGGGCCTACCGCCTTGCCTGATGGTAAATCTTTAATGGCTCCCTGGATTTCTCCATCTGAAAAGCTAACCTCCATGGCTGTGGAGTCTTCTATAGAAAATACCTCAACAGGGGCTAGTTCTAGATAATCCCTTACATCTTTAGCATCCCTAACAATGTCCTCGCTATATAAATTTTGATAATACTCATAAAATACGTTACAGATATCCTTAGGGGTAGTAGCGACCGTCCCATCCGATGTTTTAATCTCCACGATATCCCCCCTAGTGGCTATCTGTCTAGTCCTTACTGCTAAAATATGACCAACTTGTTCGCTATATTCATGGTGGGTTTGTTTCCACGCCAAGAATTTACCAGCTGCTTTCGCAGCAATGATGTCCCCTGCGGTAGCTTTTGCTAATGCCAGTTTCTGTGCAATCTCATCAATGTTAAGACTAGAGCCAATTACTCTAACCAATTCTTCTTCTAAATCCGCAATTAATCTTTATGTGGCCTCCATCTCCAATTTTTCCATCTTGTTCCGTCTCAGAGAGTAGCTCATAGTTTCCCCCCTAATTCCTGCCTTAAGAGCGTCCCAAACTACCCCGAGCTCGACACTCCCCCGGTTAACCTCAAGAAATTCTTTAAGCCATTTATTCATGTGCTCAACGTATTTTACATCCTGCAGTAAGGCTCGTTCAAACGTCCAGCTTGATCCCTGTGCGATTACCGCAGGCTTTTGGATCTCTAGAACCAAGGGGTTGTGATCAGATACCAATCGTGGTCGTTTTTTAATTTTACAAAGAGAGAGGAGAGAAGAGGAAACTAGAAAATAATCTAGACGAGCTACGACCCTGTGAGGTGCTGAATAGTACGTGCTCCCTGTCCCCGAAGGGGATGACTGCTCCCATACATCTGTAAGCCTGTTATCATCCATCAATTGGATTAAGGCCCTATGGCCTTTCTTTTTGCGGCCTACAAATTTAGCTGGGTCTCTTTTCCACAGCCCATTTAAGCCATTGATATTAAAATCCCCACACACAATAATCGGAAGAGGCCAATTAGCCAATTGCATATTAACATGGTTAAACATTTCAGGGTCATCGACCGTAGGTCCGTAAAATGAACAGAGCGTAAAAGTAAGTCCTGGTATTTGACACTCCACAATTACCCATCGGCCATACTTATCAGATAGACATTTTTTGACCGTTGTCCCCCTTCCTTTAGCGAGTATTGCCACCCCCGAGTCCTAGTCCCTTGCGAAGTACATGCTATAAGGTGAAATCCCAGCTGTTCTAAGAGAGTCTTTCGAGACCCCTCAATATGCGTCTCCTGTAAGCAGACGATGTCAGCCCGCAGGGTCTTAAGATATTCTCTTACCGTCCTTCTTTTAGAGGCATCATTCAGCCCACATACATTAATAGTTACTATTCGCATGTTGTGTGTGGTTTATCAAACTGCCTAAAACCTGGAGCTTAGTGTATTGTCCCTGCTCCAATTTTTTGCTTGTCTGGATTCCAAAGTTCCTTTCCTTACTAGATGGTGAATTTGTTCCCCAGTATTTCCCTCCCCGAGCCCCTCTCTTAGCACCCCCCTGCCCTCCCTGCCCCCAAACCCAACCCCCTCCCTCCTCCCTCCACCTATATTGTGAAGCAAGCAGACCTAAGGTCTCTGTGATGGAGCCTGAAAGTCGACCCCCTTTCTGCCAGCCTATCTAATTCCTAGATGCCCAACAATTCGTAATTATCATACATTTTACAATTCTTATTGAGCTCAACCCATCCCCCCTTTTCACACCCACCGGATTTCCCCTTTAGATATTTAAATATTTTTTGTTATAATTTTTGTTTTAAACAGTGCCTCACCAAAGAATCATGCAACCTTTTAAAACCCTCTCCTATATTCCTAGCAGTGAATACCCAATTAAGCCTATCTTTAGGGTTTCAAAGAATCCATGTAAGCTTTAGCTTGAATCTCAGAGGAAAAAACTATAGATATGTTCTTATAAATGATCTTTAGCCTCGCAGGATTCATCAAATATGCTTGCGCTCCTATGGCATGACAAGGTTGAATCAGTTCTCTTAATCGCCAACGTCTTTCCACGGTGACGTGGCAGTAATCTGGCCTCGTGAAGAAAGACTGGTTCTCAAAAGTTCGCTTGGCGTTTGGGCGCGCTTTAGAGTAGATCTCTTCGCGCAGCAAAAAGTTTCCAAAGTAAATTAAGATTGCTCTTGGCATTGCGATTCCATCCCTGCTTGGATGAGGAGATTTCTTAGGCATCATGGGAAAGCGGTGTACGCGCTGAATCTCAATCTCCCAATTCCAATGATGGAGTTCTGGAAAGGCCCCCTTCATCAACCTCAAGATGTAGGCCCTCATGTCGTCACCTTCTACGCCTTCTTCAATGCCAAGAATGCGGAGGTTATTGCGTCTTTGCCTATTCTGAAAGTCCTCCATTTTCCATTGGAGATCTTTAAACTGCTTATCATATGATTCAGCCTGTACCTGAGCCCTCTCCAAATTATCCTCTAGTGTACTTGTGCGTTCTTCTACATGGGTCAGCCTTGCATTTGTATCTGTACAAGCCTTGGCCATTTTCCTTACTGCGCCTTGAAGCTTCATTGTTGCCAACCTATTTTTCTTTCCGTCCATACGGGACTCATCTTGAAGTTGTTTAATTGAGTCAAAAATCATTTTTAACGAGGGTGCAGATTCGTCACCTTCTTCGCCCCCCTGTCCTATATGGTCTGGATAAGTACTCCTAGTAGCAGAATAATCCCATTTCAAAGTGGGGTCCGAGCTTCCTCTGCTTTCTCTGCGGAAGCCCTCTCCGCTTTTCTCCAAAGCTTGATCATCTCTTTGTTTCTTCAGGAGTTTTTTTCTTCTGACCACTGTATCTTTCTGTGGTGTGCCGGGGCTGGTAGAGGAGCTGGAAAGCTGAATATTGCTACTCACGTCTGCCTCAGACGGGCTGAGTTCGGAGCCATCAGTCACTGAAAAGAACTTGTCCCCGAGATCTAGCATGTCTTCAGGGTCATTACTAATTATAATCCCTTCTATTAACTTGCTCGTGTTCAGCTGGTCCTTGGCAGCTGCAGGATCTTCCAGTACAGGGATTAGTCCGAGAATAGTACCCTGCTGTGCTTTCTCCGTTGGCCGTGCATGTCCCAAATCAAGATTTTCTGGTGGGCTACTGCTTGCACTAATTTGGCTGAACTCAGCCACAGAATCAGCTTGGGTCACATACTCTGGGGTATTTACAGGATGTATGTCCAAAATAGCATTCTCATTTGCCTCGACTTGCCCGTTTTCCCCCATTGTAGTGATGCCATTTCTAGAAGCTGGCGGAGTAGCAGAAAAAAAATCTGTAATACTATTTCGTTTTCCCAAGTCCTTAAGCCCAGTTCTTGTCCCTTTAGCCCCTGTGCCGCTGCCGCTTATTTCCCCTTTTTTATAAGCATCACCGCTCTCACCTTTCTTCAAACAGTCCTGGGAAACCATGCCTTTTGCACTCGCAGTGCCCGTTGCTCTACCTCCCTTGGATACCACAGAGCCAGCGTTCTCCCTGGCTTCTGCGCTTGCCTGCACGTCCGGAGCTTTCCCTCGGGCTCTGCGGTTACCCTTCGGGGGCATCTTTCTGACTTCGACTTGCTTGGTGCGCTGTGCCGCTGCAAGCCACTCGGCCTCTCCAGATGAGTCAGCCCCTCTTCCTCCGTACTCAGACATAATCCAGTGGAGCTCCGCCAACACTGCCCGGGCTATTACCAACACAGCCGTCAAAAGTTCCTCCACTACCGCAAGAAAATCGAAATCGACCTTCCCCAATCGGTAAGTCATAGGGGGGGCGTCCGATCCTTTATTATGGTGGGTTAAGCTGTTCGGCATCCGTTATGTGACCAAACAAACTCTCTGGCAGCTAGGGGTGATCACCACGGCCGTCAGTCAGGCGCCATCTTGCTTCCTCCTGGACTTACCAGTGGGGCATTTCCGTCAGAAAGATGACAGTCCGCCAGGGATTCTCACTTTCTTACTCCTTCCACATTGTGTCACTCTTGTATTTGTTCATTTTTCACTTGTTCTTAACCTCCTCCTCTCCTCTCGGTGGGCACGGTAGACGTGTCGGCTGATATCCAGTATTGAACATACTGAAGAGTGATTGTTTCAATATGAATGTACTGAAGATTACAGAATCCCTCTCTTCAATAAATCTTATGATTGGATCAGCAATACGAATCCTTACAGTATGGACTTTATGATATCCCTGGACTTCCTACTGAGTTCTATGGTATCTTTTGCCATTGAATGTATACAGTGGATCTTGTGGTCCGGTGTGATCTTACACCCCTGGTAGTAGGGTGCGTGATACCTATAGAGCACCAATCTAAAATACTGTCAAGTATTTGAAAGTACACTATACCCACTAAGATATATGTCATTAGAGAAGCAATTGTAAGCCACTACTACCAAGTTTGTATCAGATAGCATGGAAAACGTCATGCAACTCTTCTGGTTCTTGACATGCCTGTCTGAAGACAAACCTCTTGTAGTCTCTGTTTTCCATTAGCTCAAAGTGCATGTTTGGAGCTGCCATGGGCGTAGTGTAGGTCTTGACCTTTGCCCTCGTGAGGGTTTTGCATATTTTATTGATGTTTTTGCCTCCCAGATGTAGCAGGAGGGCACAGGGTCTTTCCTGTGTTATGTCTGCACCTTCAAAGTAAAACTGGAGGCGCTCCACCCTTTCCCTCCACAGGCGCCTGACCGAAGGATGATGGGTAGTCTGTGTACCTCAACAGGCCTCACCTGTGTGCCTGGCTGGTATATCACCTAATTGCCATAAGGTAACAGTGCCTCAGAAGCATGTGATGCAGGGCTGGCTGCCGTACCTGTTGTTCAGGTTGGATCTGGCTCCTCCTGCTGTAAATGCATCCTCCGCGGGTGTGTGGGTGAGTCTCTGTATCATCCCCAAGGGAAGGAGCTGATGTGGTTCAGGCTGTGGGAAAATGATGCCAGTGGCAACAGACTGGGGGCCCCTCCACCGAGGGAGGGAAGGGCAGAAGGCCTAGCCTTTCAAGGTGCTGGCAAACCAGGGCCCGTGGTCCGTGAAGGGCTGCGCGGCACAAGCACCGCTGCCACAACAGAGCGCCGGCAGCCCCCGAATGTAGAAAGCATGACTCCACGTGTGTGGGCAGAGCTCCAGCCTTGTAGCCAGTGTAGTGCTGGGCTTCTGGAACCTGCAGCAGCCCTGAGTGGTGCAGGCCTACCAGCACATGGAGCGCACACGAGCAGCAAAGAACACTGGCAGCTGGGTGTATTTAGCTCAGTATCCGGTGCGCGACTGCCTGCGCAGCCGTCCCTGATGCCTTGTATTTGTTATCGCACTCAGTTCATGGGCGAGACTGATGGAGCAAGGACTCACAATGAGACTTGCTCGTAAGCAATCCTCTCACAGTAATAATTATTAATCTTTGTAATGTCTATACTAACAAATGCACCCATGAACATTATAAGAATGAAGCTTGCCTATGTGTTTAAAATTAATAATAACGCTTGTCTAATCTAAAATGGCCGCTAAAGCGCAGGAATTTCAATGCGCATGTCTCAACCATATCACGTGGTATGACGTCTTTCTTTGCTTGGAGGGAAACCTTTGCTTCTGCGCAGTGTGTATTAAAATGGCTGCTTAATGTTTTCACGTGCTACAGCTTGCTCATATGTCGCAGTGAAACCATTTATTTTGTGATTTTAATATTTTCTTCTTTGACTTTTATTAGTTCATAAATGGTCCTGGGTTGGTTGAACTGCAGCTCGAGAGACATTGGTTCTGCACATGCGCCCTGAAAGGCTGACCAGAGAAAGCGATGAAGTCAACTTGGAAGCCCTCCAAGGTCGCGAAGCCTGGTTCACAAGTTCATCTGAGATGTGTCTGAACTCGATACAAATGTATATAAAATGTATTGCGGAATCAATGGGAAACGGGTGGGAAATAAAGCAAATGTATTAATTGTGATGGGCGGTACGTTAAAACAATGGTCTTAAAGAAATGGAACCAAAGTGACATGGTGTGAGGATCAACCCCCTGTCCCTGTCCAATCAGAAGTAGTGGTCCCATATTTTTGCAACATTAATGGGAGGTACATGGGCGTAGAAGGGTATAATAGATATAGAATTAGCATTAGCATTCGAACGCTCTAGCTCAGACATGCCAGCTGATCGATTGCAGACTGAATCGCTGTCCAGAGAGGTCCTGAGGTGGGGGCGGTGGATTCCTAGAAGACGACTCGAGAGAAGCATGGAGATGCGAAATATCACAGAGGGGAACGATGCAGGCATCGTTAATAGAGAGGTCACCTGTCCTGTCCTGAACCTGGTCCGGAGGTCTTTGGTCTTCATCCTTCCTGAGACCTATCTTTCCAACTCCTTGGCCAAGGGGTTTGGTTTCTCGCACCTTTAGGTAAATATAAATGCACCTTTAACTGTGCTGCTGTCTCTGTCTTCTCCTTTCTGAGGGACCGTCATTGATCGATAATTGATTATTATGCTTCATCCTTGATATACGATTTAAGTATCATGTGGTTCTGTATTTTACTCTGCTAAATCTTTAGATAAACATTTTAAAACTTCCAGACTCAGTGATTATTTCAGGATTATGAATTGTAATGAATGTCACTCATTTTAAACTTCCCAATTAGCAAAGGGTCCATTGGTAAGTCATTACTCTTCAATCAGAAAAGTAATTGGTAGCAGGGATTTTGATAAAGAGTACAACTGACCCACCAGCGGAAATTGCTAGCGTAGTATGAATGAATGGGCCCAGGTGAGTATTCGGTGTATGAATGCTTGTTGCTAGTAACCCGCTGGATCAGTTTTCTGGCTATCAGAGAATGGTTATGGTTATACTTTGTTAATTGGGTAATGAGAATTTTATTTTTATAAACTAACATCCGTTTGTTCATAAGTTGTTTTATGTTGTCCAGAATTCCCCGGGAAAATTGAATAGCGGATGGTAAGTGGAAGCCATACTGCAGTGAGGTTATCTGTCAGGCAGAAATAGTACTGAAAAGTTAAGCAGGGCTATCAGTACTTGTTAGGGACTCTATGCGTATGAGTAATAGCAAAGGAATACGCTGGTAAAAATTTGATGTTATATCACCTAGAAAGGGTAACATTGAAGAAGTAGCAGGAATTTCTGAAGCTTGTGTGAGGAGTAAACGGAAGGGTTTTACTCATAATGTATGTTTAGTAAACGGAAAAGTTTTACTAAGTGAGAGAGAAACTATCTTTTCCAAATTAGAGAAACTGGCACGATAGCGAATGTTTTATGTTGTTACTGAATTTTAATAAGAAGCGTAGAGAAAATAAAGTTTTGCGTACGATTATGTAAAGGGAGGGTCAGCTGCCGGAGAGGAAGCTGACGTCACAAAACGCCGCGCTGGGATTGGTTGAAACCGCGGGCGTGGAACGAGTCTTGTAAAGGAGGGGTCAGTAGACAGGAGTGATACTGACGTCACATGTGCCGCGCTGGGATTGGTAGAAAAACCAGCGAGGGACAAAGAAGCGCAGATTGTAAAGGAGGGGTCATCAGAATAGACGTCACAGAAGAGCCGCGCTTGGATTGGTTCAGAGACAAATGTTAGCTGGAATTTAATTGGTTGTCAGCATAGAAGTCGAAATCTTAGTGGATAGTGAAAATTATATGTTGAAACGCGATCCGACTTTAATAGGAACTCGTCCGGATAGGAGATTCCTAGGTTTTGCAGAATATAATTTTATATACAGAGATCTACCCAAAATGTACGGAGAAAAAAGGAAGATGTCATTACTACAAAAGATTAAGAATTATTTTAAGAAGGATAAACCCATCAAAACTAGAGAAGGAATTATCATTCCACCAGCAAAAACGTCCGCTTCATTTATGATGATGAAGAGAGGTTATCATACTTGCGTATGGTTAGAAAATTGGATAGAATATACAAAAATTGATGGGATATTGGCATTCCCAGAAAATGGTACTTTCAATGGGAGAATTCTTCAAAATTTGAGATTGAGGATGAATGACTTAGAACCCAGACCAAGATTAACTCAATACGAAGCTTTAGAAGAGTGGGAAACCGAGGCATTCGAATGTGACCGAACTAGAAGTAGTAGGGGTTATCGGGGATTTTTCCCTAGATACCAAAATGAGTCAAGGGACGGTCAAATGAAACAGTGGGGAAGAGCGATGCTTACAGAAGGTTTGTATCCCATATTAATGGCAGAAGAATCGTTAGGGAGTAAATGCACAGAAAAGACAAAACATTTGACAGGATTTGGAGATTCTGAAGACGAATTTATGGAAGAAATATTAAAGAATCCACCACCATATCAGGAAGGGACAAGTGGATGCACCCCAAGTGCACCACTTTTAAAAACACCATTGGTACCGCAAGTACTGCATAATCCCCCAGTTAATAGGGTACTTCAGGATAAGGAAAAGGAAGCTATAGACAAAAACAGAGCAGAATTGATACAGAAAATAACACAGTTGAATGCACATCCTGATTCCCTGACCATACCTGTAACAATTGGTCCCGTGGTTCCCTTATATGGGGACAAGGTAAATTATCCAAAACCATTAGCAAGGCCCACACCGGTAGAAATTCTTAAACCTGAACCTGTAATAATTGATGATCAAATCAGTGATTGCGAATCTATGATATCTTTAATGGATTTACCCATTCGAGGATCTATAAATAGTACTCCTAGAAGAATAACACCTGGTTGCTCCAAAGATGTAAATATAGTGACCTCATCTGGAGCTAAGAGTGCCACAGTAGTTACACCAGAAGACTTAGAAAGATGGGCACAAGGATCAGACAGACAGAGTTCACCCCCAAAGATCATGGACATTTACAAATTAAAGGTTGAATTAGACGAAATGATAGCAGGCAATGTAGGAGTAGATCGGCTAAATACTTACGATGAAGAAAAACTATTGTTCGTATGCAGAAGTATCACTAGAAATGTAAAAGTATTTCATGAGAAATTATCAGATTTGGCCTTACAGATGGGGATTGAAATAGGAAAGTCAAAGGTACTACAGAAACCCTATAGAGCAGATTTTTCTGACAAAGATTTAGAAAACATGAATGCCTCTGGTCGAAAATTACAAGTAAAAGAATTAATGACAGTTTTACAGAAATGGGGAGACTTAGATAAATGGAAAGTTAGATGGACAAAGAAAAAGGAAGAGGCACGTTTCAGTAGAACCACTTCTGAATACTTAATGAAGGAAACAGGGAAAGCAGATCAAATGTATCCGATGCGAGAAGTTCCTGGAGGAGGTTATGTTCATGTCCCATGGAGTAGACAGGATATTTTGTCATTTACAAATGATTTTCCAAAGTTGAGAGAAAAACCAATTGAATGGTACAAGCAAGTTGAGAGGTTTGTGAAAGTGTCAAAGGTATTGTTGAAGGACTTAGATGGTTTGTTCGACATAGTGGTACCTGCTGATTTGTGGACAGATTGTAAAATCACAGTTGATTGGCCGAGTGAAGAGTATCCTAGAGATCCAAAGACAGGTGCTCCATCAAGTGATGTAATGAAAAAGTATCAGCAGGTAATAACTTACTTGAAAGGGAAAATACCACCGAAAGAAACGGATTGGGTGAAAATAGACAGAACTACCCAAGAAGCCAGTGAATCGGTACATGCCTATTATGAACGTTTATTGCAGGTATTCAAACAGTATAGTGGATTTGAGGACATTGGAGACAAAAACATGAGTCCGTTTGTTTACCGATTTGTTTATGGTTTAAAACCAGAGATTTGTCAGATGATTAAGCAGCACATGTTGTGCTGGCAAGGGAAACCCATAGACGAAATTTTGAAATATGCGAAATATTGTGGAGACGACATTGAGGATAGACACAAGAAACTACAGGAGAAAGTGATGTGGGCTCAGGTGAAAATAGCTGAGCGACAGGGAATTAATTTGGATAATCCAAATGATAATCAGGGAAAAGACTCTGGAATGAATGGTGACACTGGGAATGGTGGTAAAATGAGAGGACGAATGAGCAGAGAAGAGGCTAAAAAGAAATTTCCTTGTCATGGATGCGGAATATTGGGGCATTGGAAGGATGAATGTAAAAAGATTCGAAATAATAATGGCCCAAATCAAAATTTAAATCCACAGACGCAGAATGACTCACTGCAGGGTGTAAATCTTCAGAGTCAGTTGCCACCTGCACCTATACAGGGTAATGTAAGCAGAGCAAAGCACGGTACAGACGTCGGATATCAAGGAGGAAGTGGTAAGAATGAGTATGTAACTTCACAATTTCTTTTACAGGATGACTTTTGTCCATATAGTCAATGACGGTGCCTAGGAGAGGGGGAGAAGGAGTGCGTACTTGGCGCATCCTTGCCGGTAGACCAGTCAGGTCCATATGTTGAAGGGAAGGTAAGAGGTAATGATATTACTTTCCTTTTGGACACTGGTGCTACCAGATCTACTGTGAGAACAGCAGACATCCCAGACCTTCCTCTCTCTGGAGAAGCTATCCAAGTTGTGGGTGTAGCTAATCGAAAGATTAGAACACCTCTTACAGAACCAATGGAAGTAAAAATTGGAAATTTTAGAGAAATGCATCAGTTTGTAGTGTGTGATTCCAGTCCAGTAAATTTATTGGGCCGAGATTTGTTTTGCAAAATGAACTGCACAATTTTTTGCACACCGGATGGTGTTGCAATTCAGACCCCGGATGAAGACCATGTATATAAAATTATGATTACAAAGCAAGGTACAGAAGTAGATGAGATGTTCTCTTTGATCACAAAAGACGAGTTGCCAGAAGAATTAAGAACTACAGTAAATTCCATTGTTTGGGATTTCACAGGGAAAGAAGTAGGACTTATGGCCAAAATAGACCCAGTAAAAATCAGTGTAAAAGAAGGTGCAATTTTCCCAAATACCAGACAATACAAAATGAGTGCAGAAGTAAAAGCAGGAGTTATTGAGGCAATTAACAGAATGGTAAAACAAGGCATATTAAAAGAAGTAATGAGTAGCCCTTGTAATTCACCAATAATGGGTTTGAAGAAACCTAGTGGAAAGTATAGGATTGTTCAGGATCTACGCAAAATAAATAAGATTGTGGAACCCTGTTGTCCTATAGTGCTGAATCCTGCAGTAATCTTATGCCAGATTCCCTGGAGTGCAGGATGGTTTACTGTGATTGACTTATGCCAAGCATTCTTTTCCATACCATTGCATCCAGATAGTCAGTATCTTTTTTCATTTAAATTTGAGAACAAAGTCTATGTATGGAATCGTGTTCCTCAAGGGTACACAGAGAGTCCTTCCATCTTTAATCAAATATTGAAAAAGTGCTTAAAGAAACTAGTGATGCCAGGAAGTTCAGTCTTAGTGCAGTATATAGATGATCTGCTAGTGGCATCTAACACTAGAGAAGACTGTGTTGTTGACTCCATGGCACTATTAAATCACTTAGCTGAAGAAGGGCATACAGTTTCACCTGAAAAATTGCAGTTTTGTACAACAGCAGTTAAGTATCTAGGACACCAAATTGAGAGGGGAAAAAGAAGGATAACCTCTGAAAGAGTAAAATTAATCAAAAGAATGCAAATGCCTGTATCCCAACGAGAAGTGAGAATGTTCCTTGGAATAGTGGGTTATTGTCGACAATGGATACTAGGGTTTTCTCTGCTAGCAAAGCCATTAATTCAAATGACAAAAAAGAAGGCAAAGGACCCAGTCGAATGGGATGATGAGAGTGTAGGAGCTTTTGTAAAATTGAGAAGTGCTTTATGTGAAGCACCTGCTCTAGGTATGCCGGATTATTCGAGAGGATTCGCATTATTCTGCCATGAGAGAGAAAATTGCGCGCTTTCAGTCCTAACCCAGAGACATGGTTTGGACAGACGTCCTATAGCATATTTTTCTGCTACATTGGACCCAGTGGCAGCAGCGTTGCCAGGCTGCTTAAAAGCAGGAGCTGCTACATGTTTAAGCATTGAGCAAAGTGAATCAATTGTAATGGGACATCCTGTAAAAGTGTTTGTTCCACACTCAGTTGTGATTCTGCTGACAAGAACCAGAACTCAGCATCTTATTCCTAGTCGGCTGACTAAATATGAAAGAATAATATTAGGTGCTGAAAATGTAACTATTGTCAGGTGCACAATTGTAAATCCTGCTACTTTACTACCAGATCCGTATCATGAGGAAGTCAAAGATGATGAAGAGGAACATGATTGTTTACAAGTTACAGAATTGTGCACCAAACCGCGTCCTGACATACAGGAACTACCTCTCAGAGAGCCAGACAGGGAGCTGTTTGTGGACGGCTCATGCCAAAGGCATGAAGATGGTAAACTAAGTGCCGCATATGCAGTATGCGAATTAACTGGAATAGTCGAAGCATCCTATTTACCAGGAGTCAAATCTGCACAAGTAGCTGAATTGATTGCTTTAATTAAAGCCTGCAAAATTGGGAAGAATCAGAAAGTAACTATATTTACAGATAGTCAATATGGTTACGGGGTTGTGCATGATTTTGGCCAACTATGGATGCAGAGGGATTTCATGACTTCTTCAGGATCCCCTATTAAAAATGGACAGTTTGTAAAAGAATTGCTGGAAGCAATACAGTCGCCAAAAGAATTGGCTGTGGTGAAGTGTGCCGCACACCAGTCAGGAGATGACTGGGTGGTAGTCGGTAACAGATATGCAGATTTGGTGGCTCAACACTGTGCCAAAAACAGGTTGTCAGTAAATAAAAGGGTTGAAAGGATGGGAATCAGCTGCCAACTTATGCTATATGCACCACCAGAAACATGGAATGATGTGAAAAGACTGCAAGATGATGCTGATGAGAGTGAAAGAAATGCATGGATCAAAATGGGATGTTCTCAAAGGGCAGATGACGATGTGTGGATTTATGCCGATGGCAGACCAGTCATGCCCGACTGTCTGATTTCACAAATGGCCAGAATGTATCATGGAGACACACATGTAGGGAGAGATGCTATGATTAGGCTCTTCAGACAAAATTGGTACAATCCAAGGTTTAGGGCTGCAGCAGAGAGTCTTTGCCAAAGATGTCTAACTTGCCAGATGCATAATCCAGGAAGAAAAACAGTAATTGGCTTTGGAAAAATCGGAAAGGCAGAGGGTCCATTTGTGAGATTGCAGCTTGATTTTATTCAGTTACCACCATGTAGAGGACTGAAGTACGTACTTGTCATAGTATGTCTGTTTTCAAAGTGGGTGGAGGCTTACCCTACCAGAAGGAATGACAGTATTACAGTCGCAAAGCTGTTGCTACGAGAACTCATTCCTAGGTTCGGTTTCCCAGTAACTTTAGAATTAGATAGAGGAGGTCACTTCAACAACGATGTGATCAGAATAATCTGTGAAGCATTCCAAATTGAGCAAAAATTGCACAAATGAATGGCACAATAAAATCTAGACTGGCAAAAATGTGTGCATCAACATCATTAGATTGGCCGGATGCATTGCCACTTGTTTTAATGGGACTCAGAAGCATTCCTGATAGAAATACTGGATTGAGTCCGCACGAAATTATCATGGGAGGAGCAATGAGACAAGCACATGTTCCTACAAGTAAACTGCTGAATATAACTGATGATATGGTTCTGGATTATTGCAAAGGATTGGCTGACCTAGTGCGTTCTGTCTCTCACCAGGTTGGGGAAGACGCAGTTTCCAGGCTGCCTGAACAAGAGCATGATCTGAACCCCGGAGACTGGGTGGTAGTGAAGCATCACACCAGAGAAACGTGTCTATCACCCAGGTGGGGCGAACCTTGTCAGGTCATACTAGTTACGAACACAGCAGTGAAATGTGCAGGATTGCCTAATTGGATTCATGTAAGCCACACCAAAAGAGTACCAGACCCTGAAGAAGAAAATCCTCAGACAGTATCGATAACTGAGGAAGCTGAAGGTTGCCCAGCCGAAGAGTCTCAGGTGTGAGATTCGAGGGAAGCTGAAGAAGAACAACCGAGCACAAGTCAGGACTGGATACCAGTGGTTGAAATATCTGAAGTTTACAACAGAACAAGAAGCCAAGCAAATTTAGAAGAAATTAAAGAAGATCAGATAGGTGAAGAAGAAGCAGCTCAGGAGGAGGAAAATGAAACAATAAGAGAACCTGAGCAGGATCAGATAGGGAGAGGAAATTGGGCTCAAATCAACAACGAAACAACAAATTTTGAGCAGGGACAGATAGGTCTAGAAGAACGCGGTCAGGCTGCAGAAGTACAAAGTGCAATAAGCCCTGATCAGAACCAGTTAGATCTAGAAAAATACATTCAAGAAGAAGATCACGAGAATTTCAAGCATAAAGACGTAAATCCAGAACAAGGTCAGTTACTGGAAACTCACAGTGGAGCAGCTGAAGAAAACCCAATAAGACTTGAAAAAGAACAAATAGAAGAAGAAACTGAAATCGAAGAAAAACAAACCGTGCCACAACTTGAAAATAAAAGAATTTCTGAAGAAGAAATAAGAAGTGAATAAACAGTGCAAACAAAGAAGGTCAGAAAAGGTGATCATTGGCCTAGTGTCATTAAAAGAGTAAAATACCACATAAAACCCAGAAGTGAAGATCCAGAACAAGTAAATGAAGTGACAAGCCTAATGGAACAAACAAGTGGAATTGAAAGACGAAAAAGCAAAAGACTGAAACTTGTGAACAACAAATTTCAAGGTCCTGATTGGACTTATATCATCCTTGAAGACTACGAGTGCTCAGAGTCAAGTGAGAGTGGTGACGAAGGAATAAGTGCAGAACTGACTTATGAGAAAGAATTAAAACCACCTTGATAACGTAAAAGGACTTGAAATAAAGATAAGAAGAGAAATCTTCCTTGTCAAAAATGCCTGACGATAGAGTTTCTGGGAGACCGAAACAGAAATGTTGTAAAAGATGCTGTGCTATATGCATATGTAGTCTGGTAGTGGTGCTTATAGTATGGTTAGTTGTGATCGTAGCAATTCCTTATCTTCTGATAATGGATAAAAGATTTACAACGAAACGAAGAGAAGGACAGATAACTTGAAAGGTAATAGAATAGAACTAAAGGCAGAAGAGGAACCAGAGTATTATCATGAAGTAACAGATAACGACACTAGTTTGAATGTTTTCACAAAATTATTGTTTCAATATGTAGATACCATGGAAGTTAGTAATTGTTATGTATGTATGAAATTACCCGAATCAGTAGCAGAAGGATTAACATATCATCATTTACCATTAACTTATGGCATATCATGTAGTGTATTGACTAGTCTATTTTATAGAACAGGGAGACTTCAGTACTATTATTCAAATATAGATGTGATATTTTCTGAGGTTCCGATTCGAAAGAATATGAATCCAGTGCTGAGTAGTCAAGATGCACAGTTTATGGGAGAATTTTTCTTAACAATGAAATCAATAGACATAACACATGCACATAGAAGCAATCTAACATGTTCATTACATGAAGAAGAAAAGATATTTTTGAATTTAGTGGAGAAAAGAAGACAAGATTTCCAAAAGAAAGCGTCTGAGCATAAGGCTCATCTGCCACCTTGGGCTGAGAAAGAGGGTAGTTACACACCTGGCAAGGCTCAAGCTGCTATGGCTCTAGATTTTGTAAAGACAGGGAAAATGTGTCTACATCGGTTAAAGACTGAGGGGCCGATTCCGATCTCGGCCGGTAGGGCACCGAATCGGATTCGGCTTAACCGGATCCGATTCGGAGCCCTGTTTCCCGACCGATTCGTACGTGCATCCGGCCGAGCGAGTACGATGCGAGCGCACGCGAAATCGCCGACCGACTTGTTCGCGGGTCCGATGCGCTCCGATCGACTCGCACGGACACGACTCGCACCGCGCGATGGAGACGTTCCCCGGCCGGGCAAGTACAATGCGCGCCGCGAGCAGTCCGACCGACTCGCGCCGTCCGGCTCAAAAGAGCAGTCGGAGCCACACTTTGGGGGTCTGTGTCAGACCCCCCTGTATGCGTAGCCGCGCGACTCGCACACAGGGGGGACCCATGGGTCCCCCCTACCTGTGCATGTATGCCACGAGTCGCTTCGAGGCGTACCCGCTGTAGGGGGCACCCTTGTTCGCCTCGCACCCATTGGGTCAATGGGAGCCCGTGTACGCGTTGTACGACCGGCTCCCATTGACTTCAATGGGAGTCCGACCGACTCGAGTCCGATTGCATGCGTGCGCATCGTACTCGTTCGGTCGGACTGCCAGAGTCCGATTCGGTCGGAAATCTCTCCGGGTCCGGCTCGGTCGGAGAGATTTTCAGCCTGAATCGGAATCGGCCCCTGAGTATAACAATATTTTCATCGGTACCAGTGAATGTGAACATAATTTCTTAATTCTTGGAGGTTGGGGACTTAAAGGAGGAACGGATTCAGTTTTTCCTGGAATCTATTATGTGTGTGGGAATAAGGCTTACTTTAGGCTTCCTGCACGGTGGTATGGAAGTTGTTATTTTGGAATAGTATTCCCAAAGATATACCACGTAAAAAGAAACACTGGGAGCAATGAAAATAATAGTGAATTAACACGAAGTAAAAGAGCTAGTTTTTCTGAAATTGTAGGTGATATATTCGTGTATTGATACCTTCAGTGGGAATAATTCTGAACTCAAGGAAAATATGTAAATTATCTACAGTGGTTGATCGTTTATCAACGGACACTGCTGGAGGATTTCTGATGATTAATGCGGAAATGGTTGCGATTAGATCTATGGTTATGCAAAATCGACTTGCTCTTGATATAATATTAGCAAAAGAGGGCGGAGTCTGTAAATTATTGAAGACGAAACACTGTTGCACTTACATACCTGACAAAAGTGCAGAAATTGGAACATATATACAGAATATAACTAAACTTGAGAAGGAACTAAAACCACTGGAAGTTGATAGTGTATGGGAAAGATTGACAAATAGTATTACGTCAATTGGTACCTGGTTTGCTAATGTAGGGAAAAGGCTTGTAGGTCAAATATTAGTACCCTTAGCAGGGATAGCAATAATAGTAATCTCAATAATAATATGGTGCAAGTGTTGTAGAAAGAATGAGATGTATAGAGTGACGGGAAAAGGAAAGAAACGAAAGTTTGATGAAATTGAATTAGAAGATCTGAAAAGTGAATTATACAAGAAACTAAAAGGAGACGTTAAAAATAGAAAGTGCAAAAATGAAGCTGAGACAATTTTATGCTAAAAGTTGGCATCTGGTTGTGGGTAGTATTTTGATGGCTCAGAAACGCCATCAGAGAGGGGATTGATGGAGCAAGGACTCACAATGAGACTTGCTCGTAAGCAATCCTCTCACAGTAATAATTATTAATCTTTGTAATGTCTATACTAACAAATGCACCCATGAACATTATAAGAATGAAGCTTGCCTATGTGTTTAAAACGGTAACTAGACACAATATCGAAAAAAATATATATAATGGACATAATATCGAGTACAAAATATAGAATGGACAAAATATCGAATGGACATAATATAGTGGTTAATAATATCAAAATGCAGGTAAGTAATATCGACTGTCAAAATATCGAAGTACATAATATAGGCATTAAAATATATCGAATTTTTAAGAATATCGAATTTTTTTAAGTGTTTTGTATGTTAGTATATGTGTTAAAAGTGTATATTAGTTTTTGTAATGTATGTTTAATTTTTTTAAATTAATGAATTTTATGTTATTTAATTTTTGCGTAATTTAATTCCGTAGCGGGTGGTGGGTTTATAGGGGAATAGGGTGGGAAGTAATTTAATTATAGTAAATTAAATAGTAATTTTTAGGATTTATTAATTATTTTCAATTTAATTTTGCGTTTTAGTTCTGTAGCGGGTTGTGGGTTTATAGGGAAAGGGGTGGAAGTAATTTAATTGTAATTAAGTAAAAAGGCATTGATAATTAATTTATTGTTAATTAATTATTAATTGGTAATTAATTTTTATTAATTGGTAATTAATTTTTATTACTTGATTAATTGATAATTATGTTAATTGTATTAATTTATTCTTCGTAGCGGGTTGTGGGTTTATAGGGGAATAGGGTGGGAAGTAATTTAATTGTAATTAATTAATTATTGAAAATATTTTTGTGTATTGATAATTAATTTACTGTCAATTAATTATTAATTGGTATTGTTTTTATTATTTATAAATTTTTGGTATTGAAAATTAATTGTTTCTTAATTAATTATTAATAGGTAATTAATGTTTAATAAATAATATTTATTGGTATTTAGAATTAATTATTAAATATTTTGTAATTGGTAATTAATTGTAATTAATTTTTTATTGGTATTGATAATTACTTAATTATTGAAAATATTTTGTGTATTGATAATTAATTTACTGTCACTTAATTATTAATTGGTTTTTTAAAATTACTTATTAATTTTTGGTATTGAAAATTAATTGTTTGTTAATTAATCAGTAATAGGTAATTAATTTTGAATAAATAATATTTATTGGTATTTATAATTAAGTATTAAATATTTTGTAATTGGTAATTAATTTTAATTAATTTTTATTGGTATGGATAATTAATTTATTTTTATTAAAATATTAAATCATTACTTTCCCTACTGTTGCACTCTCTGGAGTGGGAATAGTAATTTTTACCCTACGCTATCCAACGCTTTCCCTACTGTTGTACTCTCTGGAGTGGGAATAGTAATTTTTACCCCTACGCTATCCAACGCTTTCCTACTGTTGCACTCTCTGGAGTGTGAATAGTAATTTTACCCTCCCGCTATCCAACGCTTTCCCTACTGTTGCACTCTCTGGAGTGGGAATAGTAATTTTACCCCTACGCTATTCAACGCTTTCCTTACTGTTGCACTCTCTGGAGTGGGAATAGTAACTTTACCCCTACGCTATCCAACGCTTTCCCTACTGTTGCACTCTCTGGAGTGGGAATAGTAATTTTACCCTCCCGCTATCCAACGTTTTCCCTACTGTTGCACTCACTGGAGTGGGAATAGTAATTTTTACCCTCCCGCTATCCAACACTTTCCCTACTGTTGCACTCTTTGGAGTGGGAATAGTAATTTTACCCCTACGCTACCCAACGCTTTCCCTACTGTTGCACTCTCTGGAGTGGGAATAGTAATATTTACTCTCCCGCTATCCAACGCTTTCCCTACTGTTGCACTCTCTGGAGTGGGAATAGTAATTTTTACCCTTTTGCTATCCAACGCTTTCCCTACTGTTGCACTCACTGGAGTGGGAATAGTAATTTTTACCCTCCCGCTATCCAACGCTTTCCCTACTGTTGCACTCACTGAAGTGGTAATAGTAAATTTTACCCTCCCGCTATCCTACGCTAAAAATATTGAATATTTTTTATTAATATTACGTTAATATATATATATGTATTAAAAAATAAAAATGTATGTTTATTTTATTTTTTTACTTACATTAATTATTTATTAATTTTAAAGTTATTTAAGTATTTTTAAGTATGTTTTAGTTAATTATATATATTATTTCATTAATTTTACATTACTTTTAAGACATTTAAAAAATTCGATATTTTGACTAACTATATTTTTTACAACAATATTTTTGATTCGATGTTTTTGTACTTACCTGTTTGTAGATAGGGATTCGATATTTTGGCATTCTATATTTTTTCCTCGATATTTTTGGAGGTCGATATTTTCCTCCTCGATATTCTGTCAGTGATCCGTTTAAAACTAATAATAACGCTTGTCTAATCTAAAATGGCCGCTAAAGCGCGGGAATTTCACTGCGCATGTCTCAACCATATCACGTGGTATGACGTCTTTCTTTGCTTGGAGGGAAACCTTTGCTTCTGCGCAGTGTGTATTAAAATGGCTGCTTAATGTTTTCACGTGCTACAGCTTGCTCATATGTCACAAATAAAACTGTGATATTCTAACGCTATTAATGCGGGATAGATTTTTTAATTAAACGGGAATAGAGTAGACATAGTGGGTATACAGTGAAACCATTTATTTTGTAATTTTAATATTTTCTTCTTTGACTTTTATTAGTTCATAAATGGTCCTGGGTTGGTTGAACTGCAGCTCGAGATACATTGGTTCTGCACATGCGCCCTGAAAGGCTGACCAGAGAAAGCGATGAAGTCAACTTGGAAGCCCTCCAAGGTCGCGAAGCCTGGTTCACAAGTTCATCTGAGATGTATCTGAACTCGATACAAATGTATATAAAATGTATTGCGGAATCAATGGGAAACGGGTGGGGAATAAAGCAAATGTATTAATTGTGATGGGCGGTACGTTAAAACAATGGGCTTAAAGAAATGGAACCAAAGTGACATGGTGTGAGGATCAACCCCCTGCCCCTGTCCAATCAGAAGTAGTGGTCCCATATTTTTGCAACATAAATGGGAGGTACATGGGCGTAGAAGGGTATAATAGATATAGAATTAGCATTAGCATTAGAACGCTCTAGCTCAGACATACAAGCTGATCGATTGCAGACTGAATCGCTGTCCAGAGAGGTCCTGAGGTGGGGGTGGTGGATTCCTAGAAGACGACTCGAGAGAAGCAAGGAGAAGCGAAGTATCAGAGAGGGGAACGACGCAGGCGTCGTTAATAGAGAGGTCACCTGTCCTGTCCTTAACCTGGTCCGGAGGTCTTTGGTCTTCATCCTTCCTGAGACCTATCTTTCCAACTCCTTGGCCAAGGGGTTTGGTTTCTCGCACCTTTAGGTAAATATAAATGCACCTTTAACTGTGCTGCTGTCTCTGTCTTCTCCTTTCTGAGGGACCGTCATTGATCGATAATTGATTATTATGCTTCATCCTTGATATACGATTTAAGTATCATGTGGTTCTGTATTTTACTCTGCTAAATCTTTAGATAAACATTTTAAAACTTCCCGACAGTGATTATTTCAGGATTATGAATTGTAATGAATGTCACTCATTTTAAACTTCCCAATTAGCAAAGGGTCCATTGGTAAGTCATTACTCTTCAATCAGAAAAGTAATTGGTAGCAGGGATTTTGATAAAGAGTACAACTGACCCACCAGCGGAAATTGCTAGCGTAGTATGAATGAATGGGCCCAGGTGAGTATTCGGTGTATGAATGCTTGTTGCTAGTAACCCGCTGGATCAAGACTACCAGAGCAACGTCAGCAGGGGTGTGAACAGACTACCCATAGCTGCCAAGGTTTCAGATTGCTAATGTGTGACATTTTTAGAATTTCAGTGTAATTATGAGTGACATTCAACGACTATGAGTGACACTTTCTCGCGAGTAAAATCAAGCAATAAAGACGCAAAAATAGCCTCTGCACTTGCCCCTCTCAACCATGCACACCTCTGTCTCAGACCTTGCAAGGCTCCAATTTTTACCTGCATCAGACTTGCAATGTGCATATTCTAGTGCTCTGAGTCGCAGATGGGACATTGGAGCAGTAGAATACAGAGGTCACTATCCACCACTGCGCCAAAAAGGACAAAATTTAGAGATTGTATTAATCAATAGAAAATGTAATGAGATTAATGTAAAAGAATGCTTTTCTCATTTATTTTGCTTGAGATGTGTGTTCTTTGGCCAGGCTGGGAAGGAGGGTCACGGGCTGCAGAAGCATGCAGGAATTGAAAGATGTGTCTGAGCCAAGGTCGGACTGGCCTACAGCGGCAGTAAGGCAGTGCTGAAGGCCTGGTCTGCCAGGTCAGTGTGTATGCTGTTTTTTTGTCTGTTTGTGGCCTGTTTTGTGGTCTGCTGTGCTGGTTTTCACTGTTGAGTTGCCTGTTATTAAAACAAACATAGCAATGCTCAAATTCATTACGTTTTGTTTTTCCTTGCAAAACACTTGTATGACGTGTATGAGTGAAACCTGGCACAATTTGGAAGCATGGGTCTGGTCACTTAGTGGGGCACTTTTACTTTGGTGCCTGGGCCTAATCTCTGTCCCAGTCTGACTCTGGTCGAAATGGACAGAGAATCACTGGCAGTGTCATCTCTCCTTGCTGGGAAGTGTGAATTAGTGTTAATTATCCAGTTTCTGCAGGCCTAGACATACAGTAATAAAGTAGTGACACTCGCAGGCCCACGTGTGCCCCCTCCAAAAACACCCATCCACAGCAGCATGACCTCTTGAATAGCGGAATAAACAAGACACCGTTAAATCCGACCCCTAATAGGAGAAGCTCCACAGTAGCACGTGCTTGAAAATGCAGAAGGAGGCCTGAGCCGGCAATGGGAGGGGGTTATTATTAAACAAATAGGCATTTTCATAAAAAAATAATCATATCTATCAACTAAAGGGGGTATAATGAGGTCAGCACACATGCTGCCGGTAGCTCTGTGAGTGGCGACGGGGAGGGGGTGGACTCACCCAGCTCGTCCTGCTCTTTGCTTCTCTCTGAGGCTGTTGTCTCCACTTTACTCAGTTTTTTGAGTCTGTGTTCGATGACAGAAAAAGGGCCCATTAGTCCTGCAGAGAGTTGGACAGCTGCGAAGAGAAGCAGCCTCACTCTGCCTGTACCTCCCGCTCCCGTGACAGGCTCCAGCACTCTCCCTCGGCCGGCCCGGGCTTCGGCTCGGAAATAATTATTTGCTGGCAGGGGGCGGCCATAGATCATTTAGCCCCACAGCAACAGGCGGCCCGGCAGCAGGTGCGATCAGTAGTGCTGCCAGCCAGCCGAGCACCATGATTCTGGTGCCGCCTGCAAACCAGTGAGCTCTGCAGCCAGCTTCTACCTCCAAGTTCCCTACAAAATGTAACTCCCCGCGCCCATGCAGCAGGACGTGCCCTTACATCCCCACGCCCCCCCCTGCGGCGCCATGGCCAAGTTGTATCACGTGAATTGACTGGGTAACGGCTATATCGGAAGTAGCTTTTGGGCACTACCCGGCCGGGCCAAGACGTCAGTCTGTCTGATTCAGACATGGTTCCCCGTCACTGCCGGAATCTCAAAGATACACTGTAGCAGCACTGTGAGCCTCCTTAGCTGCTGGGAGTACCCCAAGCCTGTGGGAGCAGCCTGCGCAGGTCACAGGCGCGCGCTGCCAGCTGCCACAGACACACTATTTTGTAGTGCTTCTGTGACAGTTGAGACTATGCATTATGCGTGACAATGCATTTCAGTGCGGTGATGCGGATCACAACACTGAAATGCGTTAGTCTAACGCCCGATGCGTGATACTTGGCAGGACTGACTACCCTTCCACCTATGTGGAGCTGAACAACATTACACCTACCTGGATTGGGTTACATGATGCCGAAGAAAAGAGGAGATCTGAAAGTTGTCAAACAACTATACCTGCAGGATCCATTCTCCCAAAATGCCGGGAAGGACAGCCAATCCGACTGCAGATTGGTTAAAGCACAGCTGTTGGCAGCGTTGGTGTCTTCCTTTACAGCCACTACCGATTACAGGGTATGTAGCCATAAATGTCATTCATAGGTTGAAAGAGGTTGAAGCTGAGACCCCTGCCTTGGCCTTTGTTACCCGTTGCATTGTCTTTGAAACCCCAGTCAGAGGTGCACAAATATACTTCAGAAGTGTTAGCATGGCAAAAAGCAAGTGTATAACCACCATTATGTTATAGTCAAGTGGTTCTTAATCTTGTGTCCTCTGTGGAGCCCTGGTGAATCACTACTGGAAAGTAGGGACCCCATTTAAGTAATTTCTATGAGTTAATACACACAAAACAGAAAAAAGTGCACACCAAACAAGTACACAAATTATGAAATATTTTATTTAATTCACAAACAAAAACATATGGAAAAACTAAATTTTAATCAGAAGGTTGGAGTATTTGAAAATGTAGTTTCATTTCTCAAAAAAGCAGCAATATGCCAGCATGTCATTTTGTCTTTTTTAGCACCAATGCATTTGCTCTTTTTGTGTGCGCATACCACTGCTCCATTTGAGGTCCCCAGTCATCAGTTCTGAGGCCCAGATTTTTCAAGCATTTGATTATCTTTGCTTCGCACAAGGCTACACAAGCACAACGCAACGGCTTCAGTAATGTTTGCAAAGGCACGAAAGGGATGATTTGTGCCACCTTGCGTGGCTTTGTAAAGAAATATAATGCAATGCAGCGGCTTGCACTGCGTTACGTTAATATCGAGCTAGGAGGCGTTCTATGAGTGGAGCATGGACATTTCCATTCATCCAACCATTGATTGTGGCAAATTCCCAGATTAACTAAAGCTAGTAAACCTGGGAATGTGTCAAAATGCTACACCTTCCCCAGTGAGGCTTAATGAGGAGAAATATCTATATTTCTCCTGTCCACTCATCTCATTAAACTTAAAAGAGCACTGATCCTCCCTAAACTGGATTATTTACAATAGTAGCTATGTAGGCCCCAAAAAGTCAGTCTCAAATTAAAAGCATTCAAAAACAGACAGAATATGCCTTCACTTCAGGAAATTCAAACCAACCTCACCAGCACTGATAAACCTCCACTGGCTCCCAGTTCAACACAGATAAATGTTCAAAATACCATGTATTATCCATAAATCCGTGCACGAATCTGGCCCCAACTACCTCAAACCATAGGCTATACAATGTATCAACCAACAATGAATCTTAGCTCTACCAATACGTATCAACTCATTCCATTAATGCTAAAAGGACTAACATTTGGACGTACTTCACTAAAATACATCGTCCAACGCCTTTGGAATACCTTACCATCTGTAATGAGAAGTCTAGAACACCACTACCCATTAAGAAAAGACCTGAAAATCTTCTTGTTCATAGAAGAGTTTTACCCACCAAGTGATTGTAAGGACATTGTGTAAAGTCTTTCACGGTTCCTTGTTTTTAAAGTTTCGACATAGCATAAACAAATTGTATAAATAGCCCTTCCTTTCATCAGATACTATGTAAACTTTCTTTCTTGACATTCTCCCCCTCTACTCTCTCATACTTCCTACTCTGACAGTGCTCTGAGGTGACCCGTTTGGGAGCTTGCACGTGCTCTATAAAACTCCATACATAAATACACAACTAAATAAACAAAAATAGAGCAACCCACACCCAATACTCTTTAATACACCTAAATGATGTCCAGGATGCTGCAGAAAAACACAGAACTTTGGGACCACATTATGGCTGAAACTCACTATATATGGGATAAACTATACCCTGAGGTGCATTATAAGGATCTTTCATGTCACAGACAATTTCAATGACCATAAAAAGCACAGAGGTCAAAGGAGGAGTTTCTTTGTAAGATCATGGACCTCTGAGTTGACTTGCAGTTTCATTTTAACATGTGTGCGAGGGTACTGTATTCCTTATAATAGATAGTCACAACATCACCTTTCCCAAAAACTGCTTAAATCCGTGGGGGCATATTATCAAGCCGATATCCGCCGCTTTAGCGGCCCTTTTCGGCTGAAAAGCGGCGATTCTTGTTACGCTTAATTATCAAGGACACGCTAATGCGTGTTTCCTTCAGTAAGCAGCCCTTTTAACTCCACTTTGCATGTCAGCGATGAATATCGCTAATGACATGCAAAGTAGGCGTTCCTTTCCATTTCTCCATGGAAAGACGCGCTGACACGGCAGCGCAATATTAGCAAGCCTCGAGCAAACCCGCGATGCGATAAAATAAACCGCGCTAACCGCGGTTATCGCTGGTTTGTAACGCCTGGTTTGAAACAGACTTAGCCATACTTATAATGGCAGGTGGATTGTACGGCTGAGGCAACGGGGCATATTATCAAGGAAACACGATAAAAATCGCATTTCCCGCTTTGCGCGATTCTGTTTCATGCCGCTATCGCAGGATTTAATCGCCGTGGAGATATGCGTTGATAATAACGCGATATCTCGGCGATTAAATCCTGCAATACGCGGCGTTAAAAAGAATCGCGCAAAGAGGGAAATGCGATTTTATCGCGTTTCCTTCATAATATGCCCCTTGGTGTCTTGATCCTTCACATCAAAGAGATAGCTTGTTTGCAGATAGGAAGAATAAAAGCAGAATGTGTTGTGTGAACCTAAATAAACCGAAAAACTGTTAGTAATTTGTTACTAAAACATATTAAACTCAGTTTAGTGTACATCAGATTAAAAAAAGTCTGTTGCTCAAAATGAGTAGTAACATCTACAGAAATTGTTTCTATCCTGTAGTGAACTATCTGGAAAAAACTAAACATGTTGCTGTTATTCTGTCCTTTCGGCTGATCACTGTTCATTTAGAGAAACGTTTCACTGGAGTGAAAAGCCAGTTCTCGTTTTCATTATTTAAACTGCAGCTGCAGTGATGCTCCGTGACCTGCCTTTCACATTCGCTGTTGGCTCTGGCAAAAGACATTATGATATCACAACTCAACTATAATATAACTAATATTATTATAGTTGATCGGCTTATTCTTATACAGGTGACTAGCGACATTACAACTTGACTGCAATAAGAGACAGGTTTTTATTATGAGATTGCAGGCTTCCCTGTATGATATAAATTACACATATGCAGTGGCTACGTATCAACATTCAAGAAAGAACTTTAGGCCTTTTGAAGAGGCACAGGAAGCGCTATATAAATACCAATGCAATACAAATAATAGTCAGAATCAGTACAGGTGAAAGGTGGGATTTTAGGGAAGAGGTTTGGATCGTACAGTGAGGCAAATTTGTTACCATGCTTGGCAATGTATTGTGGTGGATTGTCCATTGTGTAGACAGCGCTCTAAAATCCGATTGGTCGACTGGATTGAGAATTACTGTATCTGATTCAACATAAGAAGAAATTTGCAGAAGTTCTCCAAGTTAACAATTGGATGAGAGTTGGCTGATGGCTTAATAAGCCGTATGATCACTCTTAACAAGTGCAGTGTGCATGATGTCATGAATTTGAATCTGGGCAAGGCAGGATTAGCACTGTCAATGCTTCTGAGGTTAGTAAATTGAGCATCACAAATTTGGTACTAATACCATCTTCTATTTCTTACAGCAGTTAGAAATCACATATTTGCTCATGGATGTGATTTAGGGATGTACAGACACATTTGCCAGTCATAGTTTGGGGGTGTACAGACCCCTTTGCCACCCTTGGCATTGTTGTTGCGACCCCTGGGTCAGGAGTCTCATGAGCAACATCAGCAACAGATTGGAATTGCAACTCTTTAAGAGCTGTATTTACTGTCTTCTGTTCTCACATTCTGTACCACCCTTAGCCTGCCAGCAGCCATTACAAGGCTGTTGAGAGCCTAATGGTGGTTCAAAGAGTGGGAACTACTAATATGTGTCCCTCCCCAAGCTCCTTAGCAACCTACATGTGGTTGCTGAAGGACTGAGGATGGGCTAGGGTTGGGAACTTTTCCTCCCTTTTCTAGTTACTGGGACCAGCAAAAGAAAGACATTCCTTCAAGTAAGCCCTTGTACTTCTTGGAAAGTATTGTTTGCAACTGGGAGAGATAGGAGGTGTGGGATCTTTCTTTTGCATGGTGCATCACACAGGCTGAGGCCTGGATACAGGTTGTGCTGTGTGTGCTGACACTTGGACTCTGAAGACGGGCATTAATTTCAGGACAGGCAGTAAGAGTGCAGATGAGATGTCACCACACCAGCATTTCATACCTTGATGCCTTCATTATGGGCTCAACTCAGGAGGACGCAATGGTAATCAATTTTTCTAATGCTCAATTGAAGGCTTCCCAGTTAGTATATTGATTTTTATGACAGACAGTGTTGGTATCGCAGGGACTCTGGCTGTGGAGAACTGGACCTTTTGGCGATGGACTTCCTTTTCTGAGGCCTTTTCTGTCTCCTATGCCCATTTCTGTTCTCAAGGTAAGGAAGAAACTAAGCACTCTGAAATGCGTAGAGGATCTTTGCAAATGAAGTGAGTTCCTACTTTATTTGTTTTCCCTTCCAGTGAGGTGGAGGTACTTCGGTGATGTAAAGCATAAGATAATTCAAGTGCTTTGCTTGTCAAGTTCCACAACAACGTGACAAAATGTGCTGGACTAAATATGAAAGATAGATTTAGAGGAGAATGTAGAAATTAAAGGAGTGCTTAGGGGTCCATTACGATGTCGGGCGGAAGCACTACCGGCGTGCTGTCGGAGGCAAAACCGCTAGTTACCGTCCGCCAGCAACGGCCCACATGCCC